>CM076571.1:975794122-976176585 GCA_034641835.2 Pinus albicaulis | reverse complement strand
GTAATGTTTGGTCTTAATCTAGTCTCCTAAATTGAGTTCATTTAATTGTCAACCAGGGTTGGTAAACTACTGAAGTGAAGTGTACTGTATGTACCTAGGTATTTGTTTCCTAATGCGTTGTGTTTAGTGTTTTATGATTTTTTTGGTCTTTTGTCATGATTTATGATGTTTTTGGTCTTTTGGTAGTTTTATGTTCACAAGGACAATGACTAGAAAGCTAATGAAAAGAAGCTACTGGTTAAAAACAGAGTGAAGCCTAATTGGTTGATGACAAATGACAAATGCAATTGCAAACACTGAAGCAGAATCAAATCTAAACTATGACTAAGCAGAAATAAAGCTTGATAATGAATTTTAAACAAATGATTCAAAACATAAACTCAACTTGTCCAATTCTTTCATCAAAGGTATTTTGAAAGAGAGCTTAAGAAATGGTCAGCTAAGTATACAAATTCTCCTAATCTGAACAATTAAACAATCAACTTATAATGATGCAACATTTTATCCATGGTTAAAGATTGGTTGAAGTATATTTGGAGGAAAACATTGATACCATCATAAGATCTCTACTCTAAGACTAGTTCCTAACTCTATTCTGCAACTTAGTTTGATATCACTACACTTCACTCAAGGGTTATAGATTTTTAGAATAGTCTTTTGAGGAAATGTTTGTGAGTTGATAAAGGAAATTGCAAAAGTACTTCAGGCCTTGAAATGACACTGTCTTCTATTCATATGGTTATGAATCAATTATAGATTTGGAACAAGAAGAGGCTTTGTAAATAATGAAGGTTGTTTTGTTAAGTTTAACAACTGAAGTAATCTAATATGCAGTGGATGACAATGAATTGTGGAGTGAAGATGCAATGAATTAAGCTAAAACTGAACTTAAGATGTCACTAGTCTAAAACAATGCTGAACTAACAAGTCATTATCAAACTCAAAACAAAATAACTGAGCATGAGTTAAGTGCAATTAAACTCTGGAGTATCCTAACTAAGCTATCATGCATTATTCTATGGAATTATACAGCCTGTTTGTCCATCATGATTGGTATTTTGGAAGAGTTTCTTAGAACAATCTTGACTGTACAATTGAGTGCAAATGCAAACATAAAGATTGAAAGTAATTAAAAACTAAGATATCATAGCTATCTCCCACCCATCATTATGATATTTTAGAAAAGCGTTTAAAAGCAAGAACAGCTATGGTACTTAGTGCAAACACACAACTGAAACATTCATTATCACGGTCATGCCTTGGATATCCTAAGGATTTCTTGGAAGAGTTTCTTCTTGTGGAAGAGTGTTTCGAACAAGTGTAACTGTGATAGTGAACAACAGAAATTACAATTAAATCCTACAACACTATAGCCATTTCCCATTCATTATCATAATCTTTTGGAAGAGTTCCTTATTTTGGAAGAGTTTTTAGAACAAGTATAACTATAGTGGCTAATGAAAACAACTACGAATTCAAACTTAAAAAACGTAAAGGCAACTAAAATACTTATCTATATTACGCAAATAAATCCGTGCAGGAGGCAAGGGCCCTCTACCACCAGACGGAATCTAACTCCAAATCAAATCAACGCTTTCAAAGCAACACTGTCTTCTTCATTAAAGGAGAAATAACTTGAACAAAGTAATCTGCGTCTTCAGAAATGTAGCACAAAATCTAAGCAAAATCCAGAGCGAAATCTAGCCTAGCGCTCAGTTTCCCAAGTGTTTATATAACAAATGTACATAAAAAGACTTGCAACAATTCCAGGATCATTGTCTTTCCTTATCGAAATCACATTAGGACTCTTGAAGTGGCAACGTAAAAAGGAAAAGGACATCTGGACTAAGACAGTCCTATTAGAAGTCTGCCTTCTTAAATGTGTTCCCACGTATCAAAACCATATCCAGAATTCGTTTTTTCCTTCATGGTGAGCAACGAACAATGTAGACATGACGTGGAATATACCCATATGTGGTTTTTCTTGAGAGGCCACCTGGAACATATCCAAACATGAAGACAACTGCAGAATTTCCGGTTAGCTACGGAATGTCTACATTCTGCAGCTAGTTCCGGTCAAAATGCATTACAATGACAAAAATCACAAAACTTAGCAAGTCAGTCATGTTAATCATTCTAAAAGTAATTTTAACTAAATTCATTGATCAATTGGGTCTGGGATAACAATGGACAAAGGAAAATGAGGTAAATTAAGATGAAAGAAAGCACAATTTTGAGGCTCAACATATACCCCCACTGCTGTCTTCTTGCATGTCCTCATGCAAATTATCCTATAAACTCAGAGGCTTCTGAAAGAACATCTAATCCTCTCCTTCTCCTTTGCCTGGAAGCTAAAGATCTTCTGGGTTTTCTGATGACAAGTTTGAACCTTAAGTTGGTAAGTGCCCTGATTAGCTTCTTGTTCCTCTTTTTCAACTTTTCATTAGCCTTTTCCACTTTGTCCAAATATAGAGATAAGGTTGAGTTCATATCGGTTTTGAGTTTGACTTGTTCCTTCAAAATATCATTCTCATTTTTTATGTTTCTATTAAGTATTTCCAGCTCATACCTATCCCTTCTTAACACATCTATTTCGGACAATGGAGGACTAGGGGTTCTCTCTCTACTCTCTGAAGCTTTCCTTTCTAAAGTTTCCACATAGTCATAAACTTCTTGTTGAGCAGGGTCAATCTCAGGGGTTCCTTCATTAAAATCCTCTTCAACATCTTCTTCAATAGATGTTTCCTCATCTTATATATTTATCACCCCTGTTTGTTTGATTTGAGTTTTCCTTAGTTTCCCCTTTAGTCTATGGCTTCTTCTTGGCTGGGAAGATCCCTCTACTCTTTCTGTGGCAGATTTCCTGATTACCTTCTCTTTCTTAAGTTGTCTCTTAATTTGAGTCAACTTCTCTGAAATTATTTCCTCACTACTTTCCTGGACTGTTTTGTCAATTTCAACTTTAGAAGCTCTCCATTTTCTACTTCTCCTTGTAGGTTGTGGTTCAGGTGAGGGCTCTTTTGGCTCTTCAAAATGATTTCTTATCAAGAAACTTTCCCAAGTATAATTTGTTTTGGCTAAATGGTATTCAATTAAAATCTTAACCAAGCCATGATGGTATAGAGTTGTCTCTAAAAATTGAATCCTTCTTTGAACACAAGAAGCCATCCTTTTCAAGCTTTAAAGCAAGAAATAGAGTAGGTTTAACTCCTCCTCCAGAAAGTGCATTATCAGTCTAATGTGGTAAACATAAAATGTGCCATATCTACCCTCACATGTAATAAATTTTTGAAGAATAAGCAATATATTTCTCCACTTATTTTTCAATGCAGAACTTGGAATTCCCTTCTTAAATACAGTGATATCCATACCTAGTGATTTTAGAATTTGCTTCCAAGATTCATGATGGAATTCTCTGTTTTTGAACCATCTCTCTCCATTTCTAAGCAATCCTGTAGCTTCTGCAATGAAAACCTCATTGACAGTGAATTTAACATCTCCCACTTCAACTTCAGCTCCTTGAAATGATCTTGCAAATGTTTTAGTGACTTCTTTGTGGAAGCCATTAAATTTCTCAAGAAACTGTAGCCATCCTAGCTGTTGCAACATTTCTTTACATTGGGGGTAGCCTTCCAGGTATTTTGTACCCACTGGTTCAGTTCTTACATGAAACCCATAATTCTTTCTTCAATCTTCAAATTAATACTTCTTTCTACCCACGGGAACAATAACTTCCACCTTTGAATTGATATACCTCTAGTTCTTGGTGACATTGGCTTCAAACTTCGGACTGATATGCCTCTGGTTGACAGTGACAATGGCTTCAAACTTTTGACTGATATGCCTCTGGTTGATAGTGAAACTTCAGACTGATATGCCTCTGGTTGACAGTGACAATGGCTTCAAATTATACACTGATATATCTCTGTCTCTCGGTGATAAATGGCTTCAAATTCCAGACTGATATATCTTTGTCTCTCGGTGACAAATGGCTTCAAATTCCACACTGCTATACCTCTGTCTCTAGGTGGAAAATGGCTTCAAATTCCACACTGCTATACCTCTGCGTTTACGGTGATAATGCTCAATCTCTGCTCACGGTGATAATGCTCAATCTCTGCTCATGGTGATAGTGCTTTGATATTCAAACTGATATACCCTTTGCTCTGCTCACGGTGATAGGGATATCTCTGTTTTGCGGAATGAAGTGCTAGCTACAGAATGGAGTGATGGAAGTAGTTACTAAATAAGTTAATGGAGTGAGGTGGAGGAAACAAATTAATGAGTGAAAAGACGGTGGAGATTTTTACAACGGAAAAGAAAATCATCATTGAATGACTTGGTTGGGTGACGTGAGGAATTCAAACACTTCAGCCTTTTAACCGCTTAAATGGTGTCGGGTATAGAATTTGAATTGAGAGATTTTAATCCAAAGTTTGTGAAGGGTATATTGGATATGATCAATAAAAATAATCAAAACAACTTTTTCGAATAATTCATAACTAAAAATATGCTAAACTTTATGAAATGCCATTATAATCAAAACTTGTTACCTCTGCTTTTCATTTGCTTTTTGTGGTCTTTGTCTTCTTTGTTCTCCTTTGTAAGGGTCTTCATAAACCTTCTTGATGCTTCTTATTCATGGATATTCTGGATCATCTTGTTGCAATTCAAATGTTTACTGATTAGTGCCTTCAGCATTTGTAGCTGCGGAATGACTTGTCTGGCTGCGGAAAGTCTGATCAGCTACAGAATGTCTGTTGAGCTCCAGAATGTTCCTGTAGAGCATTTTAATCATGGAATGGAGTGGTTTGGGATATAAGTGAAATGTTACATGGCATGAATGAAGATGGATGATGAGACATGATATGTATGAATTGGATGATGAAATGGAATGGATTCAGTTTATGAAATGGAGTGGAAGATCATAAGAACTGCCCTGCAATCCATGACATTTGTTATTCATTTGCAGCATAACATCAAACTTTAAATTTTGACATGGAAAATGAGGTGGATGGAGTATGGAATGAGATGAATGATATGTGGAATGAAGTGAAGTATGAATGAATGAATGAAATGGAGTATGGATGGATAAGTGAATGGAGTGAAATGAAATGAGATGGATCATAAGTACAATGGATCTAAACTTATGATTTTGTAACAGCTGCTTGCAAAAACAAAATGGGAAAAGTTAGAGTGTCAGAGAGACTCTGATTTTCACCCTATCTTTTCTGTATAAACATGCTAATCAATGATTGGTTTTCATGTTTATACCTTTATATATATATATATATATATATATATATATATATATATTCAAAGAGAAATACTTTAGAAAATTTAATCAAGTTGATGAAGAAGAGAAATTCTTCTTCATTAACTTCACATCACTGCTTTCTTGGAACTTCTTGACAAATTCTTCTCTTGAGAGTGGTTTGTGATACAGCTTCAATCTATGACCATTCACAAGAAAAGTAACCTCTTCTTCATCTATTGTCCTGATTTTTACTGCTCCATTATCAAAAATTTCAACAATTTCATATGGCCCAAGCCAATGTGTTTGAAATTTACCTTGAAAATCCTTGAATTTTGAATCAAACAAGAGAGCCCAGTCACCTTCTTTGAATTTCTTCTCTTTGATGTACTTGTCATGCCATCTAGTCCTTTGTTGTTGGACTAGACTTGTTTTCTGAACTGCATCTTGTCTGATCTCATCCAATTCCTTAATCTTCTCCAGTCTATGCTTTTGTGCCTCCGTTAAATCAAGTCCTAGCTGAACTGCCATTTTGAAAGTTTGAATCTGGAACTCTATGGGAAACAAAACTTGCTTTCCATAAACAAGTTCATAAGGAGTATGGCCTGTTGTGTTTCTCCATGTAGTTCTATAGGGCCACAAGGCTTCAGGAAGCCTATCTACCCAATCTCTTCTATGTAAATGAACAGTCTTTGTTAGGATTCCTTCAATGACCTTATTAGTAGATTCCACTTGACCATTTGCTTGTGGATGATAAGGAGTATATTTTCTATGCCTGATATTGTACCTCTCCATCATTTGCTCCACTAGCCTTGATGTAAATTGAGCTCCTTGATCTGTAACAATTTCCCTTGGGACACCAAAATGAGTAAAAATATCCTCAAAAAGAAAAGTAACTACAGATGCTTCATTAGCAACAAGTAATGGCTTGGCTTCTACCCATTTAGTAACATAATCAGTGCAAACTAATATATACCTCTTATGTCTTGATGGAGGACTAATAGGTCCTACAAAATCCAAAGCCCATTTTTCAAAAGGTTCAATATGTACCTGAGGTTGTAATGGCATCTCACCTGAAGGAGAAGGTTTCCCCACCCTTTGGCAACTGTCACACCTTTTGACATACTCTTTAGCATCTTTAAACAAGGATGGCCAATAATATCCTAAATTAAGGATCTTATAGGTTGTCCTCTTATCTGCAAAGTGTCCGCCACAAGGTTCATCATGACATGCCTTGAGAATCTCAGGCATCTCATCTTCACGAACACACCTTCTAATGATCAAATATGGACCTCTCTTGTACAACTCATTAGCAACCCATGAATATTTTGCACTATCACAAATGATTTTTCTTTTATCCCTTGCATTCATAATTGAAGGAAATTTTCCTGAAACTAAATAATTAGCAATATCAGCAAACCATGGAGTTTGAGTATAGATTGCAAAAAGATATTCATCAGGAAATTGATCTTCAACTAGAGTGTCATCTTTGATATTTTGGATTCTAGATAGGAAATCAGCTACTGTGTTTTTTTTTCCAGTCCTATCTAGAATAGTAATGTTGAATTCTTGTAAGAGAAATAACCATCTTATGATTCTTCCATTAGTAATTGATTTGTTCATTAAGTATCTAATTGCAGAATGATCAGTGTGAACAAAAGTTTCATAGCCTGTTATATAGTGTCTAAATTTGTTTATGGCATGAACAACAGCTAAAAACTCTTTTTCAGTTACAGTATAGTTTAACTCTCCAGGAGTCAAATTTTTACTGATATAATAGATGGCATAGGGAATTAAATCTTTTTGTCCCAATACTGCTCCTAGAGCTGTATCGAAAGCATCTGTCGAGATATGAAAAGGTAACTTCCAGTTAGGTCCCCTTAATATAGGTGCTTCAGAAATTTTGGTTTTCGGGGTTTCAAAAGCTAACTGGCAATCAGAAGTCCACTTAAATTCACAATCTTTGGTGAGTAATTTGAAGAGAGGAGATGCTATTTTGGTGAAGTTTTCTATAAATCTCAGATAATACCCTGTAAATCCTAGAAAACTTCTAACATCTCTTTGACAACTTGGAATGGATAGGTTAGAAATGACTTCAACTTTTGCCCCATTCAACTCTAATCCCATCCCCTGAAATGTGGTGCCCTAAAACAATACCTTCAGTAAACATCATAAAACATTTTTCATGACTAAGTGAAAGGTTTGCTTCTTGACATATTTTTAAGACTTTTTCCAAGTTTTCTAAAGCTTCTTCAAAAGTGTTTCCATAAACTGTGAAATCATCCATGTACACCTCTACACAATCATGTATTAGATCTGAAAAAATTCCTAATACTGCCATTTGGAATGTTGCAGGTGCATTGCATAATCCAAATGGCAATACTCGGTAAGCATAGGTACCCCAAGGACAGGTAAATGTGGTTTTGTCTTTATCTTCAAGTGCTACTTGGATTTGGTTGTAACCACTAAACCCATCTAAGAATGAGAAGTACTTTTTGCCAGCTAATGTATCTAACACTTGATCTATGAAAGGTAAGGGAAAATGGTCTTTAAGAGTAGCTTTGTTTAGTTCCCGGTAGTCAACACATACCCTCCATTTACCATTTTTCTTTGGCACAATTACCAAAGGAGAAACCCACTGATTATCTGAAATAGGATAGATGAAGTTGACATTTAACAATTTTTGCAATTCTTCTTTAACAATCTCCCTAAGATTTGGATTCATCCGTCTTTGAGGTTGTCTGATTGGTTTGCAATTTTCCTCTATATAGATGTGATGAGTGCAAGTCTTGGGGCTTATCCCTTTCATGTCAGTGTATTCCCATGCATATGCAGAAGAATGTCTCTGTAATATTTTGACTAACTCTTCTTGTTGAGATTTTTCTAGGTTCTTGTTTATGTTCAAAGTTTTGCCTGGAAAAATTTCACTTGTAGAGCTGCCAAATTTGTCCATAGAATGAAGAGACATCTGCCTAGATGAAAAAAACTCAATATTTGATCCCTCTTGAAATGATTCATGTTTGTGTTCTGGAGAGGATTCAAAGTTTTCTAGAGTATTCAAAATTTGATTATCTTCACTAATTTCTGAAATTGTGAAGAGAGGTTGTAAATCTTCTTCATCCTCTATCCATTGAGTGTCATCTAGATCTGTAATTGTCCTAGCTGGAGGATATAAAGTGAATTTATTAGTTGAACTACCATCAAAGATATACATATCACCGGATCTACAACTAATAAAAGCATCAGCTGTAGCCAACCAAGGTCTTCCTAATATAACAGGATGGCCTCCTAGATTATTCTTAGGAGTTAGGATCATGAAATCCACAGGGTACTCCCAAGAATCTAGGGACACTGGAATGTCTTCTATTACCCCATCTGGTTTGATCACAGATCTGTCTGCTAATTGTAATAGTGTGGGTATAAAGAGAAGATTAGGAAGTTTCAGTTTATCCATGATTTGTCTACTCATGATATTGATTATTGCTCCTAAATCAATGAGTGTGTTTTGGATTTCAATTCCATTGATGTGAATTTTGACAACTGGATTTCCTGGGTCAAGATACTTTGGAATAGAAATCTTGCCCATCATAATGTCTGCTATCTTTCCTGCCAGTTGAATTTTCTTTGTTTCTCTTATTCTTTTTCTTGTTTTCTTCATACTCAACTCCTTTATTGTTTTGGATAAAATTGGGATTTCCTTGATGGCTTGCAATAATGGAATTTTAATGTAAACATTTCTCAGCTCATCTAAGAAATCATAATTAGGCACCATGATTTGTTTTTCTACACCTCTATCAATTTGTAATCTTTCCGGAAAGGGAGGTATAGAAGTAGATGTGGATGGTTGCTCTAATACAGGAGTTGAATTTATTGGATATTTTTGTTTTAGTTTTTCAGTGTTTGGGTCTTGAAAGGATATGTCTTCCTCAAGACTTTTATTCACCTGTAGAGAGTCTTCCTCAGAGTTATCTTGTTCTTGTATAATCACAGAAGGTTTCCTCTTTTCAAGTATTCTTCCAGACCTTAGTTGAACATCACTAAGGTCTAAAGCAGTAATTAAATAAGTTGGAAATTGTTGGCCTTCTATCATGTATGTGTTCTGAGGGTTCTTACTATTGGGGTTTGGTATGGGTTGAGCAGGCAATTGATTTGATTTTTGAGGGAATGGTAATGGGAGTGGTTGATTTTGATGTGGTTGGTTCTGATGATGTTGTTGAGGATTTTGTTGAAAATTTTGTTGAAGATTTTGAGGAAAGTTTTGTTGAGGATTTTGAGGATAAAAATGTGGGTATGGTGGATAGGATGGTGGATACTGATAGTATGGGGAGTATCTTCCATAGGGACTTTGTGATCCTTGTGCCCAAGCTGGAGATTGATTTTGAAATTGAGGCCAAGGTTGCTGCCAAGAATTCCAAGGTGGAGGTTGATTATACATTTGATCATGGAATCCTTGTGTCTGAGGTCCATGCCAAGGCCTTCTAGATAAAAAATTGAGAGACTCTGTGGAATCTGTAGGAGTTTCCTCCTGAAAGACAGCTTTGAGACCAGGAAGAGAAGGACAATTCTTGGTCTCATGTTTTTCAGAACAAATGACACAGGTCTCTACAACTTTTATATCCAAAGGACACTCTCTTAAGGCATGTTTCTTTCTACATTTGGGACAAAAGATTGCCAAGGCATCAGATTCAGCCTTTTGCTTGTTTTGTATCTTAAGGGTGTCTATTTGTTCACTAAGACTCCCTAAGATGTCAAATTTAAAATCATCAAGCATATGTCCTATTTCTGATCTACTTACTGTCCCAGAAGCAGACTTACTTGCCTTTGCAAGAGCAGGATCTCTTGGACCTTTTACAGTTTTAGATTTCCCTCTTGAAAGGTTGATACATAACTCAGATATTTCAGGTAATGTGAGCTGTGATATATCCCCCTTTCCCATCATGTTAAGGATATCCAACCATTCATCCCTAATTGTTTTCAACAAAAGAGCTTTTAAGGTGTCTTGATCTAGGTTTTCCATTTTTTCTCTCTTGATGTTGTAATGAAATCTTTCCAACAAATCTTCTAAGTTTTCATCTTCTTTTTGTAACATCTTGAACACTTCTTCCTTATGATTGACCGGCATACAATAATCCAAATACCTCTCTAGAAATGCTTGTTTCATGTCTTCCCATGTTCTAATAGAACTGTTGATCAGACTCATAAACCACTTCAATGCTGCTCCTTTCAAGGTTGAAGGGAATAATTTCAGTTTTTGAGAATTTTGTAAGTAGTCATAAGTTCTACACAAAACTTCAAATTCAAATAAGAAAGTTTCAGGATCTTCAGTTTTAAGTCCATAGAAGTTTGGAAGTACAGAGGGTGAAATGTTTTTCATGGTTGTATTGGTTTCTTCATCAATTATAGGGAACCCAAAAGAGCTTCCTATTTCTCTTCTACCTCTTCCTCCATCTGCACCTCTACCTCCTTCTCCTCTACCTCTACCTCTACCTCCAAATAATGTGTGTTCTCCATTAAAGACTCCTCCTCCTCCTTCTTCTGCCATAGTTGACTCTCCTGTGGAAGTGGAAAAGTTTGTGTCCCTAACAGGAGTCTTTAGATCTTCTTCTAAGGCAGGTTCAGTGGATGAAGTGGAAGGTTTCTCTAATGGAATATCTGATCTTAGGTCTTCTAGAAGTCTAGGATCAGTAAAGGATGGAATGTGGGTCTGAGTTGAAGGTGTACTAGCTCTTGGTCTAGGTGAAACAAGTGGTGTTCTAGGAATCAAACTTCTGCTTCTGCTGCTTATGAATCTACCCCTTGAGTCTCTCTCTCTACGCATATAATTTTTTTTGGGAGTTAAGAAAAAAAGGTTACCTAGTTTTCACTTCCCCGGCAACGGCGCCAAAATGTTTGGTCTCAACCTAGTCTCCTAAATTGAGTTCATTTAATTGTCAACCAGGGTTGGTAAACTGCTGAAGTGAAGTGCACCGTATGTGCCTAGGTGTTTGTCTCTTAATGCATTGTGTTTAGTGTTTTATGATGTTTTTGGTCTTTTGTGATTATTTATGATGTTTTTGGTCTTTTAGTAGTTTTGTGTTCGCAAGGAAAATGACTAGAAAGCTAGTGGAAAGAAGCTAATGATTAAAAACAGAGTGAAGCGTAATTGGTTGATGACAAATGACAAATGAAATTGCAAATATTGAAATAGAATCAAATCTAAACTATGACTAAGCAGAAACAAAGCTTGATAATGAATTTTAAGCAAATGACTCAAAACATAAACTCAACTTGTCCAATTCTTTCATCAAAGGTATTTTGAGAGAGAGAGCTTGAGAAGTGGTCAGCTAAGTATGCAAATTATCCTAACTAAACAATTAAACAACTAGCTTATAATGATGCAACATTTTATCCCTCTTTAGAGATTTGTTGAAGCATATTTGGAAGAAAACATTGATACCATCATAAGATCTTTAATCTAAGACTAGTTCCTAACTCTATTTTGCAACTTAGTGAATCATCACTAAACCTCGCCCAAGAGTTATAGATTTATTTTTAAAGTAGTATTTTGAGGAAAGGCTCTGTTTATGAAGTAGTAAAGAAGTTGCAAAAGTACCTCAGGCCTTGAAATGATACTGTCTTCTGTTCCTATGTTTATGAATCAATTATAGATTTGGAACAAGAAGAGGTTTGTAAATAATGAAGGTTGTTTTGTTAAGTTTAACAACTGAAGTAATCTAATATGCAGTGGATGACAACTAAATGTGGAGTGCAAATGCAATGAGTTAAGCTAAAACTGAACTTAAGATGTCACTAGTCTAAAACAGTGCTGAACTATCAAGTCATTATCAAACTCAAAAAAAAATAACAGAGCATGAGTTAAGTGCAATTAGACTCCGGAGTATCCTAACTAAGTTATCATGCATTAATATATGGGATTATACAGCCTGTTTGTCCATCATGATTGGTATTTTGGAAGAGTTTCTTAGAACAATCTTGACTGTACAATTCAGTGCAAATGCAAGCATAAAGACTGAAAGCAATTTAAAAACTAAGATATCACAGTTGTCTCCTACCCATCATTATGATATTTTGGAAGACCGTTTTAAGAGCAAGGTCAGCTATGTTACTTAGTGAAAACAAACAACTGAAACATTCATCATCACAGTCATGCCTTAGACATCATAAGGATTTTTTGGAAGAGTTTCTTCTTTTGGAAGAGTGTTTAGAACAAGTGTAACTGTGATAGTGAACAAAAGAAATTACAATTAAATCCTACAACACTATAGCCATTTCCCATTCATTATCATAATCTTTTGGAAGAGCTTCTTCTTTTGGAAGAGTTTTTAGAACGAGTATAACTATAGTGGCTAATGAAAACAACTACGAATTCAAACTTCAAAATGTAAAGGCAACTAAGATACTTATCTAAATTACGCAAGTAAAACCGTGCAGGAGGCAGGGGCCCTCTACCACCAGACGGAATCTAACTCCAAATCAAATCAACGCTTTCAAAACAATACTGTCTGCTTCATTAAAGGAGAAATAACTTGAACAGAGCAATCTACGTCTTCAGAAATGTAGCACAGAATCTAAGCAAAATCTAGAGCAAAATCTAGCCTAGCTCTCGGTTTCCCAAGTGTTTATATAACAAATGTACATAACAAGACTTGCAACAATTCCAGGATCATTGTCTTTCCTTATCGAAATCACATTAGGACTCTTGAAGTGGCAACGTAAAAAGGAAAAGGACATCTGGACTAAGACAGTCCTATTAGAAGTCTTCCTTCTTAAATGTGTTCCCACGTATCAAAACCATATCCAGAATTCGGTTTTTCCTTCATGGTGAGCAACGAACAATGTAGACATGACGTGGAATATACCCATATGTGGTTTTTCTTGAGAGGCCACCTGGAACATATCCAAACGTGAAGACAGCTACAGAATTTCCGGTTAGCTACGGAATGTCTGCATTCTGCAGCTAGTTCCGGTCAAAATGCATTACAATGACAAAAATCACAAAACTTAGCAAGTCAGTCATGTTAATCATTCTAAAAGTAATTTTAACTAAATTCATTGATCAATTGGGTCTGGGATAAAAATGGACAAAGGAAAATGAGGTAAATTAAGATGAAAGAAAGCACAATTTTGAGGCTCAACAGGTAAGCCTTGTCTTTTGGTTTAGAGGTGGGAAGACACCCTTTTTAAATTACAGGAAGAAAGGAGGAAAATAAAATAAATATTTTCTCTTCATCAAAATCGTATCAAGAGATGGTTTGATAATAAGTCTACGTGGAAGAAGGAATTAAATGTGGGAGACCTGGTATTAAAGTGGGATAAGCCCATGAAGAGAAGGCTAAACACACTAATTTCCAATCCCTGTCAATTAAACCCTATCTAGTTCATGAGAAACTTGGGCACTATACTTATCATCTTAAATTTTTGGATGGGAAGACAGATTCACTTCGTGTCAATGGCCAAGATATTAAAAAATAATTTCAATGGTTGTCTAGGGTTGTAATCCAACCCCTTCTGCATATTCCTTTCGTATATGCAATTTGTTTGTTTGTATTGTCACGTTGAGTCCTCTCCATTGTTTGTTTTTTTGTGTGAATAAATCCTTATGTGAAAGTGTTTTTTTTGTTCCATTGTATGTGGTGAAATTGAAAAGGGCCTTGTGACACTACAACATTTGGCTAACCTCATTCCTTCTTCTTTGTCTTGGTTCATATCTTTTGGTCAATGGTGATTGACGGAAAATATGATCCATTTGTAAGGAAAGCTTTGTGTGAAACCCTGATACCCATGTCTATTCTAGAACCCTCATTTTTAATCTTGGCTCTTTTGATTCAATGTTTTGCATGTTGATCTACTTTAGTAGAGAAGGACAACATCAAAATATTTAATTATTATGTTAATAGCATAGGTGTGTATATATATATATATATATATATATATATATATATATATATATATATATATATATATATATATATATATATATCTCCTTTTTTGAAGAAACAACCTCTTCTTCTCTCAATAATTAGGGATATCTCTTCGACCTCATGAAATAATAAGTGTCGAAGCACAGTCCTATAAATAAAATAAATAAAGGGTGAAATAAGAGAAAGGATTCCTACATAGAGAGGTGAAGCAAACAACTTTTTCGGGGTACTATTAAGGCTCATTGGTAGTGAAGAAATTCGAGTGTTTTTGAAGTGACTCTTTTGGAGTATTGTCCAACCCTTTTGGAAACAGATAAAAACCATAGATGAAAACTAAGACTCTAATCATTAATATCACAAACATATTACCCTTTTCCCAAATCCAAACAATTGTGATATGGCTAATATTTTGGATGTGTTCAATCGAGAAAGGAATGAATGGAAGTATATCTAAAATTGGGTTAAGTGGGGAAGCCAAAGTAATATGCATGATGAATCAATACTTCCTAAGGAACTAGGCCCTACACTAAAGTCGTACCAAGGCAAAGCATATGGAGTTCTTTCAGTGTGTCGTCACTGCTACAACACCCTCCAAATTTTTTGTCTACATCTAAATTTCGAAGCCTACTTTTACCTTGTAAGTCGTTTCTTCTAGTAATAAGCGTCATTCCATGCATATTACCTAATTTTTCTAGTCACTTTGCGAAGAAAATTAAAGTGACGTCTTTTAGCATAGGAAGTGCTGCACATTGCAAAAGCAGAGTTATGTTTCATTTCAAGGGGCAACTTTCATTAGAGAATTTTTGAGGTAAAAAATGGGCCTCAAAACAAAAATATACAACCAAAATAAACTATATGAGAACCCATAGGTTTCAAGATGAAGATGTCAACCATGGGGGATGATTCACCATTTTTGAAGTAAAAAAGTAAAAGGATTAAAAATTAAAAAAATTAAAACCAACATTTTCAACCTTTTTTTTCAAATTATCTCCCTATAGTTTTAATCAAGTGGGAGCACTCATTGGATGTGGAATTTAATTCCTCACCTAATGAGTACGCATGCTGAATACTTTTGATGACCCCCGCTACATGAAAAATGGGAAATACATGAAAAACGTGATTGCAATCACGTTCTTTTCATGTATTTCTCATTTTTTGTGTAGCAAGGTCCATCGAAAGTATGCAACATGGGTACTACTTGGATGATGAATTAAATTTCGCATCCAATGAGTGCTCCCACTTAGAATTTGAGTAAAACCGTAGAGAGATATGTTGAAAATACAAGTTAAAAAAGTAGTTTTTTATTTTTTCCCTCTAAAATTTGATAATGTAATCTAATATTATTTTATTATTTTCACTATTATTATATAATATTCCTTAGGAGGCCCATTTCAAACCTAAATATTTCTCTAATGGGTGTCGATGAGCCTTATTCATCATATAAGCATGTATTAGACCCATTCCTAAATTTTCATGCATTTTCGCACTAGTGTCCTCACTGTCATCGCAAAGTACATATTAAGTGTCACACTTGGATGTGGTTGTTGTATACTGAGTTATTAGTGTTGTGTCGTTGATTATTCTAAGTGTGTGATCATATTCATGTCTTATCCTCATTCAATTTTACCTCATTGATCCCACACTTAGTCAAATTATGGAAAACTTCATGAGTGATCAAATAGACCTCACTCATCCTCTTGGAACTCTATACTACACAATGAAAACCCTCAAGATGATCCCTTGCCTCCTATAACTGTGCAATGCACAGTTCCTTCCGCCAATTAATGCACATTGTGCAGTCATAGTTCTCAACCTTTCCCCCTTTACCCCCATAACTTCGCAGTTCACCCTCTAGTCAACCTCATTCTCCACATTTCACAGTGGCAACCTCAAGCTGTAACCCTGCCTCCTTGATATGCGCAATTGCGCAATCCCTATACCTCTCTCTCTCTCCTGCACTATGTAGTGCAAACCCTAAAGATGATCCCTTTCCTCCTGGAATTTTGAAAAGCACAGTTACTTCCTCCAAGTAATGCACATTGTGCAGTCACAGTTCTCAACCTTTCCCCCTTTATCCCCATAAATTCACAGTTCACCTTCTAGTCAGCCTCCTTCCCTACATTTCACAGTGGAAACCTCAAGCTGTAACCCTGCCTCCTTGATATGTGCAATTGCATAATTTCTATACCTCTCTCTCTCTCTTGTACTACACATTGGGAAACTTCAAGCCTCAAAAATATCTCATTGAGCTCCTCAACCATTCAGTCTCCTTGCCCAGGCCTCTAGAACTACGTATTGCACTGTGTCAAGGTGTAGTCCATCACTTTTGGTTCCTAGAAATATGCAGTGATCAATCCTAATTCTACCTCTTATTATAGCACCCAGTTCCATCTTAATCAATATCTTTCATGAAGCAGTCTAGAGTAGGATATTTTCGAACTGATGTTGTCTTGTCATGAGTGATTTCCATTTACAGGTACTATACTTTGTCATGGTAGGAAGATGATGGAGGAGGAGAAGAAGGAGACCATGCTAGAAGACACCTATGAATTTGAAAAGATAAGCAGACAATTGAACAAGAAGATGAGGAACGCTAGATTGCGACAAAGTTTGGAAGATCAAGATAAAATTGGAGACTCCCCTTCAAGATTTATGAAGGAGGAAGAGAAAGAACATGTACCATCTCTCAAGAAGATAGAATGATAGCAACATGAAGAGTGGCTTGACATTTCCACATCATCATCAAGTCCATGTCATAAGTTTCAAGTCATGTCTTGTTAAGGTGTCAAATGAGCCATCATGTGCCACATCATTTGTGGATGTAATGATGTAATTTTCAAATATTATGAAAAATGTAATGTAAAGTGGAAGTCCAAGAGTCATCTATAGAATGTGAAAATTCATGTAGAAGTCAAAGGTTTATATAGAAATTCAGAAAGTTAGTTGGAAGCTCAAGAGTCATGAGGGTAGTCCAAGAGTCACAAGGGAGGTGAAGAGTCATCTCATTTGTTATATATACATCCTCATAGCTCAATCAAATGACTTTTCACCTTAGCTCCTACCACTAGGCATTAGAGAGGAAGTTATTTCTTTTGGAGAGCAAGTGGTAGCTCTAACACTCCACTACTGGAGCTAGTGATGTTCACTGTAACTATGTATCTTAGAACTTTCACCTAATAGTCAAAGCTCGTTGAGCCAACACACTTTCATGTGTATATCATAAATATTGTAAGACTATTATTTGAATGTTTAAAGTGTACATTGTTGCTATTTTTTACTAAATAAATTGAACGATTTCGGTGGATTTGGTGCTTATTTTATTGAATGTGTGTCATATATATTTTAACCATCATTACTTCTAAGTGAACAATATCACTCGTTTTTTAATGACTCTTTATATGTATATTCTTGTGTTTCTTTATTAGATTAGTACTATTACTCTTCTCTTAAAGGCTCACTTTTGTCCCCTTTTGGTGAAAGAACCTCGATACATTCTACAATTGAACATTTCACAAGGCATACTCAGTTGTTCCCTCAAAAGCGCATGTTCATTTCTCTCTTATGCTAACCATCATAGCAAAGAAAATCTTTAAGAATCGTGGAATCAAGACCTTAATTATGGAAGGGCTCCTATTCCAAACAGTGCGAAGTCTAATTGGGACTTTTCATTGGGGAGACCCCCTTACATGTTGGCGAGTTCCAACACCATCAACACTAGGTTAGATGCACTTTGGGCTTGGCAGATATATATGGAGTTTGGAAGTGAGATGTTTTTGCCTTGTGCATTTTTATAAATCTACCATTTTTTTCAGTCTACTTGAATTTCCAAGAAGATTGCAAATTATCTCAGATGGACATTGCTTGGGTGAACATTTGAAAAGAACTAAATATAACATGAATCATGGAATTACACAAAGGGGTCAGAACCTTTGAGACCTGCGAATTAAGATGAGGAAAGCACTATCAAGGCTCAACTATGGCCACATAGGTGCCATTTACTAGTTGTCCGCACTAAATTCCCATCATCCCAGACTAAGGTCTTGACTGGTCAATTTATGTCAACTCTCGTCAAATTAAAATTGGATACAAAGGGTAGAAATTCAATAACTGTGGGGTCGAGTTTGGTGGGACCAATAGCCTTGAGTATATGTAGACTCCACATGGCAGTGAGATGCTAATGTGGTGCCATGTGGTTGGACAAACTTTGAAAGTGTATATTGTTTAAGCCGAGAGTCAAATTGAAATAAAATTTATATCACCAGAAAGCTCTCGATGAGCAGAATGTACTGGTGTTTTCCAAATTTAATTATGCAAGCTTCGGGAGAAGGAGGATTTTTGTAACCCCGTCTTCATAGTGATACCATGGAGGTCATATTAATTGAATGTAACACCTCCCATTAGCCCAAGATGTCCAAGGGGGTGGGAGGGAGCATTACACCCTTTGTAACTAGCCACCTCCTAACAAAACCATGATGCCATAAAGGAATCTTAGTCTCTTAGCCACTGCAAGATGGAACCATAAAGGACAATTTTCTTAATCAACATAATATTGGCAAGTTCCATTAAACTCCACCAAGCTAAGAGTCTACACATAGTTATGGGTTGTTTATTAGCTTGATTTCATAACATAAGGGATCCCCTTCACTACTGCAACAATCAGTCAGTGGCCTCGTCTCTTAGTCACCATAGTCATCTACCTGGAAAGAACCAATAAACTTAGCTCTTTCTCGCATCTTTGGTTTTGGGCACTTATGCTCAATGTTCTTAACTAAAAAATGGGTGAGATAATCCCTCATTGATTTTACATCATCCAACAACATATTTGGCACTCAATTTCATAGAGATCTAGTTCCTAGACCCGTATGTGTGGAGCCCAATCTATTTGCACACAAAAACACTTCATTCTCTACATTCTTACTTAATATTTTGGGGGTCTCTTTTTCAAATTCATAGGTCAAATTCACAAATTCATGAGTCAATATCAAAAGCTTCTAGATGGTACCTTATCCATACATTGTTGGGACACTTTAGTACAAATTTCGAATACCTCCCATACTTATGGGAGTTGGTAGTTCAACTACCAATTTCTTCATCAATTGGTTTTTTGGAAATTAACAAATTGGATTTTAAATATCCAGTCTAACAAAATAGTTATTAGAATTAATTATTTTTACAAACATAATTCCTTCCAATCCCCCTTTCTCGATCCCACTCATGCCTCATGGTTTGGAAATTAACAAATTGGATATTAAAATATTTAGCCAAACAAAATAGTTATTAGAATTAATTATTTTTGCAAACATAATTCTTACCAATTCCCCTTTCTAGATCCCACTCATGGCTCATGGTCCATCTCAGTGCTCACACACATTATTTCAGGTATTTCACATTATGCATATAGAAAACGAATTAATACATTTAGTTACAATATTATTGAAGGATTACAATGACGTGTTACATTTTGAAGGATAGATAAATTGTTTTAGCATTTAAAAAAAAATAGAAAAATACAAACACATTATTCAAGTATTTCCCATCATGCATATAGAAAAATAATTAATACATTTAGTTACAATGTAATTGAAGGATTACAATGAAGTGTTACATTATGAAGGAGAGATAAATTGTTTTCATAATTAAATATGTAATAAGGGTCTCCTCCAAATGGCCTTCCTCAAATATTATTGATGCACAACGAAGGATTCTATTAGAACCACGTAATAGAACTCACCTCACAATGTATAAACAAAAAAAAGCAATAAAAACATACACGAGAAAAAATTCCAAATAAGAGACTCTAGGACACCACATAGTTATTTTATTCACTCTCATGGACTCAATAACCTCATGCTTTAACACATATACAGAATCGATCCTAATGTCTTTTGTTCAACTCTATTCCAACCACACCATTATGGATCCAACTTGTGAGAGCCAAAGTGTCTTCTTTCTTGTATGCATAAAAGTTATAAAATCATTAAAGAATATGAAGTAATGGAAATCATTGCAATGAATCAGAGTCATTGCCATGAATCACTTGGTCCGAGACTAATTAGTCTCCAATGTGATTTGCCTTGTGTTGGACATGGCAAGGTGTCATCTTAGAACTTTATTTGTTTATCTCCACATGATAATTTCAATTTGAAGTAGGTTAAACACTTAAAACATAGTAGTTCACCAACAAAAAAAAAAAGCACTTTCCACGATCAATGTAAAATAAATCTATGCGAAGCTTATTTCTTCAAATTTATTGAAATTATAACATATTAATACGGGGTTTATTTGTTTGAGATAATGCCTCCATTATTGTGCTTACTTAGTTTGGATTGGGTTGTTGAGGAAGTTGAGAGATTCTCTCAACTTCTCTCTCTAATATTAGCATTAGTTTAACTATATATATTTGATGTATCTCTGATTATTAAATATAGAAATTAATTATTTGTGTGTGAATCCTGTGTGTTTCTGTTCTCTCATAATTTTCTAATATGGTATCGGAGCCAAGCTGAGCTTAATCCCTCACGGGAGTGCTCAGGAAGATGAAGAGAAAATTGTGATAATAGATTCTATAGGAATAGGATTCGTGTGTAGATTACTATGTGAACGTTTGAGTGATAATAGCGCAGTCATGGAGTATTATATCAAATTATCGGTGGGTACTCCTGCACAGGATGTAATGCTCATCATGGACACGGGCAGTGATGTGGTATGGGTACCCTGCACTAGAAATTATACATGTACCCAATGCGCTGGATATAGCACCGTCTTTTTTCCAAGAAAGTCATCCTCTCATGTGCCTATGAAGTGTGCAGATCCCAAGTGCAGAGATCTGTGCGAGAATGAGGGCTGCGTTGAAACCTTCCAAAAGTGCTCGCGGATTTGTCCACATTTCAGCCTTACCTATGGCACGGGAAACGCGACGGGGCGTCTACTGAGTGACACCTTGACTTTGCCACTGGAAGACAGAGGAAGACGAGAAATAAAGAACTTCGCAATTGGATGTTCAGTGGTTTCGTTCCAGCTAGCTGGTGTTGCAGGATTTGCCAGAGGAAGACTGTCTATGCCTTCCCAACTTTCTCCTCTTCTTGGCGATAAATTTGCATACTGCCTTGACTATGTAAACAACAGCAGCAAGATAATGTTGGGTAACAAGGTGCTTCAGAGGGATATCGTTAAATTGGAGGGCAGCGTCAAGCGCTTTCCACCAATACTCACCGCTTCGAGGCCAAGATAGAAATAAGAGAAAACATAAGGGTTTACTGGGTTTATGAGAAGGGGTGTGTAAGTTAGCACTAGCATGGGACTGTGTTACAATGTGTCTGGTGTAAAGAATATTGTGTGGCTTGAATTTGAATTTCATTTCAAGGGTGGCTCAGATATGGTACTGCCTATTGCGAGGCTTTGAAAGTGTGATGGCAGAGGTGTAGTTTAAATCCATTAATTTGTTGTTGGACGAAGTTCACTGCGTGAGCAATGGGCAGACGAGTTCGTCCTGAGTTGGTTTATAGGCGAAGAATAATTGTGTTGATGGAGTGTGTAGCTTGCTAATATTTGTTGAGATTTTTATATTAGAGAACCAATTATTGAACAAATTAGCATTATTTAAATTAGTCGTTCTTGACGTTCTACAGGGACGAGAGAACAACTGGCTAATTTGATTGTGTGAATTTGTTATATGCTGATCTTGTTGTGCTACGGACCAAGGAGCATCAGTTACAGGTTACAGTATGAGATCCATTTGTGTGAAGCAGGTCAAGTTGTTAGATTAGCTCTTGAACGCATTCAGTATTCAGACCATTTGCTTAGCCACTGATGGATAGCTGAAAGAGAAATATCCGACAAATGGTGATTGGTCCATAGGATGGTTCATCACTTGTCAGCTCTTATCACGGAAGCCCCGACGAGCCGAGTTGTCAATACTGTTGATCTTGCAAAGTTCATTATTGATGGTCAGAAACAAATGTATTTTAAATGGGTTGAATGGTAGCTCGAAAATGGTGGAGAAAAGAGCGTTTTCTATGAGATCTCAAAGTGGGTACAAATGTTAATGAAGACCAGGGCAGACAAATGTTTGTATTAAATTAGTGTGTTCTCCATTTCTGTAATGTAGGCATTAAGGGGGGGTGTTTGAGATAATGCCTCCATTATTGTGCTTACTTAGTTTTGATTGGGTTGTTGAGGAAGTTGAGAGATTCTCTCAACTTCTCTCTCTAAGATTAACATTAGTTTAACTATATATATTTGATGTATCTCTGATTATTAAATATAGAAATTAATTATTTGTGTGTGAATCCTATGCGTTTCTGTTCTCTCATAATTTTCTAATATTATTGACTTTTATTGACTCCCTTCATTAAGAATTTTAATTAAATGCACTACCACTATCTTTTATTTTTATTGATTTTTCAAGTTTTCAAATAAAGTAATAGTAATTCGGGTTTTTCTTTCATTAGAAAGTAATAGTCAATGTGGCCCTATTGGTATTTGTAATCCCTTTGGTAGCATTCTAACATTCTCATCAAGCTAGTCTTCATGTTCTCATTTGAAAGAGGATTACCCAAAGTCTTATTACATATCTTTAAGAATATTTCATTGAAATACTAACCATTAATCTTATTTCATCAATTAAATTAAGTTCCTGCATTCTTAGATAGTTATTATTTAAGTGAGGTTAGTTATTATTTAAGTGAGGTGTGTTGATTTTTTTTAAATGTATGAATGTGAATCATGTCTTCATATTTCTTTGTAGGTTCTAGTTACTACTTTTATTTATTTATTTAATACCTTATAAGTGCTTTGATTAAAGCTTTAACATTGTTTTCTAAAGTTTCTAATGGATTGAGATAGATGCATATAATCTAATTAGAATGATAATAAACATTGTTATGCAAACTATCATCATAAACTAAACTATAATAATATGCATGATATCTAGTTTAGTTAGAGATGCTCCTACATTAAACTTCCCTAGATGGAAAAGTATGAACATCTTGCTCAAAAGTTAAGTAAATTAAATTTGCAAACTAGGCATCCTTCTTTGCACATCTCTAGCATTCAAATTGATCTAAAAATAAAAAATTGAAGGTTTCTTGAAAAAGTTTGCAAGCTAGTTTATGTTTTGGGAAATAGATCGAAATTGCAAAATTAGACAAACTTAGTAATCTTAGTTAAGTTTTTCAGATTTAAACAAAGAAAAATAGACAACATTCAACATCACAAAACAACAATTTGATGACTGAGTTCAACCCTCTTCGGCTATGTCTCCAGGTCTAGCTTCCAATGTTGGATCTTTATATTATATGCTCAAATTTGAAATTACATAAACATATAATGCTCAAATTGCAAAAATAACACTACCATTGTGTCTAAAACACCCAAAAACCCTTGTCGAGACTCTGCTTGGGCTAAAAAAGGCTGAAAATGGCCAAGTTAGGCCTCCTTCTTCATTTCCCTCCTAATTTTCATGCAAAATTGACCCTCTGTCAAAATTGGTAATGAATTCTACCTTTGGCGGAACCGCCAAGCGACAAACTAGTGCGTGTTTAGTGACATTTATGCTGATTTTGGTGCAAATTATCAAACGTTTAACCAACCCTCACACTCCAAGTTTCTGCCTCTGGTTTGGTCACATGGCAACAATGTGACCATGGGTGTGGGCCAGAGGCCACACACCCATCAAACCCTCGTTGTAGGTTATATGTCGGTTGATAGGGCCATGGGGTGGGCATGGGCAGGGTGCCAAGCACCTGCCTCTCCCATGAATATGTCGAAGATTACATTGAATAAATTAGACCAAGGAATAGGGGCCGACTCTCTGTCCTCTCCAGTTCTACCACAATTATGTGTTAAATAATATGACCAAGTCTGGCCCACCGACCCAACCCTCCCCCCAATGAGTTAACCATTAAACAAAAAATATAATCACGGGCCATTATATAACAAGAACCATGTGTGTGGTATGTGTAAGGCATTCGACTATTTTCTATGAGGTCATGGGGTCGAACCTCGCCAAGTTAATCGATCCATAAACCATAATTTTGGTGCCAAAACTAGATCCACGTGGAATTTCTACAGGGCCATGTGTCGGTCATTGATTGGGCCACATGGTGGTCTGCGATTGGTCTAACCCAAATCACAACAACCAATCAAACTTCACTAACTAACTTGTACAAAGATGCCATGTGTCAACATGAGATTGACACATATGACCACCATACTATATAGTCACCTGTTGATGCTAGTGCCACATCATCGTATGGTATGCCTAGTCAGCTACCTAGTCAACCTTATAAGTTGAATTTTTAGTTGTTTGCCAAAAACTTCAGAATAGTGTAACTTTCTCATACGGTGCTAGATTCAGGAAATTCAAGCCTTGTTAGAATCAAAACGACAAGATCTATGATTTGGCACTAGTTTCAAGTGATTTCAAGTACTTTAAAATTTTAAGCATATTTTTGATCCCTTGGATCATTCCTCCCCATTGCAAGCTTTCGGATCACCAAAGTCTATTTTTACTCAACAAGGAAGTGTAGGTACATCTCCGTCACTTTCTTGATCTCAATCCACCTTTCTTTACTTGGATTGGTACCTTTGAGCCCCACTTGAAGAAACTCCACATTGCCTCTACGTGAGGTCCTTATCCTCCTGTCAAGAATTGAGTCTTCCTGTAACTCATTTAAATATTTAGGATCAAAATCTTCTATAGATGTAATTTGAGCATTCTCTTCATGATCATCAATTATTGGAGGCTCATACAATCTCAAGTTTTCCACATTCACAACAGAATAAATTTTCATGTAATATGGAAAATCTAATTGGAAAGCATTGTTACCATTCTTCTCCAAGATTTTGAAAGGACCATATCTGGTTGGCTTGAGATTTTTACCTTCCCCTTGAAGTCTTTACTTGATGATGTACAAGCAAACTTGATCTCCCACTTGGAAATCATGATCAACCCAATGTTTGTCATGTCTTTCTTTGTACTTTTCTTTTATTTTCTCTAGCTTCCCTTGTACTCTTTGATGCACTAGCTAAATTTTTTCAATGAAGTGCTTGGATTTGTCCACATCATTATATATGTCTATTGTAATATCTTTACCAAATGTAAAATCCAAAGTATAATTTGGAAAATAACCCAAAGAAGCTTTAAATGAAGATACGTGTGTAGATGAATGCTTGACACAATTGTAGGCATGGTGGATGTAACGCTAATCCTCATCCCAAAGTTTAGGATGCCTACCACAATATCCTCATAGGATATGCACTATTGTTCTATTCACTAGTTATGTTTGGTCCTTGATTTTTGGATGAAATGCAATACTCTTGTTCAACTTTGTGTCCATGAATTCCCACAAACTTGACCAAAACTTCCTGACAAATCAAGAATATCGATCAGAAATAATAGAAGTGGGTAAAAAAGTGAACCCATACATTTTGGATGAACATATTTGGGGTTTTTTTAGCTGCAACCTACTTCTTACATGGCATCAACACACACATTTTTTCTGAAACGATCCACAAAAACAAATAGATAATCATGACATTTCCTAGACATCGGTAGCCCCTCCTACAAAATTCGTAGAAATTCTTTCCCAAGGACGAGAAGGAATAGGAAGTGGAGTTTACAAACCCAATTTTCTATTTCTAGGCTTGCTAGTAGAATGCATGGAACATCCCTTTACATATCTTGAAACAATTTCATTCATGTGAGGCCAATAACCATACCTCTAAATTTGTGTAATTGTTTTTCCTACACCTAAGTGACCAGAAATAACAGAAGTGTGGCCTTCCCTTATGGCATTGAATCTTTCACCCTATGGAACACATAACTTTCCAAGATGATATAACAACTTTTTATGAACATGTTAATCCCACTCTTCAACATGATTTCCTTCACTAAAATTTGCATAAATATCTTTAAAATCGTCATCTTGAGCATACTATTCAATATAAATTACATGCATGATTGAGCTATGCTTAAGAATGAAATATGAATTAAAAATAGGCCTTGATTAAGATATCAACAACTTTTGTTGTATATACCTTTCTTGAGCTTGATTACCAAATGAAATCGATGTTGAAATCCCATCCACCTAAAATATCTAGCTTGTTGTAGCTTGGTTTGTGATTGTAAATATTGCAAAGGTTGTTGGTCAATATGAATAATCGTTTCTTTACCCATGAAATAATGCTTCCATTTCTTCATGCTTTGTACCAAAACATACAAATCTTTATCATAAGTTTGATAATTAATTACTGCATTAGTAAAGGTTTCAAAATGATAACAAATAGGCTTACCATGATGCATCAAAACTTCTCCCATAGCATAATCGCTTGCATCTGTTTAAATATCAAATGGTTTCTTAAGATCTGGAAGTGCTAGAACTAGTATTGTACTAATTTTCTTTTTCAATGTGTCGAAGGCTTTTTGCTTCTTGATGATGATGATGATGGTTAACGTCCACTGAGAGCAAACTTTGGTCTATCGGACCTATAATTTTCTTAGTTCTTAATTGTCTGACTTCTCATATTTCTTGGCGAGATTGGTGTTGTAGCTTTCTTTTTCTTCTCTAAGGTCTTCCAACTTCCTTTATCTTGCAACTCCTTCATCTCTTATGATTCTTGGGACACTAATGTCTTATCTTTGGGATCTGGGAGATCTTCGTTGCTGCTAACTGAAGACTTCTTTTGCGTAGTATTTGAATCCTCATAGTTGTTGATGCCTGAGGGGTTGTCAAGTTCATTTTTTTGTTGTTGGGTGGGGCTTTCCCCTTGCTTGTCTTGAGGGTTGTTTCTTTCTTGCCTGATCTCTTGCAATTTAGAGTTTTCTGGAGAGTATTCTTCCTTGATGACAGTGTAATGTTCCTTTTATGCTCCTTCCCACCATGTAGATCTATGGTGATTCTTTCTAGCTGAATTTTTCTGGAGACTTTTGGAAATTTTTGGCTAGATAGCCTGTCTCAAGGTAGGATCGACATCTGAAGTGGACACTTTCATAGTTAAGTTTCTGGTTCCATACATAGTCTTTTCTTGTTAGGATTATTTTAGATGGGAATCTGGCGATGAAGTCCATTTCTACACAGATGCGTGAATAGGTGGTTCTAACATATTCCTCTGTTTCGGGGCACCTGCAGTAAAATTTCCCAATTGCATTTCCAATGGCTTTTAGCGAGGAGAGAATCCAGAGATGCAAAGGTAGGTTTGGCAATCTGACCCAAAATGGTGTTGAGGGATCGAATGATGGGTTCCATGGCTTCATGAATAGGCCCGAGTTTTCCCAAAACCAAGGGCTAGAATCTAAAATGCATTGTTTGCTTTCAGAGTTTTCAAAATCTACTATAAAGAAACCCTTAGCATAGGGGTAGATATTAATTTCATCAGAAATGACAGGCTTCCATACCTTCGAGATCCAATTGTGGAGAGCTGTCAGCCACGGCCAAAAGCCATTAAACCAACAGATTAAGGCACTTTCAGAAAACTTCAAGGCCTCATCCATTGTGGCCTTGACCACCTGCACAGTGGGAGTTGGGGCTTCATTGAAAATATGGGCAAGAGCTTGATTCTCAGAGGCAGAAGGAATTGGGCATGCAATTATCTTCATGAAGCTGGGAGCCATACTAGACCCAAAGGTGAAGAACCGCGGGTCTATAAGGCCGCAGAGCTTGGAAAACAAATCACAGAAGTAAACCTGCGGAAGTAAACTAGGATTGGAAAAATCGAACACTGTGAACCCATAGTTCAAAAGATATGTGAACCCTATTCGATGGAGTAGAAGATATATTTTTTTTTATCTTCACGCCCGCGGAAGAGATCTTAGTTCTTTGCAAACCAGGATTGCGAACCCTGCGGAAGGGGTACGAACCTAGGGAAGAGATGCAAACCCTCAATAGACCTTCAGTACAAGAAATCATCGGAAACAACGGTCATGTTTCATTCATGTTTCACACTTGTTAAAGCATGTAATGGTGATGCAATGAGTGAAGAAGTTACCAATAATTTTTCTCCAATATTGGGTTGATCCCAAAAAGCTCCTAAATTTGGTTACATTGTTGGGTTTAGGAAAATTCACAACGAATTCAAATTTTGAGGGATAAATATTCAATTCACCCCCTCCTACAATCTGACCCAAATATACCAAAGAGGTTTTCCCAAATTCACACTTAGACATCTTCAATATAATTTCTCTTTTTTCAAGACATCTAAAACTTGTTTCACATGCTTAACATGCTCTTCATGAGTCTTACTGAAAATCAGAATATAATCTAAGTAGACTATGAACAAATCATTAAGAAATGGTCTCAACGCATCATTCATAACTCTCATGAATGTTGCAGTTGCATTGCAAATCCCAAACGATATAACTAACCATTCAAACAAACCTTGTTTTGCCTTGAAAGTAGTTTTCCAATATTATCTTTAGCAATTTGTATTTGATGATAACTTCTTCTCAAATATAACTTAGCAATGTAAACAACTTCTTTTAATTGATTTAGAAAATCATCAATGTGAGGAAGAGGGTAGTGATTATTTATCGTGATCTTGTTCAAAGCTCTAAAATCCACACACATGTGGCATGTACCATCTTTATTTGGAAAAAAAACAATAGGAGACCCACAAGGAGATGTGCTAGGACTAATGACCCTTTTTTCAAGTGGCTTTTGAATTTTCTTCTTGATTTATACGTTCTCCAAAATTGACATTCTATACATGCCAATGTTTGGAAGTGGTGCATCCTGCTACAAGTGAATATCATGTTGGATTCCTATTTTAGGAGGAAACCCTTCAGGTTCTTGAAACATCTTGTCGTAAGTGTTAACAACTTCAAACAATTCATGCTTGAGTTTAGAATCACATCCTGTGAAATCTTCAAATTCAACAATATCTTTAGCTTTAATCATCAACAACACAAAATTATTACTAGCATTTATGAGCCTTCTCATATGACCAACACTTACAAGAGATAAGATTGCCTTGGTAGCCACAATCAAACAATGTATCAACTTTTGTATATTTTGTAATGAACCTAATATGGAAAAGCCCACTTATTTCTTTATCATTTGAGACTCAATAGGCTTACTATAAGAACTAGTACCCGTATTAGAATCTATACCTTCTATTCACATGGTTGTGATTTTGGTTTCATCACCTGAATCAAATCCTAGATCTTGTTGGGTTGCAGCAACAATATTTTGTTTCCCTTTGTTATTGAACTTATTTGGTCTCATTTCTTGATGTAATTTCCAAAAGTGGTCTTCATCATGGCCTTCTTTTGAACAATGTTTACAGGTAAGTTTCTCTCCCTTTTTCTTGATTGTAGAAATATTTTTTCATTTTCCTATAAACTTTCCCTTCCCTTTGTGTCCATATTTGGAATGCTTATTGCTAGTCCCTTGAGGAACATTCTTTCCTCTTGTTTCCAAATGAGTTTCCTGAAAACATAATTCATCTAGATTAGTGGGATTAAGCATAAGTATAGTATGTCTCAAATAACTGTGTAATCCACCTATGTATTTAATGAGAGTGTCCTATGAAGAAAAATAAACACCCAAGATTAAAGATATTCTTCTAAATTATTGTTTGTAACTTTGGACACTCTGAGCTTTAGCGTGTCTAATATTTTCCAATCTGTTATCACCAAAATCGTACCTGATTGGTTTTTGATCAAACAACTTCAATGTAACTATTTCAAACCAATCTTGTGACTGAGGCTTAGCATCCTCAGCCTAAGAGGGCTCTCTCAAGGGTTAATGATATGGGATATAGATATATGGCTAACTCTATTATTTTTGTTTTGATTAAGGTTGAGAAGATGAATGCTTGCTACCATTGGGCTATGGAGTCAGTGATAGGGCTCTCAATAACAAAGGCTTTCCTTATGGAAGTTGAGGCTTGCATATACTTCAATGAAAGGGTAACACATTCAGGAAAATCCTAATAACTTGAAGTTCAAAGGAAGTCAGAGCATGTTGTGTAACCAACTCAAAAAGAGAAGAAAAGAGATATAAACACCTTAGAAATGAGCCACTTCGAGGGGGCAACCTCCAATACATTACATAAATGAACAATTCTTGGATGATACAATTTACAATACCTCCTTTCTATATATAGGAGTCCATGGGGCCATAATGTAATCCTAGTGGGCCACAATGTAATCCTAGCCGACCTAACAATAATAATTTAAGGGCACAATAATAACAAAATGGGGGTTACAAGGGTACAATAATAACAATAAGGGGTTTACACTAACAATAATAAGGTACTATACTAGTAATATAGGGACCTAACATGCCCCTCTCCTTCAAAAAAGCGTTGTCCTCAACGCTTGAGTAGCTCTGGGTGCTTCCGTATAAATTTTTCATCCTCCCATGTAGAATCTTCAGTGTATAAATTCTTCCACTTGATGAGATACTCTGAAATTGATCGATTCCGTAGTTGTCGAGTTCTTGTTTCCATGACCGCTTCTGGTTCCAATATGATTTTTCCTTCCTCATCAAGTTCTGGCAATATTGTTTGAACTGGAAGATTTTCTTCTATAACCTTCTTTAAGCATGAAACATGGAAAACTGGATGTACTCGCGAAGAAGCAGGAAGCTCCAATTTGTATGCCATAGTACCAATCTTTTGCAACACCTTGTAAGGACCATAGTACTTTGGCGATAATTTATTATCCTTCTTAGCTTGCTTGAGGGACATTTTTTTATATGGTTGTAGGCGTAAAAATACCCAATCTCCTACATCAAAACTTCTCTCGCTGCGATGTTGATCTGCCTGTTGTTTCATTCGATTTTGTGCCAAATTCGGGTTATCCTTTAAGAGTTGGAGAACTTCTTGCTGATGCTCGATGTGATCTTCCACTGCTTGAACCTTCGAATTTTCCCTTAAAGATGATGTGATGGATGGTGGATGATATCCATAAAGTGCCATAAATGGGGTCATTTTTGCTGCAGTATGGAAGGAAGTGTTATACCACCATTCGGCGAGAGGTAACCACTTGACCCATTGTGTTTGTTTATCAGATACAAAACAACGAAGATATCCTTCCAAACATTTATTTACTATCTCGGTTTGACCATCGGATTGAGGATGATAAGATGAGCTATGAGCTAATTGAGTACCCAAACAAGAAAATAACTCCGTCCAAAAATTTCCAGTAAAAATGGGATCTCTGTCGCTCACGATAACCCTTGGGCTTCCATGTAGCTTTTGAATTCTATCCATAAATGTAGTAGCAACTGTACTTGCTTTAAATGGATGAGATAATGCACAAAAGTGTGCATACTTGGTAAGTCTATCAACTACCACCATGATGACACTCTTTCCTTGGGACTTAGGTAAACCTGTGATAAAATCCATTGAAATCTCCTCCCAACGTTGACTTGGAATGGATAAAGGTTGTAGAAGTCCCGGGGTCTTAATTGTTTCCACTTTATTCTGCTGGCAAACCAAACATTCCGCCACAAACTTTTGAATATGAGATTTAAGGCCATCCCAAAAAAATTCTTTCTTCACCCTGTGGTAAGTTTTTAAAAATCCTGAGTGTCCTCCTAAAGGAGAAGTGTGCAATTCCAGAAGAATCTTTTGTTTTAGTTGGGAATTCTTACAAAGATATAAGCGATCTTTGTACCATAAGGAATCATTTTTCCAACTAAATGTATCGGATGTACTAGGATCTTGCTGCAACTTTTGAATGAGTGTCCATACATCTTTGTCCTTCTTCCATTCATCTCTTGCTTCGGTTATCCAGTCTGGTTGGATAATAGAAATGGCACAAAGCAATGCTTCCACCTCTTCATTCTTTCTTGAGAGTGCATCTGCAACAACATTAAGCTTTCTTTTTTTGTAGATTATTTCAAAGTCATAACCCAACATCTTTGTGACCCATTTTTGTTGCTCTTCTGAAGATAGTCTTTGTTCCAAAAGGTGTTTAAGACTATCATGATCAGTTTTTACCTTGAAGTGTCTTCCCATTAGGTAAGTTCACCATTTCTTTAGTGCATGCAGTATTGCTAACATTTCTTCTCATAAATAGGTTTCTGTAAATACTTTCCTTTGATTGGACGACTTTCAAAAGCAATGGGTCTTCCTTCCTGCATTAAAACAACACCAATTCCATTTTCCAAGGCATCACATTCCACAATAAAGGTTTTTGTGAAGTCTTGCGTAGCTAAAATCGGTGCTAAGCACATTGCCTCTTTAAGATGTTCAAAGGCCTTAGTTGCTTCAGGAGTCCATGAAAATGCATCTTTCTTCAATAATGTTGTTAGAGGTGCTGCTATTCTTCCATAATTATTAACAAACTTACGATAATAGCCTGTTAACCCGAGAAATCCTCGCAACTGCTTTATTGTCTTAGGGACTTTCCATTCCTTAATGGCTTTAATTTTGTTAGGGTCTACTTTAACACCCTGGTGGGATATAATATGACCCAGATATTCCACCTCTTGTACTCCAAAGAAACATTTGGATGCTTTTGCATATAATTGTTTCTCCTGCAATAGTTTGAGCACCCTGTCAACATGTTCAACATGATCCTTTCAAGACTTGCTATAGATTAGTATATCATCAAAAAATACTAGCACAAATTTTCTAAGGAAGGGTTTGAAAATGGAATTCATCAACCCTTGAAATGTAGAAGGTGCATTGGTAAGGCAAAAGGCATGACCAAAAATTCATAATGACCCTCATGAGTTCGAAATGCTGTTTTTGGAATATCTTCAGTCTTCATTCTAATTTGATGATATCCTGAACGAAAATCCAACTTGGTAAAATAAATTGCTCCATGTAATTCATCCAATAATTCATCAATCACAGGAATAGGAAATTTATCTTTAATGGTGAGCTTATTGAGCTCCCTATAATCTGGACACATTCGCCATGATCCATCCTTCTTGTGTACCAATACTACGGGAGCAGAGAAAGAACTTTGACTAGGTTGAATTATACCCGCCTCTAACATTTCTGCAATCATGCGTTCAATTTCGCTCTTTTGGAAGTAAGGATATCTATAAGGCCGGATGTTTTGAGGAACACTTCCTGGAATCAAATGAATAGCATGATCATGATCACGAATAGGTGGGAGTCCTTTGGGAGTTTCAAACACCTTGGAATGATTGTCCAAGACTTGTTGGAGATCTGCAGAAATAGATGATTTTGATGTTGGAACTTTTAGTGAGCATAATTGTGCAATTACGCCTCGTTGTTCTTTCTTTAGAAGCTTTGTCATGACATTAGAGCTTATTATCCTTCCTGGCTTCCCTTCAATACCCCTTAATTCGACTTCCTTTCCTTCTGAAAAAAATTTCAAGAAAAGTTCTTGAAAATTAAAAGCTACCGTCCCCAAAGATTGTAACCATTGTACTCCTAGTACAACATCAGCACCTCCCATAGGAATGGAAATCATTGGACTTGTCAACACATATTCCCCATGGTTAGCTTGATATTATGGCATTTTCCAGAGCAATTTATAGTTCCTCCATTTGCAACCATCACTTGACATTCTGGTGCTGGGTATAGGAAACAATTTAATTCCTTGGCTACCTTACAATAAATAAAATTATGAGTGCTACCTGAATCAATCAACACTATTACCTTTTTCTTCTTGATTTGTCCTTGTATCTTGAGAGTTTGAGGAGTGGTAATTCCTGCCGGTGCATTACACGATATGGTCGGATTCATTTCTTCCTCTTCTAGGGTTGGTTCCTGGTGTATATCCTCTTCTTGTTCATTTTCTTCTTCCTCTTCACAATCTATGTAAAATAATTTCTTCTCAGCACACTTATGACCTTGAGTGTATTTGCTATCACAACTGTAGCAAAGCCCTTTTGCTCTTTTTTCTTCCAATTGTTGTGGTGTCAACCTTGTAGGTTGTGGAAATCTAGATGTAGCCACACTTCCTTCTTTATAGAATTGAGTAGTAGACTTCCCTTGTTGCCATAATTTTACATTCAACTTTTCTTGCCAACCTGAATGCCTTCTCTAATGAATCAGGTTCCAGAACACGAACTTCATGTTGAATGTCTTCATGTTGAATGTTATCCTTTAAACTGCCTAAGAAGAGATCAATCTTGTGGTCCTCTGAAATATCGGTTACCCTTATACTCAATTTTTGGAAGTCCTCAATGTGCTGCCCCACTAAACCCTTTTGTTTGAGATTTATCAATTGGGTAAAGAAGGTGTTGCTCTTTGTATCCTCATAATGTGCTATCATTTCCTCCGTAAAAATTGACCAAGTGACAATTTTTTTACGGAAACAAAGCCATCGATACCATACAAATGTATTTTGTTCTAAATGTAAAGTTGCAATGCGTACCTTTTGTGTGTTTTGCACGTTATGGAGATCAAAATATTGCTCCATCTGTAGTATCCATGTTACAGGATCCTTTCCATCAAACTTCCTCATATCCATTTTTTGGAATATGGTGGTTCTTCCCACCAACATTCGAGTTTATGAAATCACGATTAACATTTATTTTGTTCTCATCATGAGGTTCTTCTCCTATATTTCCGCCATTAGGAATCATTTATGGTTTTAAGCTTGTCATCAAGCCTTCCATGTATGCTTTTAGATCATTCTTCATGTTTTCCATGTTGTCTTTCATGTCATCCATCTTAGCTTCCATGCCCACTTCCATGCCATCCATCTTTGCTTCCATCTTAGCTTGCACACCATCCATCTTAGCTTCCATGCCCACTTCCATGCCATCCATCTTAGCTTCCATCTTAGCTTGCACACCATCCATCTTAGCTTCCATGCCTTTCTTCAAACCATCCATCTTCACTTCCACACCTTTCTTCAAAACTTCCATTTCATTTTTTGCTGCTCTTTGCGAAAGTGAAATTTGTTGCACTTGTTCTTGTAATTTTGATAGATCATGTTGCAATTCTTCATCTTCATGAGTCATGGTAGAGCCTTCTGAAGGCTTGATGGGTGTTGAATTCTTTTTAGGGGCCATTTTAGAATTCAATATTGATATCTATTCTACAATATGCCCTTGGAATCAATTCAACTTGATTCTTAAAACAAGACTTATGCAATTTGGGAAAAAAAAATACACACCTTTTACTAGCTTTTAGGAGCTCGATATTGAAATTGAATTATCTCTGTATTTGAAAATCTTCGATATCTGAAATTCAGCTCTGTAGTAGATCTCTGAAGCTTCTTGCAAATGCCACAGGTCTGACCTGATTTGGATTCTCCAAGACAAATTTGTGTCCAATCTCCCACAATGACCTAATTCTGGACTGGTTCAGTAGAGCGAACTTGTACGAATTTCCACGTGTCACTGTTTTGTCCTTTGTATCTGAAATTGATAGCGAAGAAACTTCAGTCTGTGTACTTGTGACCACTTTTTACGGCACTTCAATCCAATTCCCAGAGAGAGAGTTATTGAAGTTTTCCCACGATCACCTCTTTGAGATAAAATTCAGGAGCCTGAAAAAGCACTACCTTCCACAGATCATATCTCCAAAAATATTGCGAACCAAGCTCTGAAATTTTTTGACGAATTTCCTCAGGATTTCAGCTTCGCACCATATGAATTTCAGACTCTGAAACTTTGTACAAAAAAATTTATAGCGCAATTGCCACGATGACCTGTTTATGAGCCTGAAACAATACCTAACTTCCACAGATGATATCTCCTCAAATATTGCGAACCAAGATCTGAAATTTTTAGACAACCTTCCTCAATATTTCAGCTTCGCACCCTAGAAATTTAAGCTTCTGAAGCTTCGTAGAAAAAAAGTTATAGCGAAAATGCCACGATGACCTGTTTGGAGCAGCGAAACCCTAGAATCCCAAAGCTCTGATACCAAATGTTGTGTAACCAACTCAAAAAGAGAAGAAAAGAGATATAAACGCCTTAGAAATGAGCCACTTCGAGGGAGCAACCTCCAATACATTACATAAATGAACAATTCTTGGATGATACAATTTACAAAACCTCATTTCTATATATAGGAGTCCATGGGGCCATAATGTAATCCTAGTGGGCCACAATGTAATCCTAGCCGACCTAACAATAATAATTTAAGGGCACAATAATAACAATATGGGGTTACAAGGGTACAATAATAACAATAAGGGGGGATACACTAACATAATAAGGGGCTACACTATTAATATAGGGACTTAACATTCCTTTAGGACACTACACCATGACCACATTTCATCATATTCAGGCCCGGACCCACTCATACATTTAAGCTCAATCATACAACCAAACTGATGCAGACAACTCAGAACAGTAGAATACAGATAGAAGCAATACAGCAGAATAGATCAGTCATTTCTTACCACAGACTTCAGCAAACCCTAGTTTGCATACGCACTTTCACTTCACTGATGTCGCGTATATACGCGCTTCCATTCACAAAAACCAGCGTATACTTCTGTACATATTACAGAACCAATTTAATTGCGCATACGCGCTTTTATTTCAGCGAAGCCGCGTATATACACGCTTCCTCTTTGGCGAACTAGCGTATGGTTCTTCAGAGATTTTAGGTCATTGCATTTCTTCAGAACAGATACTTCACACAGATTTAACCCTTCACTTCAGACAGATGTTCGCCTCTTCTTGGATCTAATCATTCCATAAACAGATCTAGCAAATACAAGCACATTTCAGATCTAGATCCCCTTCTTCATCATTGGTGCTTCATACACTCAGATTTATCATTCATGTGTAACCCTTTTCATTCAGATCTACTTCAGAGAGAAGTATGCATTCAAGCTCAGAGATCTTGCACCTACACTCATGATTTGCACAATGAATTTCTTCTCCTTATATAGGTTTACCCTTTGTCAATACCATGAGCCAAAACAATACCATGAGCCCAAAACAGGGTCATTTAGACGAATCATTACCCAATACAATGGGTCAATACCAAGGTGGTTACCCCTGGTTTTGCACTTTATGAGCGCTTTTGCCCATACGCGACTTGGCACGTACTTAACCGCGTGCATACGTGACTTCCCTTAGACAGATCCGCGTATGCCTTGAGACATAGCACAAACTGAATTTCTTTCTTCATTCCCTTCTGTACTCACTGTAGATACATCAAATTTACTTCATCAAGAACATATTCTATCACGCACAACTTCATCAAGTAAGTTTCCATCTTCTTCGTCAAGTGGGTTGCCATTCAATGACAACACTCAGCATCATGTTGCTAACTAACATCATTTCATATCAGATTTACATCATTTACCGAGTCCATCAAGTCAAGAATAACTTCATCAGGTATATTGCCATCAAGGACAACACATGCCAACAATCCATGTCTTCATCTTCATTCAGTGGGTTGCCATCAAGGACAACACTCTGCATCATATTGCCAACAATCTCCCCCTTTGGACTTGATGGCAACCACGATGGTGTTTGGTTACCACAACAGATAGGTATATTAAGAATACAATGACATCATGTCACTCTCTCCATTTTGACACCATTCTTATACAATGGCACCATGTCGCTCTCTCCATTTTGACACCATTCTTTCTCTTCATTTAAACACCATGTCACTCTCCCCCTTTGACATCAAGGGCAAAGGGCGGATCATACTCTCCCCCTTTTCTCCTCATGTGGAAGAAGCGTTCTGCGGATGCATTATCTTTGGTGACCAGCTCCCCACCGAGTTCATCTTGAATCTTCAAACATATTTTCAATGAAGTACATGACTCTATGAACTTCCTATCACCAAAAGACCCATACTTACATCAAACATCCAACCAAGTGGATTTACATATGAGACTCAACTACCCAACCAAGTGGGTTTACAAATTTGAACCAGCTACCCAACTAAGTGGGTTTACAAAAATTTGACTCAGCTACCCAACCAAGTGGGTTTACAAATTTATCAAGTCCTTACATGACTGATTATTACAATTTTACAACATGAGTCTCAACAAGACCTTTTCATAAAACTATAGATATAACTTTTAAGACCAACACCAGAAAGTCCTCAAGAAAGAGAACATATTTCAGAACCATCATAATGCCAACACTGCATTATACTCAGCAAAGCTAATGCTCCCCCTGAATCTGTGCAACCAAGCAATCTTTCCAAATGACTAAGGCTCCCCCTTAGTTTGTGCATCATGAAAACTTCCACCAACAAATCATCAAGGCATCTTCATCAAAACATTAGAAACAGAATTATGAGAACTGGAACACCACCAGAGATACCAAACAGTATCAGAGATACCAAAAACGACATTGCGGTTGTGCGAAAAGAGGCGACTAGGAAAAAATGTCGGCAACAGGACCTAACTTTCTGTATTACTTGAACTTGCGTATATACGCGACTGTGTTTCAGGAAACCCGCGTATCCAATGCCATCTTCTATATTTTAACCAGATCTGATCCTCTTGTGAGAAAAAGTCAGTGTTCAGCTTCTTCCTGGGATATTTGAATGCTTCCCTGGACTACAGATAGATAGAACAATGTAGTTGTATCTTCAAGCGTCATCCAATGGTTGTAGCATAAGCACATTAGTATCCAAGTCTTCAGATTCTTTGCAGCATCAATACATTCTTTCCATACCAGAACATCATCTTCACATAAGTGTCAAGAAATCATCCATGTGGTCCAAAATCACCATGATATTTAAGATTTAACATGAAGTACCATATGTAGGCAAAAGATCTTAACCATAGTAACAAGCTCTGCATGAACTACTTGTTACACGAATCAAACGACATCCAACTCATCCCATGTGTGACACAAAGAATGCCTGCTCCCGGCAATCTACCGCATGAGCGCACTTATCTCCGAATTATAAGACTTTTATCTCAGCAACGAATACTCTTCATCAAAAAGCAAACAGGACTCATCCATAATCTTCAACATAAGAAACAAAGTATCATATCATCATAATTTAGAACTGAGAAACTAAGCTGATACTGAGTCAATAATACAGTTATTAACAGTCAGACTGATGCTCCCCCTGATCCTCTGCTCCAGATCTTCAACTATCATATAAATTCTCTTATCATTAATGCATGTGTGACTGTGTCTGCTGGAACTCGCATGTATACGCGACTTTTGTTAATAGAACCCGCGTATGGAAAGTGAAGCATAGAAAATTTTCACATTCCTTCATCTCCCCTTGAACTTGTACTTCCTGTATCTGTCTTCTTCATATCAGATGCCCTGTCAGAAATACATATAACCAGAATAATCAAATCAATCAAGAGGGACATCATACATTGCTCCCCCTGTGACAATACATTACTAATTCTCATAATGTATCCCACATCATTCCTACAGTCAATAAGATAAGTAAGCTTCAGAAGCGGATGGCTGCAGTAGGGTCAGAATTCCCTACGTTTCTGATCGGTCTTCCATCTTTTTCCAAATTTGTTTGAACCTTCTATTTGTGTGCTGGAAGTTATCAATTTCTCATATATGTATTCCTTTGCATTCTTTTTCTACATGTCCATGCTTGTTACAAGCATAACATCTCATGTGGTCAGAGAAATACACATAAGAATCATAATGAGTATTTCTATTCTTCCTCCTTTTACAATCAGCTGCTTTATGTCCATACTTGTTACATGAAAAACAATGTCCCTTGAAGAAACCAGAGTACCTTTCTATGTAGGAACTGTTTGATTGAGGCTGAAATGATCTGCTCCTGCAATTTGCTGCAACATGCCCATAATTATGACATTTAAAGCATTCAACTTTATTGACTGATTTCCTTTGAGATTTCAACATTATTGGTTGACCTTTTGTTTCTTTCAACACTTCAGGTTTTGCATTGACATCCTCTGAATTTTTAGCACTTCCTTGTGAGCTATATTCTCCTTTAACGGTTTCATGGAAACCAAGACCAAGTTTGATAGCAGGAGACCTTTGATTACTCAGAATATTGTCCAAAATGTTAGTACTATCTTGAAACCTCAAAAGTTTAACCTTTTCTTCTAATTTACCTTTGAGAATGTGTACCTCAACCTCCAAGGCTTGACATTGCTTCGTCATGCTTTCTTCTTTCCTTCTTCCATCTTCTACTTGATCATTTAGATTTAGAATCTCTTCTTTCAACCAATTTTCGTTTTCTTCACATGTTTGTTGCAGCTCTTCATTCTTCTTATTTTATTTTTCCAGATCTTCTTTGAGAAAGATGATTTCTGCTTCAAGTCCTTCCTTTTCAACTGATTGTAGAGGTTCCTCATTCTTCTTACTTGATGCTTCAAGATCTGCTTGTAGAGAGATGATTCTAGCTTCAAGACCTTTATTTTTCTTGTGATTTTTCGAGATGCGCATTTAGATCGTTGATTTAGCTTCTAGTTCTTTAATTCGATTGGATGCATAGTATGAAACCTTTGATACTTGTCCCTGTGGATACATTTTGTCTGTTGTTCTTTCATTTGAGAGATCATCTCTTTGTAGATGGAATCTTTCTTATCAATTTCCTTTTGTTGTTCTTCAACTTTGATCTGGATAGCTTCTTCTAGATCCACAACTTTACTTTCACTATCTTCACTATTGTTTGCACAAATAAGAGTATTCCAATGACCCCAATCACTATCTTATTCATCTTCTTCAATTTCTGCTATGCAAGTTTTCTGAGATATCTTCTTGTTTTGAGTAGCCTTCTTCTTTTGCTTCTTTGCCATGAGTACTTTTAGATCATGGTCAGAATCTTCTTCATCTTCACTGGACATTTCATCATCATCTTCATTTGCATAATAACTCTTCCTATTTTCAAATTGTTTCCCTTTACCATGTTTTTCTCTATAAGGACATTTAGCGGCATAGTAACCAACTTTTCCACACTCAAAACATTTGAAAGGAAGCTTACCTTTGAATCTTCCAGTTCCTAGTTGGAGTTTTCTCACGAAATTCGCTTCTTCTTCATCGGATATATAGCTGGATTCTTTGACAACTTCATTTTCTTTTCCTCTTACGAGATACCTTAAACGGTTCTCGATTTGAGAAGGACCTCCTTGTCTCATTTCAAAAGCGATCGAATACCATGTAATTGAACAATAGTAAGAGTTTGCGGATCTTGCCTTTCTTCAATAGGTAGGCACACAGAGTCAAATTTTGAAGTCAAGGATCTTAAGACTTTTTCCACCAGAGTAGTATCAGTTATGGTTTCACCCAAATTTCTCATCCGATTTACAATATCATCTAGACGAAGAAAGAAACTGGCAACACTTTCATCACTATGCATCTTCAAATTTTCATATTCAATTCTAAAAGTTTGGAGTTTTGCACCTTTTACCTTTGTATCTCCTTCATAGCTCAGAATGATTTTGTCCCATATTTCTTTTGCTGAATGTAGCTGCATCACTTTAGCAAATTCTGATTAAGACATGCTTCCTAATAAGACATTCACTGCTTTGGCATTGATTTCAGACTTCTTCCTTTCAGCTGCATCAGTAGGAATACTTGCTGGATATTGATAACCTTCTTCCACGATTTCCCATACATCTACACCAAGACTCTGTAGATATGCTTTTGTTCGTACCTTCCAGAATATCAGATTGCTTCCATTGAATAGAGGTGGCTTTAGAGACATTACTCCTTCAAGACTTCCCATTGCGACGGATCTCCTTCAAGCGATCAAGCTTCTGCAGAAGGACCTGCTCTGATACCAATTGTTGGGAAAAATACTGAGAGGGGGGTGGGGGTGAATCAGTATTTACTGCATATTCAAAAAATTTTACTTTTTTTCACTCTCTATAACCCATACGCTACTTTCCTTTAGTAAACTCGCGTATACATGTGGATATCCTTCATACAACTCGCGTATTAGCAGAGATCTAAATATGCATATATTTATTAACTTAGTTCTTTGCAATATTCATTCATCTGATGTTAAGATAACAGTAAACATATGTAGTAACAAAAGAATAAACCATCACACAAAGCATCACACATGAACACCAGGATTTTTAGGTGGAAACCCAATTTGGGAGAAAACCACCGCTCCAGTTGCTCAGCCTTCAATATTTTATTATAGAGAAACATCTTACAACATATGTGCTGGTGCAGACTCCTACCAGCACGCAGGCACCCACCTGCGCTCGTTTACCAGCCTCTCCTGGAAGGGAGCTCCAACACGACTCGTTTCGACCTCTCTGGAAGAGCTACGACCCCGTCTCGTTTACCCGACCTCACGGAAGGCACAACCCACGGTGACTACAACCTTCAGCACCTCTACGGACCACGTTTCATCAATTTTCATACTGGATCCAACAGCTTCCATACAACACATCTTGTAGGCCACTTTTCATCATATTTTCAGACTGGACCCACTCCACACATTTAAGCTCAATCATACATCAAACTAAAACTTATCCAATTAAGACAACCCGGAAGCGTAGAATACATGTTCCACGGATAGCGATAACACGACGAACGGTCCCGGACATTTCATACCCCGCAGCGACGGAAACTAGTTTGCATACGCGCTTTCCTTTCCGCGATGCCGCGTATATGCGCGCCTTAATCCACATCAACCCACGTATGCTTCTATACAAATTACGGAGGGCGATTTCAACGCACGCATGCGCGCTTTCTCTTCGGCAAAGCCACGTATATACTTCTTGCGGCGAACTAGCGTATGGTTCTTCGGACATTTAGGGCATTGCAATTTTTTTGAAGCAGAGATACATCACACGATTTAATCCTTTCCTTGAACTGAGATGTTCGCCTTATCTCAGATCTAATCATTCCATAAACAGATGTAGCAAATACAAATACATTTCAGATCTAGATTCCCTTCTTCATCATTTTCTTCATAGGTGCTTCATGCATTCAGATCTATCATTCAACTGTAACCCTTTCCATTCAGATATACTTCAGAGAGAAGTATTCATTCAAGCTCAAACATCTTGCACCCACACTCATGATTTGCACAATGAATTTCTTCTCTTTATATAGGTTTACCCTTTTTCAATACCATGAGCCAAAACCACATTACATCCGATGGTATTCCTGGACGGGGTCATTTAGACGAATCATTACCCAATACAATGGGTCAATACCATGGTGATTACCCCTGGTTTTGCACTTTTTGAGCGCTTTTTCCCATACGCGACTTGGCACGTACTTTACCGCGTGCATACGCGACTTCTCCTAGACAAATCCACGTATTCCTTGAAACATACTCTTTTCATCATGGATCTAGCACATATTGAATTCCTTTCTTCATTACCTTCTGTACTCTCTGTAGATAGAGATACATCAGATTTACTTCATCAAGAACATATTCTATCAAGCACAACTTCATCACGTAAGTTGCCATCTTCTTCATCAAGTGGGTTGCCATTCAATGACAACACTCAGCATCATATTGCTAACTAACATCATTTCACATCAGATTTACATCATTTACCAAGTCCATCAGGTCAAGAATAACTTCATCAGGTGGATTGCCGTCAAGGACAACCCATGTCAACTGTCTCATGTCCTCATCTTCATTCAATGGGTTGCCATCAAGGACAACACTCTGCATTATATTGCCAACATCATTGAATTCTGTGAACAACATGGCATAAAAAGACAGTTTTCTGTAGCAGGCACTCCACAACAAAATGGTGTAGCAGAAAGAATGAATAGAAAGATTCAACAAATGGCTAGAGCCATGATTGATGATTCCGGAACACCTGATACTTTTTGGGGAGAAGCAGCTCATACTACAGAAAATATTCTTAATAAAGCACATGTTCATGTAAACAGTGATAAAACTCCTTATGAATTATGGTATGGAAAATATCCCACTGTAAATCATTTTAGAATCTTTGGAAGCAAATGCTTTATCAAAAATAATGATGAAAAAATTGGCAAATTTGAACCTAGAGCAGATGAGGGAATATTTCTTGGTTACTCCTTTAGGAGTAAAGCATATAAATGTTACAATAAAAGACTTCGGAAGATTGTTGAATGTATTGATGTTACTATTGATGAGTCTCATGCAGCTCCAAAAGAAGAAAAGCAAACTACAATTGAAGATGATGATGACACGTATCCTGCTACATCAAATAATAATGATACAAATAGTGAACCCAGTGAAGAACTCGAAGATGGTTTGTCTAAAAAGGCTCCCTCCAGATATGTTCAAAAGAATCATCCAGAATCTCAAATTTTAGGAGAAAAGGGATCAGGTGTACAAACAAGAAGAACTCTTATGGGACCTTCTAGCAATCTGGCATTTCTGTCCACTATTGAACCTCACAATGTTAGTCAAGCTAGCAAAGATGACTGTTGGATTCAAGCCATGAATGAAGAGCTTGATAAAATTGAAAAGAATCACACTTGGGAATTAGTACCAAGACCTCATGACAAAAATGTCATTGGAACTAAATGGATATTCAAAAACAAGTTAAATGAGAATGGGGATGTTATAAAAAATAAAGCTAGACTTGTGTGCAAAGGGTATGCTCAACAAGAAGGTATAGACTTTGAAGAAACCTTTGCTCCTGTAGCCAGACTTGAAGCCATAAGAATGTTTCTTGCTTTTTCAAGCTTCCAACAAATAAAAGTTTATCAAATGGATGTTAAATCTGCTTTTCTCAATGGTGACATGGAAGAAGAAGTTTATATAGAACAACCAGAAGGATTCATCTTGGAAAATGATGAAAAACTTGTTTGTAGACTTAAAAAGGCTCTATATGGTCTCAAACAAGCTCCAAGGGCATGGTATTATCGCCTTGACAAATATCTCCATCAACAAGGATTCTCAAAAGGATCTGCTGATAGTAATTTATACACAAAGACTGAAAATGACAAACTACTGATTGTAGTTGTATATGTTGATGATATCAGTTTTGGAAGTAATGAATAATCTATGAGTCAAACATTTGCTTCTGATATGCAGCAAGAATTTGAAATGTCCTTACTAGGGGAACTAACATTCTTTCTTGGGCTACAAGTGCAACAAGCAACAGATGGCATTTTTTTATCCCAAGAAAAATATCTTAAGCAAATCCTAAAGAAGTATGGCATGGAAGATTGCAAACCTGTAAGTACACCAATGATAACAAGACGCAATCTCAGTTCTAATGATAATTCTCCCATGGTAAATCAACCAGAATACAGATCTATGATAGGAAGTCTACTGTATCTCACTGGGACAAGACCAGACATTATGCATGCAGTCGGGATTGTTGGACGTTTTCATGCCAATCCAAAAGAGTCTCACCTTCAGGCAGTGAAAAGAATATTCAAATATCTACAAGGAACCCAAGATTTTGGACTATGGTATCCAAAGAATGCAGATCTTACTCTTCATGCATACACTGATGCAGATTGGGCTGGAAGTGTTGATGATAAAAAAAGCACTAGTGGTGGTGCATTCTACATGGGGCCTCGGTTAGTATCTTGGTTCAGCAATAAACAGAGTTCCATTGCCTTATCTACAGCAGAAGCAGAATATGTGGCTGCAGCATCATGTTGCACTCAACTTCTTTGGATGATGCAAACGCTTCAAGATTTTCAAATCAAATGTTCACCTCCTATCTCCATTATGTGTGATAATACAAGTGCCATCAGTATCTCAAATAATCCTGTTATGCATTCCAAGACCAAGCACATTCCCATCAAATATCACTTCTTACGAGAACAAGTGCTTGAGAAAAAGGTGAAATTGGAGTATGTTTCTCCAAAGAACAAATTGCTGATATATTTACAAAACCTCTACCCAGGGAAGCATTCGAATATCTCAGACAGAAACTGGGAGTAGTCTCTGCCATGCAGAGGATTAGGTCTACTTAATTTCAAAAGATTAAATTGGTTGAAAGGTGATGTTGGACATCTCTGAATGCACAGGCTAAGGGGGTGCTGTTGGACTACTCAATTCACGAAGCCTACATTGGTTGTGAGGTGCTGATGGGCATCTCTGCTTACACAGTTAAAGGCAGCATGATCTCAGGGGGAGCCTGGCCTTTGCCATTGATGTCAAAGGGGGAGGAAAAGCATCAAAGGACTTGAATATTGCCATCAATGCCAAAAGGGGAGACTGTTGGAATATTTTCATTGATGGAAAAGGATATGGCAATGGAATTCTCATCTAAATGTAGCAATAAAGAATAGAAAGAATGCCCCTACAATTTGAGCTACTAAGCTGCAGTATCGGTCATGTAATCAGGGACGAAGAGACAGAGATTTATACATCTGTTCATGGAAGACCTACCTTGAATTAAATGTAAGCCCCGTTATTTCAGTGGTGAATATGGACCTCTCAGACATTACACTGATTCTGTTGATTTTGCAATAGCTAACAAAGACTGAGAGTGATTGAAGAAATTGGCTTGGGAGGCACTGTAAGGATCGATTGTGGTTGCTATAAATTTCAGCCTCGTTGAATGAACTGGAGTGTATATGTTTATGTGAAAGATATACAAATTCTGTGGCGCAGAGTATATATATATTTACACAAATGGAACCAGGAGTATGGAGCACATCATATATATATAAGGCGTAAAACTATGCAGCGGAGTATTTATTCGGACCTGACGGATCATTTAAAAATATTTAAATAAGATCACTGTTCAGAAACCACGAGCGGGTTTTATAAAGCTGTTTTGACCATTTCGCACCACCTATCGACCATTAGTGGTTTTTCCCGGAAGAAGAGCGATTCCATACAAGAATCGACACGTGGCTGGGCCATGGTTCAAATACCACCACGATTTCGCGCATTAAAGTTCGATGATTGGACGCCAAGCAGAATGTATGCGCACTGTTGATCTGGGCAAAGCCAATTAGACGGTGGTTGCTCATCGTACTTGCCCGAGGTTTAATAAAATTTCCCAGAGGATAGCAAGGTACGGTGTGGGGCCCGACGGAGTTATATTTATATAAATAATTCGGTTTAGTTGTGGGTTTCGTCGTATTATGGTCTTATTATAAGGCCCGATGGAGTATATTAAAAGAATTGATCAAAGTTAACATTGGTGGTCATTTACATGTGTTGAGATACTATGGTGGGCAATGGTTATTGGCGCGATATTTTACGTATTAATCAAAGTCCGAAGGTTGGTTGTATGTGGGGCAGTTATCATGGGTTTAAGTCAAAGCTTTATTGAAAATTTAATCTATTTGAAGCATTGGAAATTATTTATAAAGTCCAAAGGGTTATTCTTAAAGAAAAAAAAAATGATGTAATTATATTTATTTATCAATTGATAAATAAATATATATATATAAAAAGAAATAAAAACCCCAAGGACCAAAAACCAATGAAAATTTTGTCCAAGATATACCATTAGCGTTGAATGGTTTTGACCTATGATCTTAAAGGCGAGAACTATATAAAGAAGCATGTTAATTATTCTGGGATGTGAAGGTGGGAAAAAGAATTGACGAAGAAGGATTTCTGCTGTGGAATTTCTGTATGGACAGACGACGTGTTTAATTGACAATTCTGAGTCCATGGTGCAAATGTGTTGAATCTTGAGATCTTTCAACAGTAGAAATGAGGTGGAGCCAGCGCATGTCTGCTAACAAGCACAGATGATTCCGGGTAAGTTTTTATAGATCTAGCCTGCTCTGCAAAACGAATAATTACAGATCTATACAAGTAATGCACAAATACGCTGGTCATCCACATTAAAAGGTGTATATGACAGTTGGGGTTTCTAATGAAGGATACACGGGATGTTGAATGTATATATTCTTTGATTTCTGGGTTATTACGGATTCCATTATGAAGTCTTGGGCAAAATATGTTTATTGATAAGTGCACAAAGAAAACTACCTGATCCAGTGTGAAAATTGATGGAACGTGGTCAGCTGTGAGTCTGAGGGTCTTAACCTTCAGTCAGGGGGTTGTGGCTCCCTTCCAGGAGAGGCTGGTAAATGAGAGAAGGTTGTAGCCTTCTGCAGGTGGGTGCCTGTGTGCTGGTTTGAGTCTGCACCAGCATATATTGTAAGAAGTTTTCTCTATAATAAATTATTGAAGACTGAGATTACAGCAGCGGTGGTTTTCTCCCAAATTGGGTTTGCACCTTAAATCCTAGTGTCCATATGTGTAGTTTATGTTTGATGGTTTGCTCTGTTATTTTTGTTCATGATTAATTCTTATCTAATGCAATGCTCTAAGTAAAGATATATTAAGATATCTAGATATACATGTTGATGCAATTCTGTAACATATGGTCTTAAGAGAAAACAAAGAAAAATTGTCAGTCAGTTCAAAATACTGATTCACCCCCCCCTCTCAGTATTTTTCCAACACTAAGGAACCGCTACAATGAGTGGTCTTGTTATCTAGCCTCTTAACCTTTAATTTTTCTGAACAGTTCCACCATTACCGGAACCAGTAGCTACCCTTAATACCACTCGTTCCTCCAGGAGGAATCATCTTTTAGCTCTTTTCTGACTCTCGAAAATTGAAAATATTGCCAAGACTCTTGTCATTTTGAACTCGTTAAATGGATGCGAAACGATATCTACCTAGTATACGTTTACCCCTTTTTCGGGCTGGGATAGATCATTTACGAAAAAGGAATACCCTAGCCTATCGCGACTAGGAGGTTCTCTCAGACATAGTTTTTTACCTTTTCGGATCTGTGGGACTACCTACGAAAAGGGACTGCTATAATTTTATTTTCCGTTGTCTTTTAAAACTCTCTAAATATGAAAATATGTCGAGTTCTTCCTTTTTCAGACTCGTTAAAAACTGATGACATCGGACTCCATCATAACGATGTTGCTCGAGTTCCTCCTTCCTAGGGCTTGTAAAATGTACTAGGTTGGATGTTTCCAAAGGGAAAACTTACATCGCAAGCATATGCTATCCCCTTCAAGATTTTTTTCAAAAAATAATTGGGGTACTCGCCAGAAATGGTGGGGAAAATGGAACCAATATTATAGTCGTGCTGGTAGTATGTCACTCTTGAACATGGCAATTGCCTGTGTTTGTGTCAAGTTGGGGACATCTCATCTCGTTATATTCTTGCCTCCATGGGTTTGGGTAATCTCTTTTGACCTCTTATCTGCTCTTTGTCACGTCACCATGACCTCAGATCCTTTGATGTCAAATACTGCAAAATCCAATGTCGTTCCGCCGATATGTTCAAGAGAATTTGGCCTCTGCAGTTTTCAACCTCCCTTTGATTCTCTGTTGGTCTTGATTAACAAATATCATGTTCCTCTGTCTCATGTCGATGATGTGGAAAAAATTATGGCCCACCTTCGATCAAGGTCATTTCCTGTCGACTCCAGCTCATTATCCAGGAAATTGATCTAGAGACTCCCTTTAGGTACATTGGAGCCTGCATGCGTCCATGGCAATTTCTTCACATTCAATGCAAGGTTTTCATTATTGGCCTTCGATCAGATGATTCTGTGGGTGTTCGACACCAGATCCATGTTCACATTCCATGGATTGTACCTCTTGTACCTTGAGAGCCATTGTCATTATTGGTGGTTTATCTCACATTTGTTAACATTTTTCATCATTGGCTGGTAATCAGATGATGTTCTTGCATGTTCGACTTCAGCTCACATATTCGCATGCTCGAACTTGTACTTTGTTCGAATCAAGATGGAGCACAAGACCCTAGATTTTGTCTGATGAAATCCAGGTTGCGGGTTCTTTGTGGATTATTATGATTTATTACATGACTCTTTTGATTGGATGGCTGCGACCATACCTGAGTCTAATTTTTTATCCTTATTTTACTAGATGGCTGCATCCATACCTTGGATCCCAGTTTTTGTACACTTTATTATGGATGGTTGTGCCCATACCACATATCATGTATCAGAGATATCAGTTGTATTTGTATTCGCAGGTCTTCCGACGGCAGTGTTTTCAGTTGGACGCGTTCTCATAAATCATTTCACCCCTCCCTCTCTCTTGGACCTCATGCTTTAGGGGGCATTTGTTACACAAAATTTTGTAACTGTCCCTGCTATCCCTCGTCCCGTACATTGGAGAACTATTCTCGTGACCTGTGAACAGTAAAATGTCCTAAAACACCTTGATGGCATCTTTCTACATAAGGGCAAGAATTCTCCTTGAGAACATTTCCTCAGAAAAGCCCCAAAAACCCATGTTTTGGCATTGGCGCGAGTAGCCAGTTCATCCCTCGCACCAATGGGGAAACTATACACTAGTGGGCATGCCAGCTAGTGCTCTGTCCCTGTATTGTGCCCGCACCAACCTGTTTTGGAATGTTTTTAAAAAAATTGAGGCGGAAGTTTCCTTTAACCACCTCAGGAATGAATCATCAAAAATAGGTTGGGCTGTTTGGCTCTAGATCTCCTTGTTTAGGAAGAGGTTTTCCACCTCCCATGGAACCTTTCTAAGAGATAGGACTCTCCCCCATGATTATAGGGAGCCTAACCTCTCCTTCTCCCTCTATAAAAGCCTGCCCTCTCCATTTTCTAGCGAGCTGAAATTTTGGGAATGAAATTATAGCTGAGTGACAATCAAGACCAGAGCTAAGGAGAAACCTGTGAGAGAGGGATTTTTGTCAAATCCCTGATGAGTTTTGTGAGACACGTCCCGCTAGAATCTTGTCAAAGGAAGATCACGACGTCAGAGCACCGGTTGTAATCGTTCTCTCGTATCTTAATATACATGACTCTGTTATTGGTTCCATGATTGTGTTTGTCCATTATATAATGCAATTTCATTAAATTCCTCTCGAAGTGATCGATAGTTATAAATTTTGAAAATATTACGGTTGCATGTTGTCTCTCTTCTTTGCATGTGTACAGGTATCTGGATGCAGTGATCTCACAGATCGTGACCTTTAGCTAGGAACGGAAGCACCACTTCTTCTTCGACAACAGTAGTGAAGGAATCACGGTAAGCAATCTATCGAGATTCTATCTTTTGTAACTAGGAATTAATAGCTTTGTGTGTTTTGATTTTTGCTAGACCCACTCTAGGTCTAGTGGAATCGCCTCTGTCCACAGAGGGGATTTACCTCCACAACACATAGGTGTAGCTATGACCCAATATAATGTTGTAATCTAAGGGGGAATCAATGACTTCTACGTCAACGCAAACAGTCTTTCCCACAAGAGTAATAGGACAATTGAGGAACAGGCCAATGGGTTGGGAGGCATGGCCATCCCATGCTCGAAGAGTGATCATGGAAGGATCCAACTCAAGTGATCCACGTTGCTTCCAAACCAAAACAGACATCACACAGGTGGATGCCCCCTCATCAATGATACACCAGGAAACGTTGGCGTTCCAGATCTTGACTGGGATTTGAAAGGCGATGGAAGCAGGAAGAGGAGGATGTTCTAACCAGTCAGCATCGAAGACGATCAATTGACCATCTAAAGGATCAACAACGCCCATGGCAGATATTAGAGTTTTTCGTTGTGAAGGGCATGACTGGAGGAGTTCTAGCGTTGAAATGGCAGCAGGAGATTGCGCCAAATCATCCACTATGCTATACAAATGGGCAGCTTTTCCAGAAGTAGCGTTTTAGCGTAATGGTCCCTTAGGCATCTTGGTATGAACCTCTGCCTTAGGCTAAGGGATCTGCAAAGGACCATTAGGTGTCGAAAGAGGCTCTGTATAACCTAAAGAAGGGGTCTCGGGGACAGATGTAGCGGGAAGCTTGTTGTACTGACAGGACCGAATCTGAAGGTTGAGGTCAACAGTTATAGGTTGGTCAGAATTCATCATGAGAATCTGGTAATCGGAGGTACCAGATGGAGGAGGTTGAGTGGCCTCCTGACCTTTAGGCGGTTGGGTAGCCACAAATCCTTATTGAGGGAAAGGATTAGTAAACACAGCCGGCTGGCTAGGCGCAGCATTGGGAGGGACAGAAGGGGAGGCTTGTTGTCCTCGCAATGTTGCTTGAGACTCCCACATCTGCCGCATCTGTGGTAATAGAGGACAATCATGAGTATAATGACCATAAACACCACAACAAGAACAAGGCTTATTCATGCGAACAGGCCTGTCCTGCTTGGGCTGAGTGCCTTGTTGCTGGTTAGTAGTGTTAGGAGAATTGTTTTGCGGATTAGGTCTAGGATTACCAGGGGTAGATTGATTTTGAGTGCCTTTCCTCTTCTTTTTGGAAGGAGGAGGATTATTCACACCCTTCTGTGCATACACCTGCCCCTGAGGGGGTGGTGGATACTGTTGTGGGGGTTGAGAAGGCAAGGGAGGCGGAGGTGCTAATGCTGGAGGAGCTTGAGCACCAAGCTGCAAATACGGATAATAATGAGGTTGGGTAACATTGTGGTAAAAAAGAGGTTGGGAAAAAGGAGGAGGCATGCTGTATCCTGGATACATGCTACTGGGAGGGGGAAAAGTGCTGGAGGTACTGGCCCCTCCTTGAGGAAAACCATAGCCCATGGGAGGCTAAGCATATGGATGGGCAAGAGCTCCAACAATATTTTCAGCGGAATGATATACCCCCGATGCATTGGCACCATCGGGTCTAGGAAGATCAGGTGGAATGGTATAAACATAACTAGATTGGGCATAGATCAGGTCATATTTTAACATAATCTGGAGAGCGGATTCTTTGGTTTGAGCGAAACATGATGCGACATCCTTGCCCATAGTAGGCAAGAGAGATCTAAGGAACCAGTCCATGTAGACACGGTATTTGAAGGTAGGGACTCGACATAGGCTCTTTCTTCTCCACCATGCCTGGACATGATCAGATAGGTGGGTCGCAGACGATTGACAGAAATAAGTCAAAATTTTGGTACCATTGTCATAATGAAGGGGAAGCTAGAAATAAGACAGAAAATCCTGGGAAAGAGTCGCAAAGGTGGTATGAGAGGATGAGGCCTGATCAACATACTGTAGAAATTTGAATAATAGCTAAATTATTCACCAATATTATCCTAATTACACACTATTTAAGCTTCATGCATAACACATAACCTCTTCTACAATTGATCATCAATTTGCGGAAATTAGAAGCAGTCGCATGCGCACATTAAAACATAATCAAGCACACATATAACACAGTATGTAATGGGGAAATATTACAGCTGAAAACCCCCAACTATCTGTATATTATAATGATAGAGAACATGTAAAAATACATAGCACAAATCTCTCACAGCTCTCAGCACTATCTCACATGCTACACACAAACTAGCACGGAAGATGAACAAGTCACAGGTTCAAATCTCCTCCACAAGTCTGCCTGCCTCTACTGCGCAATCCAAGATGAGAATGAATGAGATCCAAGTTCGAATCCCCTTGGCTTGTACTGCACAATCCTCATTGGCAATCTCAATCAATGTGTGTGCAAATCTCATGCACAAGTATAGTCACAACTGATAGCCACACTCACCCTTTCACCCACCTCTAACACTGGTCTCCACTGAACTGTCCATGCATTGCAGTTAACTGATGTATTATTTAGTTTATTTATGAGTTAATAATTAGTGAATTAATTAATAATTAATTCACACCACTCATCACTAGTGTATTTTTCAGTTAGACTAAATACAACTAGTTCAACTAAGTTAAACCGAACACAACTCCACCAAGTGTCTCATCAACTCCACCAAACTCTGCCACATGAGTTCTAACTGAAGTCAACCATGCAATAGCTCAACTAACCCTTAGGAAAAGTGTATTTCCTTCTGTCAGCTGCATGTGCCACATCCAAGCATCAAATTGAAGTGCTCCAAGAGGATAAGATAATGTTTATAGTCCAAATATTATTAAGGGCTAATAATATTCGACTGATCTATTTTTAGACTGGCAGTCTAAAAATAGATTCCGCCCAATGTCTAAAAATAGAGGCCCATCTATTTTTACCAACTTGAACAGTCATCCATAAATAGCATCCTGCAACTCATAGACCATGATCCATATGTCTAAAAATAGACTTTGCGACAAAAATGACTTGTGTGGCCCCCACCTAGTTTAGGTGATCACTTTCCAACTAGGATCAGGAAAGATGTTTTAGGATGCCTCCTTCACTGTTTCTTGTTGCCATCTTCAACACTCCCTCTCAACAAGAAAGGAATATCTTTGCATGCGACATGCAACTCAATGCATTCGCCATGCAGCCTTCACAAGCACCATGCAACTCCATGCATCTGCTCTGCAACTCCTCTGAAACTGAATAGGATCCAAACAAATCAATCAGTTTGATGCATCTATCATCAAATTCTTTGACTTCTACTGGGCCCAACTGTACATGTCATCAGGAACCACTACGCTGTTGAACTCTTGCACCCATGCACTCTGCACTTGCTGTCAACTCTGATTCGTGCTCCAGTATCCGACACTGTCACTTTGATCTGCCTGCATCAATCCAATTGATCATGCTACTATTGTGTTGTGGGCACCTTGTAGCCAGGTTCAATTCATGAGATCCACACCATCTCAATGAATCATGCCCAGAAATCTCCTCTTGGGATTACTCATGCATGTCGCCCCACTTCACACCTGGTGGTATAGCTACATGCACTCCCTCTGCCCATCTAGCACGAAATTTCTCTGCATGAGTTATTTCTTCCACTCCATGATCCTCATCTTGTGGCTGCTCCACATCCCGAGGTTCACTATTACCTGCATGCAAAACTTTCTCCCTCTCAAGCATCAATTGCATGTCTTTCTTGCACTTCCCAATAGTAGGAAGCTCCGTAGACATCCCATCTACTTCAAATCTGTAGAGATTCTTTGCTCAAATCCAAACCTTCTTGACTTGTCCTGATGCCTTGTGCCGAAGGAAAACTTTTCCTTCACTGAAGACAACTTCATACCCTTTATCCTCTAACATTGCGACTGAGATCAAATTCTTCTTTAAACCTATAACATGCACTACATCTTGTAAAAGAATGCGTTTACCTGACTCCCTCTGAAAGGTTATGGTACCAATGTCGGTCGCATTGTATCGTCCATTGTCGCCCAACTCAACATGCAACTGGAGATCTTTCTCCACCAAGTCACTGAAAAGATTCACATCTCCCGTCATGTGAAAGGAAGCGCCACTATCAAAATACCACCCTGATCCCAATGCAATAGACACCATGCATGTGATTAGTGAGAATTCCAACTCAAATTGCGAGGCAAGAGCCTCACCAGCTGCAGATCCAGCAGCCTGCTTTTTCTTCTTCTTCCGTGGACAATTCGTGGCGTAATGTCCATGCTTGTGACAGTGAAAACACTTCACTTTGGACATGTCACGCTCTTTACCATCTGCACCGGATTGAGAAGCATTCTTCTTTCCCTTCCCCTTCCTTGCTTTGGCAGCCAAAGCGCAATCCTCTTCATCATATGCCTTTGATGAAGATCCATCCCTGGTACTCCGCCTTATCTCCTCTTGCAAAAGATCCGACGAAAGTCGCTCCCATCCTGGAAATTTTTCCTAACCATTGAAAGAGTCTTGATAGGAGTGCCAACTCTTCAGAAGCCCAAGGAGAGCCAAGCTCACCAATTCCTCATCATCCACACTAACTCCTACACTCCCAAGCTCATCCCTGCATTGGAAAAACTTTTTCAAGTATACCGGAATAGTGTCATTCTTCTCCATCTTTATTTTCCTGAGTTTATCCTTGAGCGCAAACTTCCTCTGGTCGCTCTTGCTTTGGAATAAATCTATCAATGCTTTCCACATCAAGTATGCAGAAGCTTTACCATGCAGGCTGGATACTATGTGATCCTTCACGCCCTCCAACAAAATCCTTCGACACCTTGCTGTCTTCTTTTGCTAGGCCTCAACCAAGGCTGCATCGCTAGGCTTTGGGACTTCAGAATCTATGAACTCCTTCAGCCCATTGTCATTGAGCACTACCTCCATCCTATCTTTCCATGCAATATAATTCGAGTTGCCTTCAAGAGCATACTCCAATCGCAATCCTTGATAAGACATTTTGACTTTGACACCAAGAAAACACTGTTGCAAATTCGAATTCCACCAGCTCAAAACTCAACCACTTATGATCTGTGAGAACAAAGTATTTCTAGCACAGAGATCAACTGTAGGGGAATTTACTGGATATATCACCTTTCAAAGAAAGGATGGATCCAGAGGCTACCTGGCCCACTTACAGACTCTGTCTACCAAAATAAATTGTAATCACTGTAATAGATCCGATGATCAATTTTTCTCTGATACCATATAGAAATTTGAATAATAGCTGAATTTTTCACCGAGATTATCCTGATTACACACTATTTAAGCTTCATGCATAATACATAACCTCTTCTACAATTGATCATCAATTTGCGGAAATTAGAAGCAGTCGCATGTGCACATTAAAACATAATCAAGCACACATATAACACAGTATGTAATGGGGAAAGATTACAGCTGAAAACCCCCAACTATCTGTATATTATAATGATAGAGAACATGTAACAATACATAGCACAAAGCTCCTCACAGCTCTCAGCACTATCTCACATGCTACACACAAACTAGCTCGGATATGAACAAGTCACAAGTTCAAATCTCCTCCACAAGTCTGCCTGCCTCTACTGCGCAATCCAAGATGAATAATGATGAGATCCAAGTTCGAATCCCACTGGCTTGTACTACGCAATCCTCATTGGCAATCTCAATCAATGTGTGTGCAAATCTCATGCACAGCCATAGTCACAATTGATAGTAGACTCACCCTTTCACCCACCTCTAACACTGGTCTCCACTGAACTGTCCATGCATTGCAGTTAACTGATGTATTCTTTAGTTGATTTATGAGTTAATAATTAGTGAATTAATTAATAATTACTTCACACCACTCATCACTAGTGTATTTATCAGTTAGACTAAATACAACTAGTTCAACTAAGTTAAACCGAACACAACTCCACCAACTGTCTCATCAACTCCACCAAACTCTGCCACATGAGTTCTAACTAAAGTCAACCATGCAATAGCTCAACTAACCCCTAGGAATAGCGTAATTCCTTCTGTCAGCTGCATGTGCCAAATCCAAGCATCAAACTGAAGTGCTCCAAGAGGATAAGATAATGTTTATAGTCCAAATATTATTAAGAGCTAATAATATTCGACTGATCTATTTTTGGGCGGTCTAAAGTAGGAGTCTGATATGTCTAAAGCTAAGGAAATCCATCTGACACCAACCCGGCCAACCATCCACAAATATCATCCCGCAACTCATAGAATATGATCGACATGTCTAAAAATAGACATAGTCTAAAAATAGACTTTGCGACAAAAATCACTTGTGTGGCCCCCCACCTAGTTTTGGTGATCACTTTCCAACTAGGATCAGGAAAGATGTTTTAGGATGCCTCCTTCACTGTTTCTTGTTGCCATCTTCAACACATACCACTTAGAAGCTTCACCAGTAAGTGTACATTGGAACAACTGAAGATGGACAGAGCCATCGGTAATGGAGTTAGACGAACACCACATGTGGAAAGATTGAACATGATTTGTATGATATTCTCCAGCAAGACTTTCAAACTTGGGGATGTCAGAAGGGAGCTTGGTTGGCATAGCACGCCAACCAAAATCATGGCGTATAGGTTCATTGATCAACTGGTTAAAATCGAGAAGACTGAGGCCTGCCATATAGGGGAGCAAGGGAGTAGTCGGGTTAGTTCCTGTTGTAGTCCCACTAGTAGTATTCCCAGCATTAGGGTCGGAGCTACCACTAGCGTTAGGTCTTGAACCAGACATGGTGAAGGTGACATGGGGAGAACTCGAGGCAGAACCAGAAGGGGAACCCAATGAACCAGAAGAGTAGTCGAAGTGCGGACTCAGTGGATGAATGACTTGAATCCTATGCGGAGGAGTAAGTCTTTGTACCAGAAACTGAGGATGAAGGCGAAGAAGTCTCCGGGATAAACGCCTTGGTGGCACAATGATGATGACACAAAATTGACACAAAGGGAAGAGAGACCAACAAGGGCAAGGAGGTGTAGGATCAACTGATTACAAAGTCGAAACAAGAATAGAGAGGTGCAGGATCAATTGATTACAATGTTTTAAAGTCTTTTCTTGGTGTTGTTAACCAAGCTCTTCTTCGCTTAGGCTGTGTGTGATTAAGTTAGTAAATTTTAATTTTTAAACCCAGACGTTTGTAGAGAAAAATAAAAAGTGTGTTGTATAACTGTAAATAAACCTGCAGATAACAATATATGAAACTGAAATAACATAAAATAAACAGCTAATTATGCATTAATATAAACCCAAGGAGGTGAGCCTCTCAACAACTAGTCTGTAGGTGGGAAAAAATCTAATCAAAACACACCAAAATAGCCAATAGATCTAAAGTCAAGAGGGACAATGATCTAAAGGTCAGATCTTCTGAAAATAGGTGCAGGAAAAACAACAAAAAATAAGAGGAAAAATTGTTATAAATGAGGTGGCGAAAGGCTATATCTTGGAGGGAAGCGGAGGGGACCCTAGAGGAAAATCCAAACAAAACTAAAGGAGGAGTTTTGGATGGATAAATAACCAATCTGAAGTGGATCTGAAGGTAAGATATCAGATCTAAAAAATGGTTGAACACACTAAAATTTCAGACAACCTGCAGCAGCTAAAACTCTTCCACAAAAGGTGGAGGGTACTGAAGCCCTAGGGGGCTAGGTTCCCACTTTTTTGAGTAAACCGGAAAAAGTATAGGTCCAAAAAAGGTAGAGACGAAGGTCAAACAACCCTAAACAGAGGCCCAGAAAAAACTAGAAAACTTTCAGAAAAACTCTCGCAAATAGTCCAGGTCGCAGTTTCTGACCTGATTTCTGCAGAGGTCGTAGGTTTTGGCCTCTTTTATATGCCTTGGAGGTTCAGGTTGGAGGTTTTGGCCCAAAAAGTGCGGCCTGCACTTCCGACACTCTTAGGAGTAGGTTTCAGAAGAATGTGTCATCTCAGCTACGACTGATGTCAATCACCTTCGTAATAGGTCCAAAAACACACGGAAGTTAGAATTTTTAATGTTTTAGGGTTTTATAGGTTAAAAACAACATCAAGAAAAGAAAAAAAAGAAGCTGAAGAGAAATCCTAGGGTTTGAAGTAGCTGGATATGCAGGGATCTAAAAAAATGACAGAGGTCTTAATTGTAATCGTAAACCAGTGTGGAGTTGCCAGTTGTTGGTATGAATCTTAATCGCAAGCATACGAAAAAATACCACTTTAGCTATGCATAAAAAATATCCCTAACAACAAAGATGGCTTCCAATATCTTTAGATCTGCAATTATTTGACCAAGATAGATGCTGCAAAAATCTAGATCTATGCATTAAAAGACATTAAGCAGTAAATAAAAGCAAGGTTTTTCTCCATGCATCCAATAGACAAGACAAGAATATGTTTTAAAGAATTTTGTATTTATGGCACCTGGGAGGAGAACATAGAAGGATGTTTCCAGTCCTCCTCAATGGGATAGGTTCTTGTAATTCCTCAGCACTTCAGATCTAAAATCTCTCTCTTTTGATGGTGTAGCAAAACCTAGACAAAAAATGGAACTCAAAGGGAGCTCACAAAAAATGGTAGCAAAATATGACAATGATGGTGGATCAAAGTCAGACCAAAAGTATAGATCCAAAGTGAATGAATGGAAAAAACTTTATATTTATAACAAAATTTTGAGTTAGACTAGATATTGGTGCATAATTAAAATATTATTAACCAAATCAAGATCCAAATTTATGGAATATTTTATTATATTTGTTGGAGGGAAAAATAATTTGGCTTGGGTCGAATCCCTTTATTTGTAATAATAAATAAATAAATAATTTATTTATTATTTTAAGGATGTGGTTGAGTAATAATCAAATAAATAATGATTCATTTAGTTATTTATAAATGATTTAGTCACATTTAACAAGGAATATTATTTAAATAAGGTTTAAATAATTATTCCTCGAAAATAATAAGATAAATAATCATTTATCTAATTAATTTTCTTATTTTGTGTTAAATATGACCAAGAATATTAATTAAACTATTGTTTAACTAATTATTCCTTGAGTAAAATCCAAAAAATGTAGATTTATTTAATATTTACTCATGGGGTTTTCTGTTTAGACCATAAACAACTTAATAAATGTGGTTTACTAAGTTATTTTTCATAGTGAAAGAAATTTTACTTAGGGTAAAATTGGTATTACATGGTGTACTTGGGTTCATCTAACAATAAAAGGTTAGATGACCAAAAATGGTGTAACATACTACGTAGCTTTATCGAATCCCTCTGATCCCCCAACCAAGCCAAAGGTTGATAGGAAAATTTCAGTCATTGTAATCCAATGGTGAGTCCCTCGGTGCAGCTCTATTTCCAAATACCATTTAGTATGTATCGGTCCCAACAAATGGAAAAACATATGAACCCATTCGTTCCAGTTATTTTCATTCCAAACCTCAATCCACATGGCCAGGTGCTTGCATAGGTCTACTTGACCATAGAAAATCTCATTTGGTGGGGTAGCAGGTGGCTCAAAGCGCAACTTTATCATTTTTCTACATTCCTCCCAGTCCTTAAAAACTCTCTTGTGCGTATCCCACCAACATGCTGGGGTCACACGCATAGCCAGATCAAGTGCCCTGAACCTTCATTCCTCTGGGACAGCCTTTTCCAATTGTTCCAGAAATAATAAAACACTACCAAAACCATCAAAATTCTCTTACCTCTGAGGAGATGCATCAAAATTTTTTATTGATCTTGAGGCAGCACAATGTAGAAACATCATGCGACCGATTCTGGCAGCTCTCCATCTCCCCATCCGAATATGAGAAACATGAGCTATCATTTTCCCAATTTAGCATTCCATCAGTCGTAGGATTGATCCAATCCTCGTCATGCACAATTAACTTATAGATATGGTTGACATCATCTCCTTCACGCACTAGCTTTGTATATCTTTCTCCTTCTATTGGGTCCGATGGTACTATCACCCGCATACCATCATTTTCAAATATCATGCTTCTACATTTCAAGTTGATGATGCCTCCCATATCGATGGCCCAGTCCAGCCCTAGCAGGGCAAGTTAGGGATCTGCATCATCCAAAATTTTATCACTTCAAAATCTGCGCATACCTTTACTCCAGCAATGTCTACCAGAACCTGTGGAATTATTCCAAGCAGAATGACATTCTGCTCATTGGACATGTGTAACTAAATGGTGGACCATTCTAGCTTCGATTCTCCCATCTTCTGCTAGGCCTGCTTAGGTAGAACATTTACATCAAACCCTAATTCTAGGATGACTTGATCCATTTCATACTCTCTAATTTGCACAATCATGCACATCTCTCAGCCATTTCTCTTCTTATTCTTATAGATCTTGTTCATGGCATTAGTCTCAGTTTGAGGCACTTCTTTTTCTGCACAGCTATCTATCATGGCCTGAATATTTTCTACTACTTTCTGATTTCACAGTAACTTAATACAGGCTTGTAGGAATGGTTTGACTTCATCATCAATCTTTGATTCCATGATATACTTTGATGTGGACACTTCTCCAGCTGAAAAATCCTTTGTGGCTTCAATAAAAGTCTCATTTTCCTTCTACAAGTTGAGTCATTTCTTCTTGTCATAGGCCTTGTTGATCAATGGCTTTGCATCAACCTTCTTTTCCTCATCTCCTCTGGTGGTAGCACCACTGCGTGTAATTATGTTTACACATGGATCATCATCGCGCGGTTCAAATTTAACCATTTGTATGTTTGTGTAGGTGTTTTTTGTTTCTTTTCCTGCATTCTAGCTATTAAACATGACAATCTTCAATTACATGATCAAATTGTCTACAATACCTGCAGGATTGTCGTGCAAGGTTTGGACAGTCATGCGCATAGTGTCCAACGTTGTAATATTCCCAAATAGGGATGAAACAATACATGAACATAATAATGAAAGAGAAGTGATACATCAACACATAAAATGCTAGAAGATCCAAATATCCATCATATTAATATCATAGCAGCAAATGTATGCAATATATTGAGGAAAGAGTCACTCAAGATAGGCAAAATCAGCCTCAAGAAACATGTACATAAAAAAAATGAATTACACTGCTACACAGAAAATGTCCAAGGCTATGACAGCGCATTTTTATTAGAGGAGTTGTTGCTGGGAAGTGTCAATACACAAATACAAATATAGGGCCCAAAAAATGTTGGGAGTGAAGATCTAGACTCCCAAACTGAATTTCAAGACAATCCGGAAAGGATCTCCTGAAATATACAAAATGGAAAAAATGTTGGAGTAGCAGGGCTGGGTAGCAGCTACAACTCAATAACTAGATGGAGATGGATGTAAATGATACACAAGCTGAGCAAACCTTCTCCAATGGATCTTCCAAGTGAGAGGTTAATCCTAACACTGAAGATCTCACCCTCCAAACAATCACTGCAACCCTCACTGCATATGCTCAATGAAAATAACGCAGTCAATGAGAGGAATTGTGCTGTAGATGATGGAAAATGGTTGGCCTGCTGCCAAATATGATGGGAATTAGCTCAAATTATTCCTCACTAATCCTCCAAAGGAAAGAAGGCTTCCTCCTCTAAAAAATAGCTCCGGAAGTGGTGTTTTAGAACCTCCACTGTAACACCCTGCAACACAACATTATACTTCAGCAAAAATAGCGTTGTAGCTGAAGGAGGTGGCCTGGCCTTGAGCCTGGATGTGGATAAATGAAGTTCAAGCTCCCTAAAGAGGCATCTCAAGAAAGGAGATGGGATTCCCGCTCGAGAACACCCGGTGCTAAGCAGCACAGCAACTCTGCTAAACAGCAAGAGAATACACAAGAGTCTAACCAGACCATAAAATCAATAATACATAACATGAATAACAATGGCTACCTTGCCCTCCTTTTAAAAAAGTGAAAGCCCTTTCACCATGGGTCCCACTCATTAGGGTTTCCTCCACCAAGGAATATTCCTCCCATTCACATTGTGCTGCCTCTCAAAGTGATCTCCACCTCTTATCCCAGCACTGTTGACTTGGTCAAACTTTACCTTGTCCACATGAAATTTTCCCCTTTCACACATGAGGGTGTGAAATCTAGCTCCTATGATTATCCCTTTCCATACTATGAGGGATTTTATTCATATTTTAATATTCATGGGCCTCCTTACCCAATTATTCAACTCCTAGGTGATAAAAGCAAAATTCAATATTCCAATTAGCTGCATGCTAATTTAGGAATATTACAGTCGTCCCCTCCCAAATGTTGTTTGTCCTCAAGAAATTTCAAGGATAGAACTGAGAATTCCTCCCTCCTCCTACTGTAGCATCCACATATTATGGACTTCTCCAAGGAATAAGATGTTGTCTCATCAACAAGTCTCCACAATGCTCCTCCCAAGCATGTAAGTTAGCTTTAAAGCTATCATCATAAAAAGGTGAAATACTCAAGAAGGTAACAAGTGTTGTCTAGAGGTCCCTTTGAGGCATGGGATTTGAAGTGTATGGGAAATCATCATTCCCATGTGGATCCTCCATCCCCAAGCAATCATCCATGCAAAGTGAGTTACCTCCCAACATGTAAACTCCTGAAAATATTCCTCCACCTTGAGCTACGGAAACGTAGGTGGGCTGAAAATCAGATCATGGTAGACATCATAGCCTACCCCATAATGTCCTCCTCTCCAATTATGATAATCGTAGAGTATCTACTACTCTTGGGCTGCAAAAGTGTTGCCTCCAAGTGGCAAGAAGAAAACTGGATCTCCAAATATCTTCCCTCCAACGTTGTGAATCATGCTGGCCCAAATCATCCCACATATGATGAATAGGAAATCACCATCATATGGTATCCAAGTGAGAGGAATACTGAAGGTTTCATGTAGAGCTGAAAGGTACCAAAAGTTTCCCAAGTGGTCACAGCGTAGTTTTCCTAACTGCTGTTGCACCAAATGACATGACAACTCATATAAAAGTTTCTCCCAATGAAGTGTGGGAGTCATAGCCCAAGTGCTCCAATCAATCTCATGGTCCACCTCATAAATAGACAAGCATTTTGTTGTGGTGGCCATACCATCTCCCATGCTCCCCTTAGAACATGTAGTGCAAAAAATTTGTGATTCCTCTTCCCCAAAGGACACATCCAACCAATGTGTCTCTCCCCCAATCATGCTCCTAATAGAAATAAGAGAAACAAAAACATATGGAACCATGATGAGAACCATACTCGCTGCCATATGTAGCAAGGGAGAAGGGAAATGGTCCCTCAGATGTAACCAACGTATTTTAACCCTCAACTGAAATAGAGAATGACAAAATTGTGGTTCCTCAACCACTTGCTTGCTGCCCCACTCTCCTCATATGTTTGGAGAAAGTGAATGATGTATGGTGCAAATTGAGCATGTTATCCATAATGCATCTCCTCCCCAAGTCCTCCTAGGGAGTGGCCATCAATACTGCTCATGGCTTCAAGTAGACCATGAATTCTAGAAGAAATAATTCTCCTCCTTGGAGAAACATCCTGCACATATATGGTTAAGGGATGCATATATACATTATACAAATCATTATGCAAAAAAACAATACCCTTACCATATGTCTTGCTCATGCAAATGGAGTGGCTCATAGATGAGTCCTCTCTCATCCTCAGAGAGAAAAGAGGTGGTTGTGTTAACTCTTCCAAAGAGTCATGTATCTCCTCCATCTCTACATGATCCATGCATCTCCTCATATATTGATATATCTCCTCCTCAAAGCCTTCCCAAAAATACCCCTCCATGATGGTGTGGTATGATCTCATAGAATAAGTGTGGCTGAAAAGGAAATCCTCATGAGCTGTGTGTAGCAACTTCTCCTTGAGCTCAAAAGCTCTAGATAAGAATATCATACCATGCTAGTAGATGAGCCCATCTCTAACTGAATATCCCTCCTCCTGTAGTTGGTCGTCCAATATCATACAAGTGAAAAGATCCTTGGAATACTCCACCAACAGTTGGGAGTTCCAATATGGATCTATCCTCCACGGTGACAGTGATGATGATTTCTCATGAAGAACATATGTCATATGGTCATCCTCATCTTTGACATCTCCCATGCCAAAGACACAAGTTGGAAGGCTGCTATCCTTCCCATGTTGCTTCTACCACAATGCAGAATTTGAAGTGAGAGTGGGTAATGATGATGTTGGGAGAATATCTCCCTCCTCATTGAGTCTACCCAAGACTCTCAGTGCTGTAAAATGGCCTCTCAAGGTCTCCACTCCTCTGGAATCAATGAGTGATGCCTCAAAATGTGAAGCTCATCTCATCATCTGCTGATCTGGTGGTTTCCTTGGTAAAATGTCTCCATGCAATGAGACATCATCATCAAGAGTAGACTGCATACATAAATGGACAGACTTGTCCTAGTCCTCACTGTGCAATCCATTCTCCCTCTTCGATGCATCAACCCCCTGAAATAGATAGGGGTGTGTGCTCATCATCACATGATGTTGGTCATCCTCCCTATCCCCTTGTTTTATCTCCATATTTTTACACCCTATCATCAATGGCACATGTAGATCATGATTTGTGCCTTGATATCCATATGTGAGATCCTGGGGAGTTCCTTGTAAAGATACAAGAATCCCTCTAGTTGGAGCAAGAGCTCCTTCTTCCTTTGCATGAGGTACTAGATCAACTCTAGATATGACAGCGTTGTTGCCCTCATCCTCATCAATGTGTATGGGAAACCTCCCAATGATTGGATCCTATTTTGAAAAAGGGATCTCCATACCCTCTTTTTAAACATCATGAGACAAAGGTCTTGCCTCTAGCAAGGTGGGATGCAAGATATAAGCCTCCTCCATGGTTTTCTGAAGTGGAGTTGAGTGTTTAGTTTCCTCCATCACATGCAAGGTTCTTGTTTGTTTAAATTTGTTTAGCTCCTCCACATGTGTTTTAGAAAATTTTCCATGAAATATTTCCACCAATGTCTTAGTCAACCTAGCATAAGAAGAAGTATTTGCATTCTTCAAAGAAAAAAACTCAAATATCCACCATGCATAAGCCTTATCTCCAAAATGTAGCGATGCAACTTTGATGGCTTCATCTTCAAAAATATGGTGCTATTGCAAAAAGGTATCTAGCTCTTCCACCCAGGCTCTGGTTGAACATGTAGGCGAACCATCAAAAGTAGATAGAATAAATCTATCCATATCATGATGCTTGCTTATCTCCACCTTGATCTTGCAAAACTCTGGAAAATTAATGTGATCTCTAAACTTCTAAGTTTGAGATTCATACTCTTGCATAAAACCACTAAGAGTTTCCCTCCTAGTCATTCCTTCTTCTTCCATCTCTCTCATGGCAATTCTGGGCATGTGACTGTGATGTGCATCACAGTGTGTGGGTGCATGCTCACACTCATCATATTAAAATCTAGATTTTGATTCAGATCCAAACTCTCTTGGAGATTCTCTACACATCTCCTTCCTCATATTCTTAAGATATTCATGAATGCTCTGCAAGGTTTGAGACAGAAACTTTGGAAGTTTATCCTCCTTTCTTCCTCCAAAGAATGGAGTCTTATTTCTATTCATATTTTCTTCTTCTTATCTTCTATATAGAATATTGGCTGAGATTCCACAGGCTGAGCCAAGATTATGCTCCGATACCACTGTAATATTCCCAAATAGGGATGCAGCAATACACGAACATAATAATGAAATAGCAGTGATAAATCAACACATAAAATTCCAGAAGATCCAAATAGCCATTGTATTAAGATCATAGCAACAAATTTATACAAGATATCGTATTAGGGTTTCCTCCGCCAAGGAATCTTCCTCCCATTCACACTGCGCTACCTCTCAAAGTGATCTCCACCTCTTATCCCAACGCTATTGACTTGGTCAAACTTGACCTTGTCCACATGAAATTGTCCCCTTTCACACATGAGGGTGTGAAATCCAGCTCCTAGGATGATCCATTTCCATACTATGAGGGATTTTATTCATATTTTTAATATGCATGGGCCTCCTTACCCATTTATTCAACTCCTAGGTGATAAAAGAAAAATTCAATATTCCAATTAGCTGCATGCTAATTTAGGAATATTACAAATGTCTCCACAGTTATAGCAGATTAATTTTCCTCTTCCCTAACCTGTGCCTCCACCTCTCCCCCCTCCACTTCCTCTTGCTAGGGATCTTCCACATCTAGAGGGAGATGCTAGTGAATATGGACTGGCCTGCACTCTATATAGGTTAGCACTTTCCATGATCATTAGGTCGAATGTATGACAGTGGTGCTCATAGTGACCAACTGAAGAGAAACAACTGCACCATTGTTGCTTCAGTTCTGGCACATAGCTTCCTAAGTGAGTGAAATGGTTTGTATCATGCCTTCCAACTACCTTGCAATCAGCTGATCAGGAGTTCATAAATTTTTCTCAAAATTCAAAGTTACAGGATTGGGTTGAAACTTGGATTTTTGCGTAGATCTCGTCTTCCTAATTGCGGTGCCACAAACGGGTCGAAAAATCGATGTTGTATGAGGAAGATATTGCGTTCTGATCGAAATTCCAAATAGGTAAAATTATGATAGTTTGACCAAGTTTGACTAGGATGCACAGTCAGCAAAGTGGAGGTACAGTCAGCAAAAAAGAGAATATTCCTCAGAATATTCCTTTCTTAGGACAAATCGTTGGATGACAAGTGTCAAGTTTCTATTTTGTGTACGGGTTCGAGGATCCAATTAGAAGTTGTTACATGGTCAGCCATGAGGTTTCCATGTGGCCCTGAAACTGCATTGTAAAATTTTGTGAGGGTCTGTGGGGCTTGACCCCCAAACCTCTCTCTAGGCACACACACACACATTACCATCCGCTCTACACATTAGTTCTTAACAAAATTAGGCGACAGGTTTGTATTAAGGTTTAGTGCAAATGAGTTTAGGGGTTGGGAACCGCTAGCAGTCCCAACCTGCCAGCGGTTACCGTTCCATGTCACATGGAGATAAAAAATGTTAACACCACATGGTCTATGCATTAACCCAACAACAATAAAACCATGGTTCAAACATTTCAACTGGAGTTCCTACCACGAGTTTCACTAACTGTCCTATCCTATAGCGCTTTGGGGGTGTGCATGTGGCCACCACCCAACCGTAAACATTTAATATTCAGTTAGTTTTGATGGAAAAGATAGAGGCATTCCTTAATTGGTGGGTAGCCCAATTTTAACTCCGGTTAACTGGATTTCTCCACTTTTAGTGGAGCTTTCCTAGGAGATACTGGGAAAAAGAGTAGGAGACTCAATTTTTGACCATTCTAAGTGAATGAAGAGTCATTTTTGACTAATTGGAACATTATGGAGCCATTGGTGTAGAGAAAATAGCCATTAGCACACTGTAACTACATGTAATAGCAAAATTTTTATCATAATGAAATATGGACAAGCCATTGGGAGCTGGATAAGCATATGTAGCCCAGGAGGGGTGAATTGCTTCATCATGTCTGCTGTGTAAATTTCATGTGGTGACTTATTTATCTATTTTACATTGCTATTCAGTGTTATTTATGCTTGTTTTATGCTTATAATTCACTAAAAATAATCTATAAATCATGGTCAAACTCCTTAATCCTTATGCAAACTAAAGAGGAAATTATGCACATGTTTTTAAAACTGAAAGGCACTTAGCACAGAAAAAATAATATAGTCATTTTAGATCAGATTTGTATCAGAGCGAGAGTTTATTCTCTGGTGTTGTTTAGTGTAAAGAATTGTTTAAATTTTTGCAAGTTTTAGATGCTTACAAGGCTCAAGCTCAAAAGGGGAGAAGGCAAACTGGTGGAAGCAGGAGGGTCTTAAAAGGAGCCAAAGAAAAGGAGAGCAAGATTACCACAATCTCCAGCACCTAGTTCACCTCCTAAAGAAGCAAAAGCTCCATTAAGAATGCCTCATGAGAAAGGAGAAATCCATTAAGAAGTTGACCCTAAGGAGGAAGAAATATTGTTCAGGAAAGCATTTCTTGACATGACTGAGATGGTTAGAATTCTTTATCAAGAAAGGAATGAGAGTCTGGAAGGAGAAGGATCTAAAATTCAAAAGAAAGGACAAGGATCTTCAGGAGGTCAACATGATGAAGACAAGTCAAAGAAGGGAAATGGAGGAAATGGAGGCAATGGAGAGCCATCATCTTCACCCTCATCTTCATCATCATCTTCTACTTCTTCTTCAGTACATCAGCCACACAAGTCCAAGAGCACTGGTAAATCTCCTTTATTAAAACTTGATGTTAAGTTCGAATTTAATGGTGAAGCAAATGCAGACAAGCTAGATAATTGGATTCGACAATTGGAGGTCTATTTGAGAATACAGAACCTTCAAGACGATGATACACAAATTCAATTAGCTTCTTTGAGAATGGAAGATGCAGCACTTGTTTGGTGGGAAGCTAAGAAAAAGGAGGAAATCAAGAAACATGGTAAGATTATTCTATCAAGGTCAGATTTTATTGCTGCTATTAAACAACAGTTTTATCCACTAGCTCATATGAAGATAGCCATCATGAATTGGAAGAACTTTAGGCAGTTAAAGGGAAAAAATGTGCAAGAATACACCCAAGAATTTAGGAGAAGAGCTCTTTTATTAGGGGTGGGTTTGCGAAGCCAAGACACTTTGCTAAAGTACATAGGAGGCTTACATAGCTACCTAAAACATACCATTCTCATGTTTAAACCCACCAGTCTAGATGAAGTTTGTTTTCAGGCCACACATCTAGAATCTAGAGGGAAGAACATTTTTGAAGAGGGTAGAAAGAAACCTTTTAAGGGTAAAGCCAAGGAAAATACCTCAAAAGGTAAAAACAAAAATAATGCATCAATTAAGAAAGAGGGAGAAAAAGTGACTTGTAAACATTGTTCAAAAGATGCCCATGATGAAACTCATTGTTGGAAATGACATCCGGAATTGATGCCAAAGAAACCCAATAACAAAGGGAAACACAAAATTGTTGCGACAGTTCAACATTATTTAGGATCTGATTCAGGTGATGAAACTAAAATTACAGCCATGGGATTGAAGAACATGAAGGGAAAATAAATTGAAACTAAACCCAGTACTAGTACATCAAACGGTCACATAAACACTCCAAGTGAAGAAGAAAGAATAGAATTATTTCATGTGAGGGTCATATCCAAGCATACCAAGATTGACACACTCTTTGACAGTAGGTCACAAGAAAACTTAATCTCTGAATATTTGGTCAAGAAACTTAACCTTGAGACCATACCACATCCAAAACAGTATCCATTGGGTTGGATTGGTAAGGATGCAAATCTACAGGTTTCAAAGAAATGTATTTTGAGGTTTGCAATCACTGCAAGCTTTGTTGACACAGTTGAATTAGATGTGGTTCCGCTTGAAATAATTGGTATTGTATTAGGGAGTCCTTACTTGTATGATAGGAAAGTTATCTTCTATCGCCATGAGAAAAAGTATCATTTATTCAAATATGGCAAGGAGTTCATTGTTAGATAACATCGTAAGAAGTAAAACATTGCTTTGGTAAATGTTGGACAAGTAAAGAGGCTGGTAAATCAAGTAATAATTTTGTTCTTCTTATGATTAAGCCTAAATCTAATATTAATCATGAATATTTTGAGGGATGTGATCCTAAGTTGAAATCGTATTTATATGATTTGGTTAATGGGCATCATGAGATGTTTCTGGAGCCAACAAGATTGCCTCCAAAAATGGAAATTCAACATGAGATTCAGTTGCAGTAGGATTGTCCTCTTCCAAACATCGGTATGTATCGCATGTCAATAATGGAGAATGTTGAAATAAAGAGGAAAATCAAAGAGATGTTGGATAAAGGAATAATAAGGCCAAGCGCCTTGCCATGTTGTTCACCCATAGTCTTGATACCAAAGAAATATGGGACTTGGCGCATTTGTGTAGATTTTCAAGCATTGAACAAGATTACGGAAAAAAATAGTTACCCACTCCCAAGAATAGATGATTTTCTAGATCAGCTGAAAGAAGAAATTTTTTTCACTAAGTTATATTTACGAAGTGGATATCATCAAGTAATAATCACAGAAAGTGATATATGGAAAAATGCATTCAACACCAAACAAGGACTCTTTGAGTGGCTAGTTATGCCTTTTGGTTTATGTAATTCACCGTCAACTTTCATGCGAGTTATGGATAATGGTTTGCGACCATTCCTTGATAAATTTTTTATTGTGTACTTAGATGATGTTTTAATTTTCAGCAAAACAAGAGAAGGTCATGTCTTGCATGTGAATAGAGTGCTTGATATTTTGAAGAAAGATAAATTGTTTCTTAAGATGTCAAAATGTGAGTTTGGAAAGACTTCTTTGGCCTATTTGGGAAATTTTTTAGGAGGAGGAGAATTGAGGATTGATCCTTCTAAAGTGGAGGCCATTGTGAATTGGCCCACAACCAAAACAGTTATCGAGGTAAGAAGTTTCTTAGGTGCAGCTCAATATTGGAGGAATTTTATTGCTAATTGTTCTTCCATCGCAGCTCCTATGCATGCAGTGACAAGTGTGAACAAAGGCTTCCAATGGAGAGGAAAATAGAAGCAAGATTTCGAAGCTTTAAAAGAAAATATCAGTTCAGCTCTAGTCCTTGCATTACCAAATTTGAGACAACCATTCGAGATATAAACCGATGCTAGTGATTATTCCATGGACGCAATACTTTTGCAAATGGTAAGCCTATTGCCTTTCATTCGGAAAATTTTAATGGTGTTGTGACTAATTATCCTAAATATGAAAAAGAACTATATTCTTTGGTAAAAAGTGTCAAGAAGTGGAAACACTACTTGATGGGTAAATAGACTATTGTACACACCGATCACTAGCCATTATAGTACTTGCAGTCGCAAAAAAAATTGCAGCAATCAAGACATTTCAGGTGGATGGGATTTCTTCAACAATTTCACTTGGTTATATGGTACAAAAAAGGTATATTCAATAAAGTTGCAGATATGCTTTCGATACCAATCATTAGTGCTTATACTTTACTCAAAAATGATTCTGTTATACATGAGAGTTACATAGAACAATATGCACATGACATTGATTTCCAAGATGTGTATGCTAATTTGAGTGAAGGGAATCAACTTGAAGAAAAATATTATCACTTGCATAACAATTTGTTGTTTCATTTGGGCAAGCTATGTATTCCACATGGAGAGAGGCTAAGTGTCATGAGAGAATCACATTCTTTTCTTATTGTTGGACACTTTGGGGTAAGCACAACAGTGGCACATCTACAGAGGTATTGTTATTGGCCTCGCATGATAGACAGTGTGCCATGTTTTATAAGAGTTTGTTCTATGTGTGCATCAAGTAAGCCTAGTAATAGGAATCTTGGATTGTACACGCCACTACCGGTACCATCAAGGCCATGGCAGGGTGTCTCCATGGGCTTTTTTGGAGGTCTACCTATGTCAAGAAAGCAACACGATTATCTTTTTGTAGTTGTGGATAGATTCAGTAAAATGTGTATACTTATGCCATGTAAGAAAACCATTACTGTTAAAAAAAACTGCTAAACGTTATTTTCAAAATGTTTGGTTTCATTTTGGATTGGCCACTTCTATTGTTAGTGACAGGGATTCCAAGTTCATTGGGAATTTTTGGTCACATCTATGGAGAATGATGGACACAAAGTTGAAAAAGAGTACCTCTTTTCATCCACAAACAGATGGACAAACCGAAGTGGTGAATAGAAAAATTGTGCATATATTAAGAGGATATTGCAGCAAACATCCTAAGTTGTGGGATGAACAACTACATTACATTCAACATTCTTACAATCAGCCAAAGCACTCTTCAACACAAACCTCACCTTTTGAAGTATGCTTTGGGTATTTGCAAAAATATCCATTAGAATTCATCTTTGGGAAGGATGTTGCAATTGTTGGCCATAGTGATATTGACAAGGCTCGAAAGTCCATTGAGAAAATTCATATTATACATCAACGAGTTCAAGAACAGCTTGAGAAAACTCAAAGAAAATACAAAGAGAGGCATGAAAAACATCAGGTCGATCACAAGTTTCAAGAGGGAGATGAGGTATGGTTTCACATTAGCAAAGAAAGGATGTAAGGGGAAGGTAAAAAGCTCAAACCCATTCGCTATGGTCCTTTCAAGATCATAAATAAAGTTGGTAATAATGCATTCCAACTTGACTTGCCTTCGTACATGCAAATGTATTCAGTTTTTAATGTTGAAAACTTACGCTTGTATGAGCCACCTTTGATCGATGATCAACGAAGTGATGTTTAGCTACCTTCTATTGAAGATTTCTTGCCAGAATTTTTGGATGAGCTCAAAGAAGATATAATTCTTGATAGGAGGACAAGAGCATCAAAGAGGGAAAGTGTTAACTACCTTCAAGTTGGGCTCAAAGGCACTAAACCAAGCAAGGAAAAATGGATGGAGGTTGGAAAGGTGAGGGAGATTTACCCTCATATACTGAATAAGTAATCAAGTCTTTTGGGGTCCAAAAGCTTCCCAATGGGGAGGAATGATCAAGAGTTCATAATTTTTCTCAAACTTAAAAATTACAGGATTGGATTGAAACTAGGATGGTTGCATAGATCTTGTCTTCTTGATTCCGGCACCAAAAACGGTTCGAAAAACCGATGTCGTATGAGGAAGATATTGCGTTCTGATCGAAATGCCAAAAAGGTAAAATTACGACGTTTTGTAATATTCCCAAATTTTCACATGATATTTGGAATAACATATTTCCTAATAAAATTAATTAAATAAATAAATAAAAGGGTGGAGGGACCCATAATCCTAAAATATGAATAAAATCCACTTTTGATATGTGTATGTGGAAATTCTAGATCTAGATCTAAATCATGGAGTAGTGGAGCAGCTCCCTTAATGATAAAGTAGTGGAGATCATGTCTCATTTATGAGATAGATCATGGAGGATGAAATAGTCAAATAAGATCATTGATCTTAAATATAAAATCATGAGGCTTTTTAAAGAGTTCAAATGATATCATAGTGCATTCAAAGTAATATCATAAAGCACGTATGATAAGCTAGTGGAGGAAGTGATGCATTTAATGCACACATGATGGAGAGGGTGATCACCCCATGGGAACACGATGGAGGACATGGAGAAACAACGCAGTAAAACATGGATACTTATTTCCACATGCACAACAAATTTATGGATTGGGCCTAGGCTATGGAAGGCTCATGATCTATATAATGAAGGTGAAGGCACAATAGAAAGCAGATTTGGATAGTTGGATTATTCTTTGATCTGTTTAGACCTGGATTTTTTGGGTGACATCTCCATTCACTCTTATGTTGTTTAGCTAAGTTTGCAGTGTTGTTTATCATAGGGTTTTCCCAAGTGGGAATCCCACTCTTAATCATATGGGACTTGTGTGCCTACTATGGGAAGGTTTTCTATTGAGCTCTATTCCTTATCAGGCATTGGTGCCATCTTCAGGAGGTTGTTTCTAGCATTTAGCTAGGAAACCAGTGGAGGATTCATCCTACCATTTTTTATTCAGATTCAGTCTTCCAGGAGTAGCAGATCTATATCTGGCATTCAAGCCATTGGGTTTTACCTCCATGAAGCAGTAGTCCCTTCAAGGATTGTGCAGTCCAGTCCTGTAGATCTATTGGAGGAAGGAAGTTTCTAGTATTTCAGCTGGTAATCCTGTGAGGGATCATCACCTCACATTAGATATATTGTTTCCATCACTCAGGAACTGATTTGACATATCAAGCAGTAGGCTATTGAGCCTCCCTCTCTTACAACACATTTTTCTGAAGTTTTTGTTCATCCAGCAACTATTTTAAGTGGAGGAGATTGGAGGAGCTAGATATTGAGCTTTCAGCCCAAGGATCTAGTGAAGGGGTCATCCCTTCTTGCATAGATCTGATTGTGCATCATTGGAGCCATCATATCATCAGATTATGTAGCAGATCTACATACCTAGCAGTGTATATGTGAATCCCTAAGAGGGTGGTTTTCTTAGATTGACAGATCTGAGAAACGATTCCTGGGTTATCTTGGGTATCCATCATAGAGCCCGGATCTCTGTTTTCAGCATCATCGGAGCTCCCATACTGCCTAGATCTGAATTTCTATCTTTATGGCAGTTGCAGTCCCAATAGTTGTAGTAGGGACAACGTGTTTTTCCTTCCATCAGTTCAACAGTTACATAGTCCCTCTTGTGGGATATTTTCAAGGTCATTCTAGACCATGTCTTTGGCTCGAGTGTCTCATATTTTGAGCATTGTTTTACTTTTTATTCACCTCCTATATAATAAAATGGCTCAGCTATTTCTGTGCATTCTGATGTGTATTTAGGTTTATTGTTCACTTTTCTATAGTTCTTATGTTGTGTTTTAGTATTAATGCATTCTCCCTTTTGGAATATTACAGTGGAATCAGAGCATGATCTTTGGATCAGCTTGTGGACACTTCATCTTTTGTATCAAAAGAGGAAGTAGATAGAAGAGATCTATCATGATGGATGATTTTAGTTTTGCCACTCTTCTCTTTAGATCCATGCAAGGTCTATCCAAGGAGTTCAATCAAATGAAGACAGAAAGGAAAAAGGAAGATCCAAGAAGAAGATTTGATGAGGAAGGTCCAAGCACTTCCTATCAGCAAAAAAGAAAACCAGAGAATCATAGATCTCCTCATAGATCTACTATGCCCACTTTCTTTGAAGAAGGTGAATGGTATAGAAGTGAAGAAAGAAGAAAACCTGAGACTCATGAGACTCTTTGTCTATATCTTGAAGAGTACAAAGCACCATTTAGAGCATTCAAGGAGAATCTAATTCTCCAATAATTCTTCGAACTCAAAGAAGAAATAAAATCCTATAGCAGCAATATAAGAAAGAGGAACAATAGATTCTATTTTCCTACATATGATGGATCTTCCTCAAGCATTGTAAGGGCTTGGAGGAAAGAGTTAGATGCATTTTTCAGGCTACATCCTATATCTGAAAAAGAGGTTGTCCAGATTGCAACACTTCATCTTCTAGGTGAAGCCAATGATTGGTGGTTTGGTCACATGGAGCATGTAAAGGTGACTAAATATTCAGTTTTCTGTCACAAGTTGAAGAAGGAGTTTGATGTGATAAAAATAGAGATACTTCAAAAAGAGACATCTCCTGATAAGTAAAAGGAGGATGTCATTCTTTTCACTCTGGACAAGGAGTCACTACATTCACCACCAACTACAAAGGTACTTGACTATTCGGAGGAGAGACACTTGCATATTTTCAAGATAGTCTTAAGCTCTTGACACATAGAATCCCATGCATGATTCAGGAGATGCATGAGGAAGAGGAGGAAGACTCCAGCACTGGTACATTGATAGAAGAACAACCATCTCTCTTACCAGTAGTTGGAGAGACCATTTTCCCGATTGGAAGAACTCTTGTGGTCTTGCACGAGGTTCCCACACATCAGTTGATCCAAGGTATGCATGCACTTTCATCACATATTGTTTCAGTAGATCTAATTGAGACTTATGGGGACATGCCATCAGGGCCATTGCATGACCAAGGATTAGAACAACATGCTAATTTGAAGCATCAACATATCACAACATAGAGTACCCTTGATCTAATCAAGGAGGAGATGAAGAGCTATCCATGTTCATCAGTGATGAGCTACATTCAACCCTTTGATTTGAAGTGTAGAATTTCAGAAGATGGGATGAGCATGATCCTATGCACAATGGTTGGCTATGAGTTCATCATTGTGCCTTTCCATGAGACAACATATGTATCACTATGCAGATCTAAAACATTGTCACTTATTAGCAGTGATGATAAAAGGGCCCCATTATTCTTGGAGCATTCTGAAGATAGCTTCACTCATGAAGCAATGCAGGTAAAGATGATAAATGGTAGACATCTTGAGATGAGGAATATTTTCTCATTTCTAGATGACACTTTCTCAATGATCATCTCACAGCTCAAAGAGAAACTTCTACCTGTAGCAGATCCAAAACATTATTGGTTTTGGAGGGCCATTGATGAGAAGAAGGTCTCATTAAGAGATCCCATTGGAGGTGCACTTCAACATGTCATGGAGTGCAAAGTTCTTCATCAGTTTGAGGAGAATTGTATTCTACAAAGGCAGGATACCATGTTTATGCAGAATATCATTCATCATCCACATGGGGATGAGTGGGCGCGGATGATAAGCAAGGGGTTGTATAACCACTTGCAGATATATGACATGAGCCAACAAGAAGCTTGGTTACACTGGTTTCTCTTGGGTGAGTTTGGTTACTACCCAAAGGCTTATGTTTCTTTGATCCATTCCTTGAAAAACACTCATGTAATGAAGAAGGAGGCATGGCTACGTTGGATGCTCTTGGGTGAGTATGGTTACCACCCAATAGCTCATATTTGTTTTACTCATGACTTGTGTATCAATGATAGTATGCAGCAAAGAAAGGAATGTTCATTTTGTTTGTCCTTAAGAGAGTTTGGCCATCACATGACATCTCCTATGTCTATGTGTTTTATATTGTGTAAAACTTGGCATGGTAATCTCATGATGTGTATTGATTGTGTTTTCTTGTATTGGGCTGATGTGACATTCCAGTGATTCCACATGTCTATCAGTATGTTTTTACTCCATGATGCACATGAGGAGGTGAAAAAGCAACAAGATCTCTTGCTTATTTGGCTTTTATTGGGGGACTTTGGTCCTACATACTCTCCTACTAGGCATGAAAGTGTTGGAGGATGGCAGCAAGAGGCATTCCTATGATGGCTCTTACTTGGAGAGTATGGACACCATACTTGGTATTTTGATGGTGTGGTGTGGAAGCAGGGAGCATTGTTGCGGTGGTTACTATTGGGAGAATATGGTTTGACACCTTTGTCTACCAATATATCTCTACTTCTTCTTTTGTATAGTGTTTGGATAATGCTTAGATCCAACAAAGCCAACAAGGCTAAGGATGGAGGCATGAACAACCTCTCTTTACTTCATCTAGCATGGGATGGAGGTATACTTTGTGAGTTGGAGCTTTCCTTTTGTGGAAGGAACCATCTATCTTTATGTATCTCATTTATTTTGGAGGATGTTGGACAACTTATGGTTGTCACTTGGAGCTTCATGATTGATGAGGGACATCTAGCTACATAGTTAGAGGTCACTCTAGACATTCTAGAGAGGCAACTTTGGTGCTGGGCATACATAACTCATTACAGCAAATGGGGAGACCTTCCTTGTGTGGATGCCATTTGGAGGGGAACAGATTGCTCTAGCATATACTTTTGCAGTTGCTTGAGGACAAGCAACATTTTTCCAGGGAGGACTATAATATTCCCAAATTTTCACATGATAATTGGAATATTATATTTCCTAATAAACTTAATTAAGTAAGTAAATAAAAGGGTGGAGGGACCCATAATCCTCAAAGATGAATAAAATCCACTTTTGATATGTGTATGTGGATATTCTAGATCTAGATCTAAATCATGGAGTAGTGGAGCAACTCCATTAATGATAATGTAGTGGAGATCATGTCTGATTTATGAGATAGATCATGCAGGATGAAACAGTCAAATAAGATCATGGATCTTAAATATAAAATCATGAGGATATTTGAAGAGTTCAACTGATATCATAGTGCATTCAAAGTAAGATCATAAATCACTTATGATAAGTTAGTGGAGGAAGTGATGCATTTAATGCACACATGATGGAGAGGGTGATCACCCCATGGGAACATGATGAAGGACATGGAGAAACAGCTCAGTCAACCATGGAGACTTATGTCCACATGTACAACGCAGTTATGGAGTGGGCTTAGGATATGGAAGGCTCATGATCTATATAATGAAGGTGAAGGCACAATAGAAAGTAGATTTGGATACTTGGATTATTATTTTATCTATTTAGATCTGTATTTTTCAGGTGACATCTCCATGCACTCTTATGCTATTTAGCTAAGTTTGAAGTGTTGTTTAGCACAGGGTGTTCCCGAGTGGGAATCCCACCCTTAGCCATAGGGGACTTGTGTGCCTAATCTATGAAGGTTTTCTATTAAGATTTATTCCTTATCAGGCATTGGTGCCATCTTCAGGAGGTTGTTTCTAGCATTTAGCTAGGAAACCGGTGGAGGATTCATCCTACCACTTTTTCTTCAGATTCAGTCTTCCAGGAGTAATAGATATAAATCTGGCATTCAGACCATTGGGTTTTACCTCCATGTAGCAACAGTCCCTTCAAGGATTGCACAGTCTAGTCCTATAGATCTATTGGAGGAAGAAAGTTTCTAGTATTTCAACTGGAAATCCTGTGATGGATCATCACCTCACATTGGATCTATTGTTTCCATAACTCAGGAGCTGATTTGACATATCTAGCAGCAGGATATTGAGCCTCTCTCTCTTATAGCGCAGTTTTCTGAAGTTGTTGTTCATCCAGTAGCTATTTTCAGTGGAGGAGATTGGAGGAGCTATATCTTGAGCTTTCAACCCAAGGATCTAGTGAAGGGGTCATCCCTTCTTGCATAGATCTGATTGTGCATCATTGCAGCCATCATATCATTAGATTATGCAGAAAATCTGCATACCCAATAGTGTATGTGTGAATCCCTAAGAGTTTTTTTTCTTAGATTGACAGATATGAGAAACCCTTCCTGGGTTATCTTGGGTATCCATCATAGAGCCCAAATATCTGTTTTCAACATCATCAAAGCTCCCATACTGCCTAGATCTAGCTTTCTATATTTCTAGCAGTTGTAGTTCCAACAGCTGCAGTAGGGACAACGTAGTTTACCTTCCAGCAGTTCAGCAATTACGCAGTCCCTCTTGTGGGATCTTTTCAGGGTCATTCTAGGCCATATCTTTGGCTTGAGTGTCTCATATTTTGAGCACTTTTGTACTTTCTATTCACCTTCTATATAGTAAAATGGCTCAACTATTTTTATCCATCCTAATGTGTATTTAGATTTATTTTTTACTTTGTTGCAGTTCTTATATTGTGTTTCAGTATTATTGCATTCTCCTTTTCGGGATATTACATAGTTTGACCAAGTTTGAATAGGATGCACAGTTAGCAAAGTGGAGGTACAGTCATAAAAAAAGAGAATATTCCTCAAAATATTCCTTTCTCAGGACCAATTTTTGGATGACAAGTGTCAAGTTTCTATTTGATGTATGGGTTCGAGGATCCATTTAGAAGATGCCACGTGGCCAGCCCTGAGGCTGCCACGTGGCCCTGAAATCGCATTTTAAAATTTTGTGAGGGTCTGCAGGGCTCGACCCCCAGACCTCCCTTCGGGCACACACACACATTACCATCCGCTCTACGCATTGGTTCTTAACAAACTTAGGTGACGGGTTTGTATTAAGGTTTATTGAAAAAGAGTTTGGGGGTTGGGAACCGCCGGCGGCCCCAACCCGCCAGTGGTTCCCGTTCCCTGTCACATGGTGATAAAAAATGTTAACACCACGTGGTCTATGCATTAAATTGACAATAATAAACCCACGGTTCAAACCTTTCAACCGGATTTCCTACCATGAGTTTCGCTAACCATCCTATCGTGTAGCGGTTTGGGGGTGCGCATGTGGCCACCACCCAACCGAAAACATTTAATATGCAGTTAGTTTTGGTGGAAAAGATAGAGGCGTGCCTAAATTGGAAAGTAGCCCAATTTTAACTCCAATTAACTGGAGTTCTCCACTTTTAGTGGAGCTTTCCTGGGAGATACTAGGCAAAAGAGTAGGAGACTCAATTTTTGACCATTCTGAGTGAATGAAGAGTCATTTTTGACTAATTGGAGCATTCTGGAGCCATTTGTGTAGAGAAAACAACCATTACAGCACTGTAACTACATTTAATAGCAAAATTTTGAGCATAATGAAAGATGGAAAAGCCATTGGGAGTTGGACCAGCAGATCTAGCCCAGGAGGGGTGAATTTCTTTATCATGCCTGCTATGTAAATTTCATGTGGTGACTTATTTATCTATTTTACACTGTTGTTTAGTGTTATTTATGATTTTTTTATGCTTCTAATTCACTAAAAATAATCTATAAATCATGGTCAAAATCCTTAATCCTTATGCAAACTAAAGAGGCAATTATGCACATGTTTTTAGAACTGTAAGACACTTAGCAGAGAAAAAATAATACAGCCATTTCAGATCATCATCACACCATAGTGTGGGAGTACCACTTGGCCTAGCATCATCCTTGGGGCATAGTGGATTCTTTCCTCCCGCTTGAAAGTAATCTGATAAGAAATTACATTGATATTTGGTGTGACTGGAACCATTACAATGTATGCACCATCCATCTACACCAACTTCCTTTCCTTTGTTTTTGTGTAGGTTCTGAATCTCCAAGTGCATCGCTTCTAAATGATTGTGGATTTGCAGAGTTCTGAATTGATCATTTGCTCTAGGAACAACTTCCAATTTCATAGCAACTTCTAGAGCTTTAGCCTGAGAATCGATCTTCTTCTTATTCATAGGCATGCACAAATGTGGCAAGAGCATAGAAATAAACCATTCCTTATGTTTCTTATCATCATAAATAAATCCTCCCTCACTGATGGTGCAATTCATCTGTTGATCAGCCTCCCAAAAAGATTCGTTTGACTCTTGTTTGATATCTTTTAATTCTATTACGCACTGTGACCAGGAATTTGGCTTCCTGAATTGTTGTTTCAAAGCATCCTTAATCTATGCAACAATGGGATCAACATGTTGAGTCAGATATCCCATAAACCAATCTAACGCATGACCTTCAAATTCCATTGCCAGATGCACTCTTAGCATCAGTATTAATATTTTTTGCAGTCCATACTGCATTGGCAACAAAATAAAACCTATCCATGTCCTCATCTCCCACACCCTTAAAAGTGGGTAACTTCATATGTACGTCCATATCTCCTTCAGGTGGCGGTGGTGGTGGGGTATGAGATGTCTTACCCCTATGCGAGTTCAACTATGGAGTAGCAGGAGGGCTACCTCTGGTGCGTGTAGCCTCACCACTCTCTATATCACTGTCAGGAAAATTTCTCAGAGGGTTGTATATAGATCTGTCCCCTCTCTGATTAACCCAATAATAATTTATGCTACACATAGTGATTTATATCTTATCTGGGGTCATTCACTCAGTGTGGCTACACAAAACACCCTTTTCCCATAATAGCATCTTAATCAGTAGAGGCAGCGATCGTATTAATTTACCTGTCAGTCCCTTGAAAAAACCTCCTTTCAGCTTCAAAATATGACACAAACCGTTCTGCTGCAATTTTTGTCACAAACCCACCCAAGATGCTGTCAACCAGTGATCTACAGTCTGGGTGAGGGAATTATCAGTCTGCTCAAACTATTGGATCAATTCAGGTCTCCACTGAGTTACTTTGTCATCCTTCCAATAGGTTTGGAACTCAGCTAATATTGACAACCACTCTTGTAATTCATGCGCAAAGGTCGCAAAGAATATCTCATGAACCTCTCTGAAGATATACTTATGTTTCCAATATTCAGCAGACAATTTCTTACTTTTGTTTTCTTTAAGGGAAAATTATTGAATTGTTTCTCAAACTAGTCTTCTAATTCAAGCTTTGATGTTTGCCAAATCATCCAATCTCTCTCAAAATGATCTTGGTCCCAGCAACAGAACCGTTTGTTGGCTTGAGGGGTCCTGACCCAAGTTAGGAGTTAAGGTTAACCAACAAAACACTCTTACTACTAGCCCTTTCGCTAGTGACCTACTTGCGCAGGTCAAAGTCTCACCCAAAGTAGTATGTGAGTGTCGTTGGATCTAAAACAACTATGATCTGACCTTCGCAATAAAATCCCTAACCAGGAAAATTTAGGTCAATTTACACATGTTATACTGCATGTGCTCAGATACAGATCCCACAATCCTTTCAATAGTATTTAATACATTACATTCATGCTCAAAAACAATAGATCCATTCATTTATCATTCATCTAAGGCATAAGACAGTTGCACAACCGATCCAAACATAGGTAACACAGTAAAAAAAAATAACATACATAACAGATCATAAATCAGAACACATATGAATTTGATACTCAGATTTCTTCCAAAACATGTTCCTTTATTCATTCATAGTTCAGATCTTCCTTACAATACTTTCATTCTTCCCGTGCACATAGCCAGCGGGTTCCACACACATCAAAACTAAGGTATCTGTGCACACAGCCAGCAGAAGCCTTATAAACCCAAAAAAGTTCACTTTTCATCTTAGAACATCACATCAAAACATATCAGACTTCTTATTTGTTATCTACTTGACTCGATCTTACTTGTTATCTACTTGACTCTTATTCATATCTTTAGCCTGCGCTCATCTAAGGTCTGAAAATTGTGGTTTTCAGGCCCTAGTTCTACCCTTTTGCCCATTACAACTCATGATGGGCTTTGACCCGCCCCAAAGCCCCTTGACCTATGCTTCACTTAGTGCACACTACTTAACTTACAAATAATACTATAATTTTATCCAAAATTTGGTCCTAAGGGACCCCGCCCCAACATGAACCCTCGTTCAAAACTTAAACCACCACGGAATTGTTCCCCAAACCCTCTCTTAAAATATGGTATCAACATTTATGGAACCTGTTACATGTTTCACTATCGATCTAACCGTCATGTTAACTAACATGGCATCCAAATCTGAAACCGCTGCATCAACCCTTGGCTAAGGTTTTAATATAAATTTTGGTGGTTGTATAACATGGTATGCTCGTTGTTTAATATGTTTTGTAAAAAATTTGGGTATGGGATTTTTTATAAGGTATCGAGTTAGGGCTAGCCCTTAACCCTGGTTCGTGGATAGGGGTCGGGGGTTAGCCCTCGTCCCCACCCCCAAATGAAATCACTTAAACCTTAAATAGCATTTTCGTCCTATAGCTATTAAGAACTAATCTTGCGCGGTCGGTGGAGGTATTTAGTGGCAGGTGTAAGGTCTAGTGTTCGAGTCCTATGGAGGCCCACTTTGACCTATATCCAAATTTTTCTTGGCCATCAGGAGGCGACATGGCCACCCCTGGTTGGCCCACATGGCTCTCTCTGATTGTTCCAGCAAACCAAACCAATAAAAAACCAAAAACCATAAAATTTGAACCAATAGGACTATAGCAAGTGTCGACTAGCCATTGGGAGATGGAGGACTAGTCACCTTGCCATATCATGGTCTAGTCAGTAGTACAAACTATTTAACTTGCACCCTTGCATCCCAAATCCAAAACAAATTGTTGTTTCCCAAAACGGACAGAACACGATATCGGGAGCATCTGATGTCAGATTTGAGTGAAAAAAGGGTCATCAGATTCAGGACGATGAGATTTGTGCTTTGGTGCTGGTTTCGAGCCATTCTAGGAAATTTTTATTTTTAGCATTAAAATGATTCACTGGATCAACAAGGATTAGAGATAACTTATGGTTAAGTGTATAAAGAGAATAACCTTGTGCATGTTGTAGAATTCACTGTGCATTATTAGAATTATTTTTGTGTGATTAAATATTTTATTACAACTATCAAAATTTGTTGATGAATACCTTTGAATGGATGGATGATTGAAGATGATGGTATGGATGTTAAATAAGTTCTTATTTTTTTCAAAATTCTATTGAAAGACAAAAATTGAAGTGAGAGAAACGATGATGATTAAATTGGTTGAACTAATTTCTTATGGATTGAATATCTTTGTGATTAAATGAAAGAATTTAATTCTATCGAATGTGTTGATAAATGGGTGTTGGTGATGGTAAGAAAGTATAACATTAAATTTTTACAGGATTGCGTAGATCCATGATATTTGAAACTGCAAAGTTAAAGAGAAATAGCATTGGAACATAAGAGTACAAGGTTGTTAGCGAGGTGTTCTTGCATGAATAAATAAAATTATGGAGATTATGTTGAGCTGAATTCTTAAGTGAAAGACGATATTTGACCATATATATTTTAGAATGATCAAATATTTGTGTCCACTGCTAAAGGATTAAGAAGAGGAATGAATTTTGATGCTTTGAGAAGATTTAAATTCGCCTTTGATGTCCAAGATTAGTGTCAAGCTGGTGTAGTGTAGTCATATGTAGAATCTCATTTGGGAAGAGCATTTATGGTAAGTTTGGTTAGTTATATTTAAGCCAAAACATTACATATAAAAAAAAATTATTGTCTCCCTTGAAATATGGTTATCTATGTGAGGAATCTTGCCTTTGAATAAGTTCTTGTATTAACATTTCCATAAGTTGTGATATTTAATAATAATTGTGCCAAAATATTAAGAAAATACGATTGAATATGTACATAAAGGGGATAAATATTCCAAGAAGGTAAACAATGTAGGAAATGATGATTTTCCTACATCATAGTGGTATCAGAGTAGGTACGCTCTTTGGAGTAGATTCAAATCTTGCAGCATCAAAGGTTTGATAAATCTAATTGAAGTAAATTATTCCTTTCTAATTTATATTGAAGATTATATGAATTCAAGTTCTATGCATAAGTAACACTGGAGTTCTTTGGAATTAAGTCCACTTGGATGAAAGTAGAATATATTGGGATTGAGAAGAAAATATAAAAGAAGAATGTTCTTTGGATGAGGAATAATAGTGATGGACTACAACAGTAGAGCCAACAAAAATATTGGGAGAAGACTGCAATAGTAATATGTCTTCAAATGAGGTTTGGACAAGAGGTAAATGGTATTTATGCTTTAAATTAATTTTTGAAGTGAATATTTGATTACAAGTAGGAGAGATAAAGGTGATTACAACAAGAGGACTATAACCAAGAACAAAGGAAGTTCTCAAATATTGTGGCAAAGAATCTATTCCAAATGAAAGTTGGAAAAGAGGAGGACAAGTGAAGTTCTCAAAGAGGTGGGAAAGTGGAATGTAGAAGCTAAGGGAGAAAGGAGTGCTTTAGGGAAGGTTCCAGAGGATGGAATCAGTAGAAATACCAGAGAACACTAGGCCATGGAAAATTTTATTAAGGTATTTAGTGACAGATTGATGGATTTATTTTTTCACGTAAGCTTGACTATATATCACAATAAGCAAGAGGAAGGTCATAGAGGAAGGAATAATATGAATATTGATCGTAAACCAAAATTTCAGAGGGAATTCATAGGAATTTAAGTGATGATGAAGTTAATAGGGAGATAGTTGCAATGAAATTTCAACTTGAGGTGATGACATGAATGCTATAGAAAGGAAAAGAAGACCATGGATATGGATGGAATCTACAGAGGAGAGTGAAATGGAATTGATTGCAGGTGAACAAGGGAATATGACAAATGATCAGTTGAAGGATGAAAATATCAAAGGAGTTGAGAAAAAGTAGAGGGTAATTATTGAAGGAGAAGTTCACTTTTATGAACCAAAACAAGGACCAATCCCTGGAAAGAATGGTGAGGATACTAAGAGGAGATATGTAGAGGATATTTTGAACTCTTTGGAAAGTTCAAATCAACATGAGAATTTGACATCTAAGGAATAAAATAATTCTACAATGCTTTATGTTTTTAAAGATAATGATTTGTATATGTTTGCAGCTTACATAGAGAGTGAAAAAGGAAAGCCAACTAAAGAAGTCATAAAGATTGATGAAGATGATAGAAATATTCTTTACAAAAGCATAACTGAAGAAAAAAATCATAATTTTTTTATGAGAGGAGATGAAACATAATTGTATTAAATACAACCAGAGTGAAGATCATGTACAATTCATAAATGAAATTGTTGTTATATAGTTGCAAGGACATTTTGGTAGAAAAAATAGGGCAAAATTGAATAGTTGAGATAGTCAAAGGAAAGATAAGAAAAAGCATTAAGATGAAATGCTTATGAAGTATTATGAGGAGTTAGAGTTGTTGGAAATTATTTTGATATGAACCAAACCAAGATAAGAAATTATAGCCAAAGAAGAGAAATGTCCACACGTGCCTAAAAGTGAAGATTTCTTTACAACATTTGAGAAATATGAGGTAAATTTTTATTTACAATTTAATTATGAGAATGAAGGAATAGGAAGTGATGGTAAAAATGAGACTATAATTATGGAATAGAAGATAACTATTTCTTAGAGATCTGATAAGACCTAATTTTAAACATTTATATTTAATGTTTAAGGAATTTGATGAAGAAATGACGTTTTTAGAGGAATGGCTAGCGTGACGTATAGGTGAAGAAAACCACAAAGAGTTTGTAGTCTCAACCAAAGAGGAGGAGTAGATAAAAGTGACATAGATAAGTGGCATAAATGAAGAGGAAATGTGACAAACTATGTGTTATCCAAGATAACACTTAGGTTTTGTCTTTAGGTCAATTTGGTTAAGTTAGTTAAGGTTTTGAGTTTTCTTAAAAAATAATCACATGTACAAAGGTAATTTTTGTCATAAAGTCATTTTGTAGGGTCATTATGAATTTTAGTGGGGTGTTGGGGCAAGGTCCACTGGGGTAAATTTTTGGGTTAAGTTTTGTATAAGTTTCGTTGTGCGTGATGCATGAAAGAGTCAAAGGGGATTTGGGGCGGGTCAAAGTCCCTTAATCATTGTAATGGGTTTAAAGGGAAAACCATGAGTCTCAAACCATGGTTTGAGACCATGGTATGTGCGCATCTAGATAGTATAAATATGTAAGGATTGAGTCGAGTAAATATATATCTAATGGTGAATTGTTTGGGTTAATGATTTGAGCTAAGTCTGGGTTTGTTTGGGTAGAAAGGCGTATGCTGGATGTGTGTGCAGAGACCTAAGTCTTGGCTGTGTGTGGACTCTGTTGGATGTGTGCGTAGAAAGGTTGAATGTACTAGAATTGATATATATCTTAATAAAGAATATAGTTTTGGTGAACCTGGACTCTCATTTGATTGTTGTGTTGATTATCTGTTATTTTCTTTAAGATCTAAATATGTTTTGTATTTACTTTTTTTAATGGTATATTGCATCTGCGCAAATATTAGTTAGGGAGTAGATATGAATTAAGTACATTGTGTGTGAATATCAGTTGATGTTAGATGAATATATATGATTGAATTATACTTGATTATTGTGCGCAAACTATATTTAAAGCATTTTGTGATAATCTGAGAAAGGGTTTGATATGTTGATATGTTGATGCACGCATCTGTTATATTATCTTTTATAAGTCTTTTTAGGGCCACTACATCAAAAAATTCATTAGGGTACAGAAAATTGGTTCCAGCACCCCCCCATATTGCTTCGGGTGAGACTTTGATCTACGCAAACAGGTCACTACCGAAAGTGCCAGTAGTTGGAGGGTTTGTTGATTACGTGGTAACTCTGAACTTGTGTCAGGACCCCTCTAGCCAACAAGTGGTCTTGTTGTCGGGACCGGGATCATTTTGAGGGATATTTGATGTTTTGGCATCCTATGTAGAACAAATTAAAATATTGGATTGATAAGAAGATAATTGAATTTGTGATCCAAGAAAATAGAAGTTATAAACTGTCTGTCAAAGATTGGGTACAAAAGTATATCTATACAAAGTTTTATCACTCTAGTAATTCTAAAGTTGTGAGATTTTTCGTTTTTAGTCAAAGAACACTAGAGGTAACCACATACCTACTTCAAACTCTAGGATCTAGCCTTCCTAGGGTTCAGAGAGGGCTCTCTCCTTAAAATTTATCTTTGTTTGATTTGTAAATGTTAGGCTAGTTATGAATGTGTAGATTTGGTTTGGTTTTGATTGATGTGGTGGGGAAAAATCACTTGAAGGTATGGATAGTGGGAAATCTATTTTTCCATTGGGATATGGAGTCTAAATCAAGCAAACAGAACTGGGATCAAGGCCAAAAGGTCAAATGTATTTAGGGCAAGATAGATAACCCTCGAAGATCTTGGAAAATGGTTTTTGTGAGCTGGTATGATCGGGATAAAGGGCACTTAAGAATCCTTTGATCTGAAAAAGGGAAGTAGTAGGAAGGGGTCAAACGAGTGAGAGAGAAATTAAGAATTCTCTACACTGGAAATCAGAAGAAAACATAGAAATGATAACTAGTTAAAAACAGGGTGTTTTTAACAAATCCTCTAGTAATACTCCTAGTTATACATTCAAATTTAGAACAAACATAGATGGATGCATGTAACTAAGAAAGAAAACAGTGACAAGTAAGGAAATACTTCACTCCAAATAACTCATCACAGGAATCCTGAAGTATGATGCCAATTTAATTGATCCAGTCTTCTACTTGAAATTAGAAACACAAATGCCTCCAATGTCCAACAAAAATGACTATAACATTCTCTAGCAATTTATTCCACACAAAATACTTCTAAAGTTGAAGTATTTATACATAATGTCTTATAGAATATCCTAGAAAACTTCTAGGAATTAACTTAGGAAAATAAAATATCTTTACAACAACAATAGAGACTATTTTTTAACAAATTAGCAAGCTGTCCTATTTTACCCAAAAGAAATAGAAACTACTTTGAGGATAAGAAGTTGTTGGCTGCCTAGGTGTCCTCCTTGCTGGCTCTTAGATATTTTTTGGAATCTGATCTTCCTTGTCTGATACTCTTTATTCACTGATACTCTTTAACTTCGGATACTCTTTAACCTTTAGTCAACACTGTTTACTGTTGTAAAATAGATTGTTTTAGCAGTAAAATCAGCAAACAGATTTTTCATCCTTTCATCTATTTTTTTTTATCCTTTACAATAAATCTGTGAGGGATTGCCAATCCTCATTTTTAGGAATTTGTATATTCTTTAATTTCCTAAAGTTCTCATCGTCTTCAGTATATCTAGCAAAGGCTGGATTGATGACAAATAAATGTTTGATCTCAAGCTGCAAGTAAAATAAGTCTTCAAAATTTTTCAGTAAAACTTTCCCTGTTGGAATGCCTTGGCCTTGTGGCTTATTTACCTATTCCTTGGAAAATTCTCTTATCTTTTTATCATAGTCATTATAGGGCATCATCTTTTCATTAAGAACCATAATATTAGGCAGTCCTTTTTGCCTCAAATTTGTGAATTTAACCACGAACCTGGTTATGGTAGTATTCATAGTTTCACATTTTTCTTCAAGTTGCCTCATCAAATTTCTCTTTGTAGTGACTTTCTTAATTTATAGAATAGTTGCAGTCCTATCATTGATTTTTAGTTCTTCCAACTCCTATCTATTCTTGTTGTTAAGGAAAGTGATCATCCTTAAAGCTTGCTCTGGTTTATCATCCAATTCACTTTGTGTCTTTTGTATTTCTACTTGTGCTGATAGTAATAACTCCCTTTGTTCAAAAATTACTTGAATTGAAGGCCACACATCATGGATAGCTTCAATGACATTATTCCAAAGGTAGTTTTTTATGTATGATATTTTCTCTTTTAAGGTTAACTCGTCTTGCAATTTCTTCAAATGTTCATTTAATCTGATGGCCTTCTACTCATGTGTTTTGGCATTTATCTAAGCCAATTTGTTTGAACTCTGAATATTTTCTACCATTTTAGTCAACCTGTTAATCTCATTTGTCTTTAAAGACATGTCTTCCATGGCTTTCACTAGTTTACTGGCCTCATTTGTAGGTTGTACTGTTGTTGAAGATGACTCAGCAACTGATGTAGTGGATGAAATCACTAGCACTGCAGTTTCCAGTGGAGCTTCTGGTGCCAACTCTTCAGCTAGAGTTGAAGGCACAATAGTAGTGACCATGGGAATAACTATAGGTGCTTCTGTTTCTTTCACGGTTTCCTTTTCTTGGACAAGTTTGTCCATTTGAATTTACATCTCTTTAGTCTGGGCTATCAACTGTAAGATGATATTCATCATGTCATCTTTTTCATTTTGTTCTTGTATGATCTATTTTGTTTGAGGATGTTCACTTTGAGGAAGCTTGAGCTATTTCCTCAAAGTTGTTATATCTTCATTCTTCTTTTTCAACAATAACTCTGCTGCTTTGATATTAGCAGGGTCATATCCCACCTGCAAAACTAGTTCTTCTAAGGCTTTTATCCTTAGATCCTTGGCATACAATGAATATTTTTCCATCTTCATCTGATCTTGCATGTTGATGATGGTGTTTTCAAGCTTTTGAACACTCATAGCCTTTGTTGTTACAGTATAGTATAACATCTTTGAGCTTTGCCTGTGAAATTATATCTAATCTAGTTCATGGATACTGTCAGTAGCTACTTCAAGATCCAATTTTTTATAATCAGCAACTATCTTTGGCATTGATACTGTGGGTTTCAAGAATGACATGATCAGCCTTTTGCTTGAATAGTCAAAGGTTGATAGAAATCTATTTTGATTACCTAGTTTTTGCTTCAAAAACTAAGAATACACTTCAGTTTTGATTTCTTCATTCCTCAGTTTGATCTGTTTATATTTCTCTTTAATATCCAAATCTTTTTCCTCATCTTTTTGTGAGGAAGAAGCTTCCATGCTTTGCTGTCTCTCCATTAACTGTGTATCTTCATTGTTGACTTGTCCTTCATTCTGATTCTTAATGGCTGATTCATTTATGATGGTTGTTGTAATATCAACATTTATCTCTGGTGTAGTTGTATCATCAATGTTAATTGTCACCTTCTCTTTACCAACCGAATCTAATTTGGGCCTTTTGTTATAGATTATTTTGAACTTAGTTTCAGTTCTATTTTCTGCTACACGGGCTCCCTCTTCCTTGATTCTTTTGGTGGATGTCTCTAGTTGTTTGGTAATTTCCAAAGTGTGACTAGTATCCCTTTGGTTCATTACATCTGTTAAGGTATTTTCAACCCACTCAATCTGATTAGCAAACTTCTCTATTTCTGGTTTTGATTGATGGATAAAGGTGTTAATTTGCATTTGACCCTTAGTTTACTCAAGATCCCTTGTGGATCATAATTCCATGGGAAAATTTATTCAAATCTAAATTCCAATAATTTCTTAGTTACCTCTTTCTCTGCATCTCTTTGGTTGCATATGAATGGCCCTATCTGATTCTTTAACTTGAATTGGGTTTTTTTCTTAGCTGCCATGAAATTAATAGAATCAAAATTAAGGATCTGCCTGATATACTCCAAGGAAAATCTCCTCATAGAAACATGCTTGGGCAACTTGTAAGGTAACAAGTTTGACCCAGATACCCTGATTTCAGTATGCTTCTCATATAGGTGCCAATCACCAGCCTTACTTTTTTCTGAAAATTGCAAAATATTTTTCATTTCTTCATTAATTCTTGGCTTCTCTGCTTTGGTCAACATTTGTTATTACTGGATGCAAAAATAACTCTGAAAAGTCTGAATATGTGAAATCTGTGCACTCTTTTCTGAGTAATGTAGTCCAAAAATGACAGATAGAGGATTTCCCTTTATGTCAAGTTTTTGTAAAGTAACTGGAATTTTTTTTTATGGAAAATATAGAACCATATGGAAAAGGAAAGAAGTATATTTGAATACTCCTTCAATTGGAAAATTGGTCAACTGATAATGGATGTTATTTGTAATGAAACCAGCATAGTCAAAAATTACTGATGGGGGTTTCCATGGGGTAAAGGTGGATAAGAACCCCAATATGGATTCATCAGTGTGCTCATCAGTGAAATATCCAAATATGAAGGAGAGCATGGAGATTATATGTCTTGAAAATTCTGGGAATTTATCAGTAGAATATGGGGGATTTATCTTTGGAATTTCTACATGTGAGGGCATGAATATTTGAAAAATCATGAATCTCTTGGGATAATCTAGGCCAATATACAGCTGGGTTAAGGCCTCTATGGATAAAGGAACTACTTGGGGATCAGGCTGAAGCTGTAACATTTGGTTGATAGATTGAGCTGTGATAGTGAAAAGTACCTCTTTATTAGCATTTATTATGGCTCTTTGATTAGGCACATAGTACTTTTGACATAATCTGATAACTTCTTGGCCTTGGTGAGTTAATGGGACAACATATTTGGGAAAATGGGATTCCCAAACATGAATCTCTTCTTCCTTATCTAGAGATTTTTCAAAACACCAGTTATGGATATCTAGCAAGTTGAATTCAACAATGGGATTTGTTACCTTGTAATCAGTATCAGCTAGGGGGACATGTTCAACATCAACAACAAGTGGTTGAAGAGGATTTACCAGTATAGCAGATTTAGAAGTAATAGCAGGGGTTGGTTTAGGTATCTTGGAAGCTTCAGGATTACTTGTACTCTGCTTTTTAGGCATTTTTGGGCTACTTATACAAGTTTAAATAGTTTGCAAGAGTAATTCACTTTAGCAGAGGATATTTTGGACAAATTTGGCTAAGTATGGTTTTTTCTTTGGGCTTTCTTTGCAAATAAGTCTGTGAAAAGAGGTTTAGAAGTTTTTGACTGGTTTAAAACAGAAAACAAGGGTTTCCTGAGTCTCTAACTGAGAGGAAGGGCTTAAAAATATTTTAAAAGGATCACAGAGGCTTTCTGGCTTGATTCAGAGCTTTGAAATAGATCTTTAAACTGTGAAAACTCACTAATTTATTCAAAATAGCTCACAGCAGCAAAAACAGGGTTTCTGGGAAAAGTTTGACAGGGTCTGGCCTGTTTTTAGGGATTTTTGGTATTTTGTTTTTAATCTATTTTTTAATTTCTAAAAATCTTTTTGTTCTTCAAATACCCTTTAAATCGATTGTAGGTTCCAATTTGAGAAAAATACCTTTTGAATGCAGGTATTCGACTTCGGAAGATATTTGTGAGGTTTTGAACTATTTGATTTCTTCTGTGTTAGAAAATTATATATTATGGAGCAATGCAACACATAAAATATGCGGAAAATAAAAGCACACAAAATACATAAAAATAGTGAGACACAGATATACGTGGTTCACCCAGTATGGGCTACGTCCACCTCGAACAGCCAGTCCTTCCTTTCTATAATCCAGCAAAAATGAAGAGACAAAAACTATAGCAGATTCGTTGTAATATCCTCTGCTCTCTCTCACAGTCTCCCTTTCTGTTTCTCGCTCCGAGAATACACATACACATACACATACACAGCCGCAATACAATACCCTCATAAAAGTGAGGGGTTGCCTTCTAGACAAAAAACCATAATCTAAACATAACTACTACTGTCAGATCATTTGCCTAATGAACAGCCCAGATTGACTAGAAATTACTATACTTTTACAAGGAAAATTTACATCTGTTTTTAGCTTCGGGGGCGCTGCCCCCGAAAACCCCCGCCAAGGGGGGGCTCCGAAAAGCGCTGCCACCCCCCCTGGACCCCCCACGACAACGATTAATTACGGGCAGCGTTGTTTCCCCTTTTAAGGTACAGGGGTCCAATGCTATGATACAAAGTAAACAAGATAATTAGGCTCCACACCCAACAATCTCCCACTTGGAGACTGATTGTAGCAACTCCACTGCTGCTTCATTTGCTGGAAAATGACTCCTCTTTGGACCTGGATGTTTCTCATATTCATCGTCATCCTTGAAGACCAATTGAAATTGAGCATGTTCTCAGTTTCTCCCTGGTTACAACTTTTGTTAGCATATCTGCATGATTCTGGCTAGTGTGTATCTTTTCTAGCTTCAACTCTCCATCTTCCAATACTAACCGTATGAAATGGTACTTGAGATGTATGTGTTTAGTCCTGGAATGAAATGTTGAGTTCTTTGCAAGATGAATAGCACTTTGGCTATCACTGCATAGTGTGCCCATATCATGCTTCTTACCCAATTCATCAATAAACCTTTGTAACCAAATCGTTTCTTTACTAGTCTCTATAGCAACAACATACTCGGCTTCTGTTGTTGAAAGTGCAACAACACTTTGGATTTTTGAAACCCCACTGACAGCTGTTCCATCTACAGTAAATACATATCCTATAGTGCTCCTCTTGTTATCTCTGTCACCTGCCATATCTGCATCAACATATCCCTGTAGAGAAATGTTTGAACCACCAAAGCATAATGCTTGATTTGTGGTACCTCTCAAATATCTGAGAATCCATTTTACTGCCATCCAATGTTCTTTTCCTGGATTGTTCCTGTACCTGCTTACAAATCCCACTGCATGTGCAATATTAGGCCTTGTGCAGACCATTGCATACATTAAGCTTCCAACTGCTGATGCATATGGAACTTTAGACATATAATCCATGTCTTCTTGGGTCTTTGGGCACATCTCCTTACTAAGTTTGAAATGGCTAGCAAAAGGTGTACTAGCTGGTTTTGCATTCTGCATATTAAATATTTTCAACACCTTTTCTATGTACTCATTCTGAGACAGTGTTAATTTGCGATTTTTCCTATCTCTAGTTATCCTCATACCAAGGATTTGTTTTGCAGCTCCCAAATCCTTCATTGCAAATGAATTTGCCAATTTTCTTTTGAGCACATTTATTTCCTGCATGTTAGATCCTACAACAAGCATGTCATCTACATACAATAACAATATAATATAGCTACCATCATTTTGCCTTTTTAGATAAACACAATGATCAGAGTGACATCTAGTATAACCTTGTTCAGACATGAACTTGTCAAATTTTAGATACCACTGCCTTGGAGCCTGTTTTAAGCCATACAAGCTCTTCTTTAACCTGCACACCAATTTTTATTTCCCTTTTACCTCATATCCTTTTGGTTGCTGCATGTATATCTCTTCCTCCAAATCTCCATGGAGAAATACTGTCTTTACATCTAACTGTTCAAGATGTAAATCTTCCACTGCTACAAGACTTAAGATAGTTCTGATTGAATTCATCTTAACAACAGGAGAAAATATTTCATCAAAATAAATACCTTTCTTCTGTGCAAACCCCTTCACCACAAGTATAGCTTTGTACCTCTGTTTTCCTCCATCTTCTTCCTTCAACCTATAAACCCATTTATTATGCAATGTAGTTTTACCTGCAGGCAACCTGACTAAGTCCCAAGTCTGGTTATGCATTAAGGATTCCATCTCTTCTTCCATGGCTAGCTCCCACTTCTTCCTGCTTTCAACCTGCATTGCTTATTCATAACTGTTACACCATTTTTTGGTCATATAACCTATTATTATTAGATGAACCCAAGTACACCATGTAAGACTAATTTTACCCAAAGTAAAATTGCTTTCACCACATTTATTTATGTTTCATGGTCATATTTAACCCAAAATAAGGATATCAATTAAGTAAATCACTATTTATTTAATTGTTTCCTAAGAATAAGTTATTTAAATCACTATTTAAATCATATTCTTAGTTAAATTTGACTAAATCAAATATAAATAATTAAATAAACCATTATTTATTTAATTATATTCCCCTCATTTCCCTTAAATAACAAATAAATCACTTATTTATTTGTTATTTATAAATAAAGGAATTGACCCAAGTCAAAAACCCTTTTCCCTCTAACAAATATAATAAAATATTCCTAAAGGGTGATTCTAGAAAATGTTTAATAATATTTTATTCATGCACCAGGATCTAGAACACCCCAATATTTTGTTATAAATAGGAAGGTTTTTCCCATTCATTAGCCACCTTCATTGCATTTGATCACACTAGATCTGCTTTTGGTCACCATTTTGCATTTCTGTTTTATAAACTCCCATTGAGTCCCATGTTTTGTTTTCCACAATAGTTAGAGAGAGAGGCCATTAATCTGAAACACTGAGGACTTCCAAGAACCCAGCCCACTAAGGAGAACCGGAAAACACCTTTCTTGTTTTCCTCTTAGGTGCCCCATTCTTTGATATAATAAAAAAGATTCTTTTAAACATATGTGTTCTTGTCTTGTCCATTGGTGCTTGTACTTTACTTTACCTCCTTAATATCTTCCATATATAGATCTAGATGTGTGCAGCTTATTATATATTTTAAGATATTTTGCAGCCATAACTTATGTTAGGGCTACTTGATATGCGTAGCTGAAGTGAGTTTTTACGACAAAAAAATCATGCTAACAATTGGCGACTCCACACGGGTTTTCTTTTGCGACCATTGTCGTTTTCTATTTTCCTGCATATCCAGCTGTTTCAGACCCTAGGGTTTCTCGTCAGTTTTCTGTTTTTCCTATTTTTATGCTATTGTTTTCCTCTAAAACCCTAAAACTTTCAAATTTCTCACTTTTGTGTGTTTCTGGCCTTATTGCGCAGGTGACCAACATCAGCTGCAGCTGAGACGACACAATTTTCTGAAAATTTCCGCAACCAGCCCTGGATCTGCAGGTCGCACTTATCTGCATAAAAAGTGTGACCTAGCCTTGAGGTTGCACTTTTCTGCCCTAAATCTGTGACCTGGCCTGAAAACAGGCCCAAACCTGCGACCTGCCATTTTTTCTACAATCTGCCACCACTTTTTCTGGGTTTCACTGAAGCTTCTGTCAGGGTGTTCCAGCCTCTGTCTCCACCTGTTCAAACCTATTTCTGATCTATTTTCACTCACCTAAGTGGGACTCTTGCCCCTTAGGGCTTCAGTTCCCTCCACTTTTTTTGGGAGAGTTTGTTACTGTTTTCAGACGTCTGCATCTCCAGAAGTTTCAGCCTTATTTCAGATCTGCTACCTCTTGTTCAGATCCTCACAGGTCAGATTTTCTTCCCTTTCTATACACTGCCTTTTGCTTTGTTTGGGTTCTACTCTAGGGTCACCCCTTTGACCCCTCTTTCTAGCTGATATTCTATTTTCTAGCAGCAACCTTGCCCCTGTCTCTTTGCTGCTTTCTGCACCACTTTCCAGCAGATTTCTCCATTAGATCCCAGTCCCTCCGGACCTCCGATCTCTTGGTCTCTTATTAGCGTGCTCTACCCCTTCTAGACTAGTTTTGAGAGACCCACCTGCTTGGGTTCGATTGCTTCCTTTTTAGTTGTTAATTTTCTGTTCTTTCAGTTTTATTTACTGCAGATTTCTTTTCCATTACGCAGCACACTTTTTCTTTTACTCTCAAAATGTCTAGGTATAATCAATTAAAATTAACACACGCCACACACTGAACCTAAGTGAAGAAGAGCCTAGTTAACACCGCCTGGCAAAGACTCTAAAATTAATCGACACTACACCTCCTCGCCCTTGTCGCGTCTTGCGTTTGCACCTTGCTTCCCTTGTCGGTCTGTCTTCTTCCCGTCATCATTGTGCCTCCAAGGCGTTTCTCCCGGCGACTTCTTGGCCTTCACCCTCAGTTTTTGGTTGGTCAACTTCCTCCTTCCCATCTTCATCGAGTAAGTCCTCCCCCAAGTCCACCTTCCGACTCTTCCTCTGATTGTTCGGGTTCCCCCATCCTTCTGGTTCTCCCCCCTTTACCTTCACCATGTCTAGTTCTGGACCTAGCCCTAACCCCAGTTCTACTGTCGGATCCACTTCCAGTGGAACCACTACGGGACCTACCTCGACTTCCCCATTACTTCCATATATGGCTAGCCTCATTCTCCCCGAATTCAATCAGCTTATCAACGATCCTATCCGCCATGATATCAATTGGCCTGCTATGCCAACCAAGCTCCCCTCCGACATTCCCAAGTTCGAGGGCCTTGCTAATGAAGATCCCTCCAATCATATCCGATCTTTCCAAATGTGGTGCTCGTCTAATTCCATCATCGACGACTCCATTCATCTTCGTTTATTCCAACGCACCCTTACCGGAGAAGCCTCCAAATGGTATGTCGATCAATCCACCTCTTCCCATACCACTTTTGCCACCATTGCCCAAGCCTTTTTGTCTTATTTCCAGCTCCCTCTCCGATACGACACTGGCACCAAACTGTTGACCTCCTTTCAGCAATCCTCTTCAACATATCTCTCCGCTCATGTTCAAGAGTGGCGAAGAGGACGAAGCTTATGTCGTGCTCCCCCCTTTGAAGATCACGTTTACATGGATTGGTTCCTTCGCACCCTCCTAACCCCCATTGTCAAAGATGTCGCATCCCATTTTCCCCAAACCGAAGAAGCCACCCTTCAAATAGCTTTGAAGTATGATCTTATTTATGCTCAATCTCGTTATGTGTATACCATCCTTCCTGACCTCCCTAAACCCGGTGGCCCTAATGCATCGGGAACCTCTCATTCTGCTGATGGTATCGTCGGAGCTCTGTCCCATACCACTACCCAGCCTCTTACTCCCTATGGTTTTTACCCCGGAGGGGCCAGCACCCCTAGCACCTTTCCCCCTCCCGGCAACATGTACCCTGGGTATGGCATGCCTCCCCCCTTTGCCCACATGCCTCCATACCTCAATGTGGCCCCTTCTCACCCTTATCCCTATCCTTAGCCTGGTGTCCCCGCTCCTCCTGCTTTCGGATCTCCCACCCCCCCCCGCATTTACTACCCCCCACAGGGCACGTATTTGCGCAACAAGGGGTGCCTACTTCTCGACAGAGGCGAGGCAATCCATCCACCCATGGCAATCATGGACCCACTTCTCCCAGTCTGGACCCTAACCCCACCATCCAGCCACAAGGCTCTCAACCCAAGCCCGATCGACCGCTTCGCACCAATAAGCCCTGTTCATGCTGTAGTGTTTATGGTCATTACACTCACAATTGTCCCCTATTACCTCAGATGCGACAAATGTGGGAATCCCAACCCACCGTGCGGGGTCAACACTCCTCCTCGACCACCTCCCCCCATCCAACCCCTACCCAACCTGCCGTGTTTACCGATCCTTTCCCTCAGCAAGGATTCGTATCTACTCAATCACCTCGTGCCCCTAACACAACTTAACATTCCCCTTCTGGCACCTTTGATTATCAAATTCTCATGATGGCCTCTGACCCCCCTCTCACTGTCGACCTTAACCTCCAAACCCGGTCTCGTCAATATTCCCCACCTCCCGTTTCGCCTGTCTCCGAGTCCCCATCATCAAGTTCTACAGAGCCTCTATCGACACCCAAGGGTCCCTTACAAATACCTCCCCCAAAATTTGAGGTTCACACCAAAATTCCTAAGGTTCCCTTACGCCGAAATGCTACCTCTGGTCGGGCTACCCATTCCTACAGCATAGTGGATGATCTGGCACAATCTCCAGCGTCCATTTCAACGCTGGAACTCCTCTAGTCATATCCTTCTCAAAAGAAGGCTCTACTATCTGTCGTGGGTGCTGTAGATCTTACTGATTACCTGTTAATTGTTTTTTATGCCCGTCAATCAGACCACCCCCCTCTTCCTCCTTCAGTTGCTTTCCAAATCCCAGTCAAAATCTGAAACGCCAATGTTGTTCGATGTATTATTGATGAAGGGGCATCTACCTGTGTAATGTCCACTTCGGTGTGGAAAAAATTCAGATCCCCTGAGATGGCCCCTTCCACCATCACCCTCCGTGCGTGGGATGGCCATGCCTCCCAACCCATTGGTCTTTTTCGTAACTGCCCTATCACCCTTGTCGGTAAGACTGTCTGTGTAGACGTTGAAGTTATCGACGCCCCTCTTGACTACAACATCCTTTTGGGACGTAGTTAGACCTATGCCATGTCTGTCTTCCCATCCGCAGTCCACCACAAAAATTTTTTCCCCCATAATGGCAAGATCATCAACATTGACCAATTATCGTATCATGAACCTAAATCCCAACCCTCACCTGAGTCCACCATCTCTACTGTCACCAATAAGCAAACTATTGATTATTTGACCAGCATCTCCCCTGGCGTCTACAAAGACTCCTCTTTGCTTGGCACCTTCCCTGGCCCTCCCCCTCCTCCTACCTCTGACCCTAGCTCAGCGAATTTTTGCATGATGCAATCCTCCCAGGCTGCCCTCGCGCACCCTGCCTCAGCTAGTCAAAAACCTCCATCTCATCCACCGCACCCTGCTCCTAGCCCTTCACCTCAGCTGACTCAATCCCTCCCCCCACCCACCCCCTCTCCCTCACACTCCAGAACCTTCTTACCCTTCCGAATCAATTCCCTCTAGCCTTCCCCATCTCGGAGCCGTCCCCCCTGGCCATTTCTTTGTCAGTCAAATCCCCTTCCTTGGTCCCCCTCCTGGATTCTATTCGTTTCCCGTCATGGCCACCTTGTCCCTCCCTAATTTAACATTGGGAATACCAGTATGGTATCTTACTCCTCCCACCGAGACCCCTCTTGGTCACCATAAACCGTAAATTGTTGTGACACCTGTCCAACCGATTCCTGTTGTTCCTTCCACAACTCCAGTACCCCTAGCCCCTTCACACGCTCCTCCTCATGATGAATCCACTATGGGTAAGAAATGAAAAACCCGTAAGGGGGAATCCAACGACAAGGCCATCGTTGTTGACCCTATTCCCCCTCCACCCACCAAGCCGTGTGCCCTTTGTGATGGTATCGGTCATGCCACCCATACTTGTCCTGAGTTGCCCCGTCTCTGCCCCATGGTTAAAGTCGCCTTTCCCGAATCGACGACCTCTGAAACCCCTGTTTCCTCCCCCCCCCCAAATGCCAAGAACCCCAAAGCCCTTCGCACCAACAAACCTTGTGCCTTATGCGGGATTCACGGTCATTATTCCCACCATTGTCCTCACCTCATGCATTACCGAGCCTCACCCATCAATCAGCCTCACCCATCCTCGCTCAGTTTGCGTCTGGTTCTCTGGAAGATCCCCCGGCCACCATTGACATCCCACCCCCTGATGTTGAGATGTCATAATCTGTTGCTCCTCTCTTGTACCTATCATCATCCGCCCACCCCTCAGAGTATATCCCCTCTGTATCCACTCCGTCTGTTTCACCCGATACCCCTTCCACAACATTCTTGGGCTCCTCGTGCTTTGACCATCTCTTTACTTGCTCTTTTGTTGTTTCCTCTGATGACCCCTATCTGCACCATTTTCACATGGTGATAGTCTCGATAGCTTTGCTGCCGACCTCTTACGGCCTCCTTTTCGTACCCATCTCTTCCCTCATCCCCCCCTCATCCCAATGTTCCCATGTGTTTCTGTGATGTCTGGTCACTTCCCCATCCTTGATCTTCTTCATTTGTCCTCTACTGTGATGCTATTCCCTCGACCCCATCATCCACTCATTACATTGGTTATGCCGATGGCGCCAGTCGCTATTCCCGAACCCTCGCCTCAGCCTCCTGGGCCATCTTTACCCCTGCGCACACCCTTGTTCTTTCCAATGGGTACCGCATTGAGTACGCCACAATAATACGGGCCGAATATGATGCTGATTCGTGGTCTCTTCGTTGTGCTCTCCCATAGCATATCACATGTTAGTCCTATATTAATAGTGTAGCCCCTTATTATGTTAGTGTAGCCCCCCTTATTGTTATTTTTGTACCCCTCTAACCCCCATATTGTTATTATTGTGCCCTTACATTATTATTGTTAGGTCGGCTAGGATTACATTATGGCCCCATGGACTCCTATATATAGAAAGGAGGTTTTGTAAATTGAATCATCCAAGAATTGTTCATTAATGTAATGTATTGGAGGTTTCCCCCTCGAAGTGGCTTATTTCTAAGGCGTGAATATCTATTTTCTTCTCTTTTTGGAGCTGGTTACACAACATTTGGTATCGAGCTTTTGATTCTAGGGTTTCGCTGCTCCCAAACGGAGTCATCGTGGAATTTTCGCTATAAATTTTGTTCTACAAAGTTTCAAAAAACTGAAATTTTAGGGTGCGAAAGCGAAATCTGAGAAGATTATTAAAAATTTCGGAAGCTTGGTTCGCAATATTTTCGGAATATGTCTATTGGAAGTTGTAGTTGGATTTGGTTACAAATACTAACAAGGTCATCGTGGTATTTTAACTCTAAGCAATTTATACAAAGAGGTTCGAGAGTCTAAAATTCATATGGTGCAAAGCTGAAATCCTGAGAAATTCGTCAAAAATTTCAGATCTTGGTTCATATTTTTTGGAGATATGATCTGTGGAAGGTAGTGCTTTTTCAGGCTCCTGAATTTCATCTCAAAGAGTTGATCGTGGGAAAAGTTCATTAACTCTCTCTCTGGGCATTGGATTGGAGTGCCGTAAAAAGTGGTCACAAGTACACAGACTATAGTTTCTTGGCTATCAATTTCAGAGAAAAAGGATGAAACAGTGACACGTGGAAAGTCCTACAAGTTCGCTCTACGGAACTAGTTTAGAATTAGGTCATTGTGGGAGATTGGACACAACTTTGTCTTGGAGAATCCAAATCAGGTCATACCTGTGGCATTCAAAAGATAATTTAGAGGGCTATTACAGGGCTGAATTTCAGATATTGAGGATCTACAATTATCTAGATAATTCAATTTCAATATCGAGCTCCTCAAAAGTAAGTAAAAGGTGTGCATTTGGTTTTTTAAAATTGCATAACATTTGTTTGAAAAAGCAGTTTGAAGTGATTCCAAGGGCCTATTGAGCATATATTTCAGTATTGGGTTCTGAAATGCCTCCTAAAAATAATTCAACACCCATTAAGCCCTTAGAAATCTATACTATGACGCATGAAGAGGAAGAGTTCTGATATGAGATATTAAAATTACGGTACGAGTGCAACGAGTTTCGATCTTACGAAGAGCAATTGAAGATGAATACACTGAGTAGTTGCTTGTGAAAATGGAGGCTAATTTGGATGGTTTGAAGGATAAATAATAGCAAATATGGATGATAAATTAGTGGAAGATCACATCAAGCATCAACAACAAGTTCTCCAACTCCTCAAGGATAACCGATACCCAACTTTGGTGCGAGAATGCGAGTGGATGAAACAATCGGAAAATCAACATGACATCGAAACAAGTTATGGGCAGTCCTTAGAAACAAGAAATCGACAAGTAAGATCAATTTCGAGTATCTCGGCCAAGTGGAATAACTTTCACCTTAGAATATTTCACATGGGAGGATGAGAATTTTATACGGAAGCATCAAGAAATAATCAAGCGTTAAGGACAACACTTGTTTGAAGGAGAGGGGCATGTTAAGTCCCTATAATAATAGCGTAGTCCCTTATGATGTTAGTGTAGGCCCCCTTATTGTTATTATTGTACCCATGTAACCCCATATTATTGTGTGTGCCCTTAAATTATTATTGTTAGGTCGGCTAGGATTACATTGTGGCCCACTAGGATTACATTGTAGCCATGGACTCATATAGAAAGGAGGTTTTGTAAATTGAATCATCCAAGAATTGTTCATTCATGTAATGTATTGGAGGTTGCCCCCTCGAAGTGGCTTATTTCTAAGGCGTGAATATCTCTTTTCTTCTCTTTTTGGAGCTGGTTACACAACACTCCACCTGCACGTTTATTTAGATTCCCTGCTTATTGTCTTACAACTTAATGGTGTCTACTGTGTGCATCATCCTATCTTGTTTAGAACATATTTACAGATGAAACTTTTAATTCGTGAGTTTAGATTCATTTCATTCAACCACATCCCTAGAAGTCACAATCACTATGTAGATCAGATCACAAATCATGTCCTAGATTGGCATTCATCACATACAACACAATAGCATCCACCAAATGCACATAAAACTCATATATATATAACATGTATTTTAAAGTCCATACACTTTGAAACATATGACATGCCTACAGCATGTTACAAAAACCACTACTACAAAATGGGGGGCACCACTTTCCCCACACCTAATCATGCTCTGGAGGATCCCGAGCCAACGGCTCTACTCCCGTAGCTTGTAGATCACGCACCGTCTGACCAGCCATCGCCATGCGTCGCATGATCCCTCGCCATTCCGAGGGGAGTCCAATACACAGCTCTATGTATCGGTCGTCTAAATCCTGCCAACCACACTTTGTCACGCCGGTCAACAATCCCTCACATCTACGACGGATATCCTCCACCAATGCGGCCATCTCTTCATTCTGTCCTGTGCTTGATCCACTGGCACCAGTAGCTCCTGCTGCTGCAGGTCGCCCCATATATCCACCCGGTTTTACCGGAGCTATATCTGCATCCCAAACAATATAAATATTAGCACCATGTATGCTAGTCACCAACTATAAAACGTACATAACATATTAGTTGCTTGTCACTTACCATCGGGGCCCCATACTCGCCCAGGTGATAGTGGCAAGTCTGGATCTCCCCAGTAACTCATCCCACTATAGGGATAGTCGTCTATGTATAACGGCATCTGATCCCAATGCGCAAAAAACTCTGGTCGAAATACCCTTCTGACCGCCCCTCCTCCTCCTCTACTCAGTAGATGTCCCCACCTATGCATCCGGGGCTCTCTCGAGCCCCCATCCGGAAACTGTATCTGAGGTCACAAGGTCGGGATCTTCTCAAAGAAGAAAGAGCATAACACTATCCCATACGAACAATCATGATTCACCTGCCGCTTACATAGCGAAAATTGGCGTTTCAGCACCACCAACATCATCTGGGCCCACCCATAGTAGGTCCCACCCAACACACTCTCTACAATCATCATCTGTCCTCCAGTGATGTGATGGAGCGCCTGATTACCCAAGACCCGCAACACTGCTGCGGCCACTGCTTGGGTCTCCAACCTCTGTAGATCCCCAATAGATATCTGATTCCCCTTGAATCGGACACTTGGTCGACAATGTCGATCGACAAACTCCATAATGTTACGCCCCCGCGGTAACACTGGCTGTGTATTCCCCACCATTCCCAATGGAGGGAGACCAGTCAAGAAAAATAATTCTTGGACCGTCAGCTCGATCCTGTGCCCTTGCACTATAAAAATCTCATGATCTGGATCCCAATAACTGACAATCCGGGCCAACAAGGGCTCACCAGCCCTCATTAAAGGGTTCTCCAAAAATTTCAGCACCCCAAACCTAGCTAGTGCACGACGGACACCCGGATCTGCTTCAATATATGTTCGAAAAGCACCCAAATCTCTTTCTCTCCATTTGACCAGTATATCTGCCATATCTGCACACAACCAACATCTTTGTCAGTCTACAGATCATCATTACTGGATTAACTCACATAAAAACTAAAATCTCAGCCCAAAACAGCAATAAAATCCCCTCCCTCTCACAGGTTGCATTTTTCAGGCAAATCCTAGGCCAGGTCACACCTTTCAGGCCAGAACCTGTGTCCTAGGTCGCATTTGTTTCCCCAAAAAGTGCGACCCGACTGTGAGGGTGAAGTAGGTCCCGTTACTGAGAATTTAGGCCCTAATCTGAACTTTGAATCCATAAAAAACAAAGAGTAGGATTAGGCCTCTTACCTACAATTGACGGATCACGATTCCAACGGTCGGTTTGTCCGCTACGATCGTCACAAGATTTAGGGCCTTCTCTCCTCTCCACATTCACCACAGGTACACAAGCAAATGAATGATTTTTGGAGGGAAAATGCCTTATTAGAGGAAAACCCCTGATTTTTCTTTCGCCAGCTGCGACCCAACCGTGGCTCCGTTTGACAAACCGTTCACACCGTTGGAAAGCTCTCACTGAGCACTACAATGGGTATCTGTTAGTTTTACATCTTTTGAGACTTCACCAAGACAAATTTTGTCTATGAAGGGTCCCCCCATTTCTCTTCAAAACCAAATTTCTTTACTTACAACACTTGTAATGGGGGCACCACTTTACCTCCTTACTTGTCCTTGACTGTGATGATTTTCGTCATGAGTTACCCCATTGTACTCATGCTTTCACCGGTCCCCATTGGACCTTTCCTACACGGCAGCACCCTTGAGTCGCCCTTGTTTAGAGCATATGCATAGAGTCCACCCCCCTCTGTGCAGTATGTGTCCGCTCCCTCCACACCCCTACATTATGCTTATCATCATTTTCCCTCCTTACCATTACGACAGCTGCCACCCATCACATTCATACCCTCTATGCTCTAACAAGGGAAGTCACCCATCCACTCCTTCGTATTCCCCCTTCCATCATCATCATCACTACCTATATGATCGTTGCTCTAGACCTCCTTCTGTCGACATCAGCTTATCTTCTCCGGCAGCCAGGTCCAGGGGGCAGTCGATCTTAGTTCGTGTTCTTTATCCAACCTGATCATGATTTCTACGCTCAATGATTCAATGATTCTGCCACAATCCTTCATGATTCCCGGGTGTGTGTGAGATGTCCCAACCCTCATGAGGGGATGGCCCTCCAGGTAGCCCCCCACACACCCGGATGACTTCGTCACTTCAGTCCTTGATGCAGCTCCTCTCATTTGACGATATTGGCCTCCATCGCTTGCAGCACCTTTTCGACTTACTTATATCTGTCAGATTTTGTGAGCCCTTCCCCGCGTGTAGGGGGCATCTGGGTCTATTTGTATCTCCTGTACTACATTATTATTGTGTAAGTCCTGAGGATTATTCCAGGCATAGCATGTATATGGGAGTCATCATTCTATTTTTCTGGCTCATATTTTGGCCAGTACCTCTTTCCTTATTGCATTCCGTGGTTTTCCGGGTGCCTTATCTTTTGTACTATTGTCTCAGCGGGCATAGGTATACCTCCCCCGCCGCCTTTCGCATTGGTAACGCTTCATACATTTGAGACTTGTTGCACCTGTAAGTCTCATCTCCTTAGGGTCTCATCCTTCACACACTTTAGATTACCATACAGTCCTCTCTCTCACTTCCATTTTATCACCTAGTGATTGAGTTCTTACAACGTACTTCGGTCATACGATTTGCTCCTAACACTCGTACGTTGGGGGGCAATCTGTTACACCATTTTTTGGTCATCTAACCTATTATTATTAGATGAACCCAAGTACACCATGTAAGACTAATTTTACCCAAATTGAAATTTCTTTCACCACATTTATTTATGTTTCATGGTCATATTTAACCCAAAATAAGGATATCAATTAAGTAAATCACTATTTATTTAATTGTTTCCTAAGAATAAGTTATTTAAATCATATTCTTAGTTAAATTTGACTAAATCAAATATAAATAATTAAATAAACCATTATTTATTTAATTATATTCCCCCCATTTCCCCTAAATAACAAATAAATCATTTATTTATTTGTTATTTATAAATAAAGGAATTGACCCAAGTCAAAAACCCTTTTCCCTCCAACAAATATAATAAAATATTCCTAAAGGGTGATTCTAGAAAATGTTTAATAATATTTTATTCATGCACCAGGATGTAGAACACCTCAATATTTTGTTATAAATAGGAAGGTTTTTCCCATTCATTAGTCACCTTCATTGCATTGGATCACACTAGATCTGCTTTTGGTCACCATTTTGCATTTCTCTTTTATGAACTCCCATTGAGTTCCATGTTTTGTTTTCCACAATAGTTAGAGAGAGAGACCATTAATCTGAAACACTGAGGACTTCCAAGAACCCAGCCCACTGAGGAGAACCGAAAAACACCTTTCTTGTTTTCCTCTCAGGTGCCCCATTCTTTGATATAATAAAAATGATTCTTTTAAACATATGTGTTCTTGTCTTGTCCATTGGTGCTTGTACTTTACTTTACCTGCTTAATATCTTCCATATATAGATCTAGATGTGTGCAGCTTATTACAAATTTTAAGATATTTTGCAGCCATAACTTATGTTAGGGCTACTTGATATGCGTAGCTAAAGTGAGTTTTTACGACAAAAAATTCATGCTGACAATAACATTCAGGTTCACCAGAATCAGTCAACAATAAATAATATAATGAAGGAGAGTATCATTCAGGGGGTCTACTTATCCTGGTAGATCTTCTAACACCACTTTCAGGTGTTTGAGGTGCCTGTTGCTGTTGTGGTGGTTGCTACTGCTATGGTTGTTGATTATTATTATTTTCAGGCACCTTTACTTTTTCATTTATCTCATCAAGAACCGTGTATTCCTTGCTTTCTTTTTCCTATTTCTTTTCCTGCAGTTGATTCTTATACAAGACCTTTTCATTGAATATTACGTCTCTGCTCCTAATGATTTTGTGATTTTCATAATCATATAAGCGATAACCAAAATCATTAGCACCATATCCAATAAAGGTACATTTCTTTTATTTTGCCTCAAGCTTTGTTCTATTTTCTTTATTAATATGGACAAAAGCCTCACAACCAAAAGGATTTAAAAATGAGTAGTTTATCTTTTTATTTGTCCATGCTTCCTCTGGAATACCACCATCCAAGGAACTTGAAGGCCCTCTGTTTATTAGATAAATAGTAGTATCTACAGCATCTGCCCAAAATTGTAAAGGCAATCCTGCGTGCAATCTCATGCACCTTGCATGCTCCATGATTGTTCTGTTCATCCTTTCTGACACACCATTTTCTTGTGGTGTTCTTGGAACTCTCTTCTCTCTACGAATTCCATGCTCTGAACAATACCTATCAAACTCTTTGCTGCAATAATCACCTCCATTGTCTAATCTGAGACACTTCAAATTCTTTCTTGTCTCAATCTCAACCAAAGCTTTCCATTTCTTGAAAGTATCAAATACATCAGATTTATTCTGAATACAATAAATCCATGTTTTTCTAGTTGCATCATCAATAAAAGTAACATAATAACGAGAGCCACCGAGAGATGATACCTGAGCAGGTCCCCATACATCTGTATGCACAAGCTCCAATTTTTCGCTCTTCTTTTCTTTCCCAACTTTGAGAAATCTGACTCTCTTTTGTTTTCCATAAATGCAATTCTCACGGAAATCCAAATCAACATTCTTCAAACCTGGCAACAAATTTCTTGAGTGAAGAATCTTCATTCCCTTCTCACTCATGTGTCTAAGCCTATGATTTAATAATGTTGCATCTGATCCTTTGGAAGTTAAAGCTTTAACAGAGTTAGAAATACCATTGCATAAATACAATGTACCAACCTTTTCACCTTTTTCTATTACCAGCGCTCCTTTGGTGACCTTCCAAGTTTTATCTATGAAAGTTGTCACACAACCTTCACTGCCTAGCTGCCCTGTTGAAATCAGATTTTTCTTCAAATCTAGAACACGCCTTAACTCCTTTAGTAGCCATTGGTTTCCATTCTGTTTTTTTACAAGAACTTTAACCATTCCAACAATTTTACAGGGTTTATCATCACCCAAACGAACTTGTCCAAAATCTCCTTCAACATAGTCATGAAAATATTTCTTATCAGGTGTGGCATGGAATGAAGCCCCTGAATCTACAACCCAAGAATCAGTAACATTTTCGCAAGAAAGAATCAAATCATCTTGTAACACATCACCTGTCACATTTGCTTCATGATTGTTTTCTTGTTGTGTGTCTCCTTATTTTCCCTTCCGAGATCTACAGTCTTTCTTTAGGTGTCCTTTTTTTCCACAATTCCAGCACACTATCCCCGATCTGGACTTGGATCTGCCTTTCCTTGATTTACTGCGATATCTCAAGCTCTTTCCTCTTTCCATTATTCTTCCCCTAGACTCTACACTCAAAGCATTACCTGATGTCTCACCGGAGCTTTTCCGTCGCATTTCCTTGCTAAGGATAGCACCAACAACATCATCAAACTTTAAAGTACTAGATCCAGAGACAGAGTTACTAATGGCCATTACTAAACCATTCCAACTCTCTGGCAATGAGCACAAGAATAACAGAGCTCTAACTTCATCATCAAAGTTTACCCCTACATAACTTAACTGACTGGTAACTGTATTAAAATCATTTAAATGGTCTGCAACAGATCCACCTTCTGACATCTTCATATTAAATAGTCGTTTCATAAGAAATACCGTATTTGAGGCCGAGGGTTTTTCATATAGTTTCGCAAACGTCTGCATCAAACCCTCTGTTGTTGTTTCCTTTGAAATATTGAAGGCGACTGACACCGCAAGACACAACCGTACTGTTCCGAGTGCCTTTCTATCGACAATGTTCCATTCCGCGTCTGTCATGGCCGCCTGCTTCTTTGTTTTTCCGCTCAATGGTAGGTACAGATATTTCTGATACAGATAATATTCCATCTGAATCTTCCACAGCGGGAAGTTTTGGCCATTAAATTTCTCGAACCTAAACTTACTATCTTCCGCCATTGCTCCCAATCGAACCAGGAACCCTTCTTTCCTGCAAGTTTATCAGCCAAATAGACCTTCGGCTCTGATACCAGTTGTTAGAAAATTATATATTATGGAGCAATGCAACACATAAAATATGCGGAAAATAAAATAACACAAAACACATAAAACTAGAGAGACACAGATATACGTGGTTCACCCATTTTGGGTTACGTCCACCCCGAACAGCCAGTCCTTCCTTTCTATTATCCAGCAAAAATTAAGAGACAAAACCTACAGCAGATTCGCTGTAATATCCTCTGTTCTCTCTCACAGTCTCCCTTTCTGTTTCTCACTCTGAGAATACACATACACATACACACACACAACCGCAATACAATACCCTCATAAAAGCAAGGGGTTTCCCTCTAGGGAAAAAAACCCTAATCTAAACATAACTTCTACCGTCAGATCATTTGCCTAATGAACGGCCCAGATTGACTAGAAATTACTATACTTTTACAAGGAAATTTTACATATGTTTTTAGCTTGGGGGCACTGCCCCCGAAAACCCCCGACAGGGGGGGGCTCCGAAAAGCACTGCCACCCCCCCCTAGACCCCCCACGGCGGCGATTAATTACGGGCGGCATTGCTGCCCCTTTTAAGGTACAAGGGTCCAATGCTGTGATACAAAGTAAACAAGATAATCAGGCTCCACACCCAACATTCTGAAGGTTTTCTGGACCAATGTGCGGCTCCTCAACAATTCTTCAAGGTTACGAGGTAAATCATACAGGCTTTGGGAGCAAAAATGGCGGAAAAAAGGCTTTACAAGGGTGATTTTACACTCAAGGAGGCTTTGCAATGGGGTTAAGGTTAATGTGCAAAAAGGTATGGAATGAATGTATTTCGAATGTATTGTATACATATTCAAAACTAATGGAAAATACATTTAATTGTAGTCACATCAGGCAGGATAACGGTTTTGGAGTTATATGGATTTGAAACAACTAGTGGTTATCGTGCGGAGTTGTGGTGGTAAGTGGTTTTGGGCTCAACCCACGCGATCCAATGATTGAATGGCACGTGGAGGAGAGAGGAATGGGCGAAACCACCCATTTTTCGCAACTTTGGAGCTTGGGTTGTAGTGCATCTTTTCTGCGCGATATTGGATGTCGACCGTCGGATTTGGGAGATCAATGCGAAGGGTCCAGATTCGTTGGGAAGGTGCGCTAGATTGAAAGGTGGGACTGGGCTATTTGTTATATGCGCTGGTGGTTTAAAATTTATGAAATAGACATTAAAGTACGTTTAAACCATAGTTTTATTATATAGTGGCGGGGATAGGTTTAAAAAATTTATAATATGTTTTAATCATGGTATAGGCGAGGGTTAATATTTGTATTTAAAACATTTGCGAAATGTTTCAAATGTTATATGCGGGCGTGATAATATATATTATATAGTTTTCAACTGTTGAATAGTTTTCAAACTATAGGGGTGGGGTATTTCAATAGAGATAGGTTTAGGCCAAGAGATTTGTTAGGGCGGGGTTTTTATTATGTGCATGTGGGGATAATAAACTTTGGTCTAAATGTAAATAATGGGTTTTGGGGGGTTAATTAAAATATAAGGGATTTAATATATACGGGTAGGTGTAGTTTTAGGAATTTATTACAATAAGTTAAGTGTTAATATGAGTAAAGGGAAAGTAAAAGGAAAACAAAACACCTATTATCTCTAAGTAAAGTGTAAAAATAAAGCATTTCTCAACTTTTATATTACTTCACTAATGCTTAGGATAAATGTAATTTGAGGGTTTTTATGAATGATTTTGAAGGGATGAAGTTAATTATTTGGGGTTTATATTTACTAAGTAAGAATGTGTTTTTACTTAGGAAAGAGGGATTTTGATGTATAAATGAAGGGTAATACTGATAAATGTGAGTTTAATGTAGAACTCAATATTTTTAACTAACCAGTCATCGAGCCTTGGGTCCGGTCCCAACAGAAGTCAGACAAATGCTCTGAGCCTTTTTTACTGATAGCTTAGAATACTGAATACTTGTAGGGGAGGGGAAATTAGTGATTTTTTCTTGATTGATGACTTATTTCATGCTTACTCCATTGCTTTCTACCAACCTAACTTTAGTTCTAACATTTTTTCTTCATTTTGTAGGTGCATTTAGGCTTGCAACCTTAAAAATTTTTCTTTCAAAGCATAAAACTATCTAAATCTACATTATTTCATCCAAGGGCTTAGATTAAACTGTTGAGCTCCTCATTATTCTCTACCTATCTACTGATTTATCAAGTTTAACTTGTTTGATAAATCTTTATTCACTATCTAAACCATGAAATTGAAAACATGAAAAGTTAAGATTAAACAGTTTAACTTATCATGGATTATGGCATTTATTGACACTCTGCACGTAATCATTATTCTTACAATAAAAGTAAAAGTAGTGGCAATTGGACTTGCTCACTTCCAGGTCTTATTTTTATCTCCTTTTTCTTTTGGGGTTTGTATTTTTTCTAAGTCCTTTGATCTTTCTTTTAGGACTTTTTACCCTCTTTTTTATTTTTTCTTATTTTCATTTTTTCAAAATATGGGAAAACAACTTGCAGAAAGCAAGGTATGTACATATTTACAATACTATCAAAGTCAATTCAAAATTTATGAACCCTATTATTATAGGACCCTAACACAAAGAAACACGAAATTTTCTTTGCTTCCTTTGCGACCGAGTTTCTTGAGTGGCTGTCTCGACTTATTGAATTCTAGACCTGTGTAAAGGATGACGCGATCACTCAGTGGACCCTGGATTTAGTACAACAATTAGAGAAGACTAGCAACAAGATCACCCGTGTGGTAGATCATTTGATCAATCATGTTCTGGGATGATTTGTGACTAAATTTGCTATTGATCAGTTTGTATCTTGTTCTGAAGCTAAAAAATTATTTTTGAAGAGTCCTAGAGGTAAGTTCGTGCGCTCTCTGAAGCTATGGATTATAATTATATTGTTTTAATAGGTTAATATGTGCAATAATATTGAGTGAATGTCCCGAAGAGGCCCAAGTGCGCGCAGTGGAAGAACTTACCTCGTAGATATAGAAGAAGTGTTTATTTACAGTCCTCTCAAAGGTAAATATGACAGTGAAGAAGAATCAAAGACTAATAGCTTTGGTGAATTTGTTCACTCTGAAGAATAAGTCTCGCAAGATCAGAATAATCTTGGGTCATTGGCCATAGTTCAGATCCCATCCACTCCACTTCTTAACTCATCATACTCTAAGACATCCACTCCACCTCCACCTCCACCTCCACCACTAATTGCAAATATGGCTGCCTCCATGAAGTTACGTACTTTCCGTGGTATTGGGAATGAAGATACAAACAAATTATGGCTTTTTGCTGACATTGTGTGGACATCGCAACATTTGAATAATGATGATGTTAATAAAGTGCAGCTAGCCACTTCTTTTCAAGATCGCGCATTGGACTGGTACATAAGGTATGTAACACTGAATCCCAATGCCACTATTGATAATCTAAAGGCCGCACCAAAATACCAATTCAAGAGGCCAAAATAATTTGTGCAATGTGTCACTGAGTTGAAAGAGATTCGTCAAGAATTGAATGAATATATATGGGATGCTGATCAAAGGTTGAAACGCACTATTAGGGATGGTGGATTCACTATTGATTATACCCAACAAAAAGAATGGTTTATTGATATGTTGTTGCCGCATCTGCACCAGCCCTTGAGTCAAAAGAATATTTCCACGTAGGCCAAATTTGTAGAGATTGCAATGCCACTGGAGGCTTCACCAGTACCAGCTGCACAGATCAAGACTCAGCAAATCCAAAGCCAGTTGGAAGCAATGCATTTAGAAATACAGAATCTGCACAAATATAAGGGTAAGGAGGCATGCGTATATGTATGATGTATACGATGCAAATTTTTCGAACATAATCAGGATCAATGCCATATATTCAATGGATATCTGCAATTTGGAGGACCAAGCCCACTGAAGAGCACAGTTGGACCAAGTGGGACTCCTACATTATGGTGCGATATTTTTCAAGCTATGAGTATGCATGTGATAGAATACTGTCTAAGGATTAGAAAATATATGCTTGAGCTGAAGCAGCCTTTTTGCAAGTTATTCTCATCATTGGGACATGACGTAAAGCATTGTCGCAGCTTTGATTTGATGATTGATCGACCTGGCCCCTATAGAATACACGTTAAACCTACCTCACCAGCATCCTCTTCTGGGCATGGTGGATTTAAAACTAGAGGAAGAGGAAGAGGAGGAGGATTTGGTTGAGGAAGGGGGTAGGTCATTTACTACAACTATGGAGATGTTAGTCATTATGTGTGCAACTGTCCAAATCTAGCATGACAATCCTGCAGGGATTGTAGTAAATTTGATCATGTTATTGAAGATTATATTGTTTTTATTGCAAAGATGCAGGAAAAGAAAATTCAAACTCCTACTCAAAATATTCAAATGGTAAGAGCGGAGCTGCGCGAAGAAGAACCAAGTGTGAATGTTGTCACTAGGAGTGGTGTAGCCACTGGTGAAAACAAAGGATAGAATCCTGAGACTGATCTCTGGATCCTAAGAGAACCTAAAAAGAAGGAAGGATTCAACTTTGAGCATGAAAAATAAACTTTTGTAGAAGCAAAAAATGGGTTCACAAAAGCCAGTGTGCCGACATCAAGAAAACCTATGGACATCGTCATAGTAGACGAAGAAATAAATCCATTCCTACAATCTTGCATCAAATTGTTGCGCAATAAAAAGGCAGTTGATAACGCCCAAGAATTGATAGAAAACTGTGTGGAGAAATAACAGCCCTGGATGGAGCAGAAGGTTATTAACAAGATCTATAAGAATAAAAGAAGAACTAGACGAGAGATGTGCTTGACTTCTTAGATTGGTGCCTATTAGATGGATCAGGTTATTTTGGATCTAGGATCTGATGCGAATCTCTTACCAAAGTAGACTTGGCAACGAATGGGAGAACCTAAGTTGGAATGATCCATGATATGGCTACACATGGAAATTAGAAAAATATCATTCCATTAGGAATACTCTCACAGGTTGTAGTAGATATCGAAGGAGTAAAGGTGTTCGTAGATTTTGAAGTCATACAAATTGCAGATGATACTAATCCCTATCCTGCATTGTTGGGTTTAGACTGGGCTATTTATATGGATGGAATCATTAATATTAAGTGATGAAGTATGTTATTTGAGAATAATGGCACCAGAGTGGTGGTTCCCTTAGATCTTGTAGAAGGTGCAAGATATACAGATCTGGTGCGCACAAATGATGATGTCGAGCATATCTATAAGTTGACTACGTGAGACGATGATTGAATCAACCCGACAACTGATGGAAGATTCAACTGGGAGAAGGATAGCTCCTAATTTTCATATTCATATGAAGAACTATAGAACTGGTAGAACTGACTGCATGAAGTATCTGCGTTGTGCTACAATCGGGTGACAAGAGCTCTGCAATGCATATCCTCAGAGGTACAAGAATTTCCTTATTATGTTCTAACTAATGGTATTATGTTTCTAGGAGAACTTGAAAGAGTTGTTCTAGAAGTAAAAATATTCCATGCACTAGATATAACACTGCACTAAACCCTAGCACAGTGGTGGGAGGCACACGGGAAAATTTGGTAACTGGGACGAATGCACCCGTATGATGAGACTATGATTTGAGCATCTAAATACCAGAATGGAAGATACCTATTCTCAAAAAAGTGATCCACACAAACATATCGCTAAATGGACTAAAGCATGGGGCATAGAGCTGAGACTAGAATGGGTGAACATGTTCATCCACACTGTGGGGAAGGTGCCTACGGATTGGTACCCGGAAACTGAGTTGTGACGAGGAACCAATGAATGGAATTCTCTAACAAAAAGTTTTATCTTGACCTTTAGTTTTGAAAGTGGGTTTGATTGCTTGGGAAAATTACTACAGGATATTTAGGAGGTCATATTTGACACCAAAAAACCGAAGGTGGAGCGTGCCTCACCAAAATGGGATGTGAAGATGAAGGACATTGAGAATTGTCGAAATTTGTCAGTTGAAGAGAATGAGGAAGATACAAGGAACATCATGATCCCTGAATCTGAAGGACAACACACAGTTTCTGGACCTATGATTGAGTCGTTGGATGTCACTAAGCCTCTGAAGATTCGACATGTTAACATTGGCTCAAAAGAATAACCTAAATTAGAAAATATCGAGGACTACTGGGATGATGATACGGTGGGAAAGGTTGTTGATTTGTTGACTGAATATCGGGACCTATTTCCTACAAAATATTTTGAGCAGAAGGGGATAATAGGAGATATTGGGGTGATGAAGATCACCTTGAAACCGAATTTGTGGCCTGTGAAGCAGCACCCGTAGAGGTTGAATCCCAAATATAAGAAGAAAGTTAAGGAAGAATTGGAAAAAATGCTTATTGTAGGAATCATAGAGCTAGTGGAAGAATCTTATTGGGTGAGTCCTACGGTGGTACAAGATAAGTAAACCAAAGGAGAAATAAGGATTTTCATGGATCTGCGGAAATGGAATGATGCCTATGGAATATATGTAGATGGTTGCTGCTATTTCAGGAGTATGAGTTTGAAGTACTTGTGAAACTTGGAAGACTGAATGTTGGGCCAGAGCATCTGTTGCGCATTGAAAATGGAGAAGAGCCTACTAGCTTGGAAGATGGTTTACCAAATGCACAGCTATTTTCTATAAAGGTATTTGATGATTATTTTTCTGATATCATGTATTTTCTAACCACTAGAAGTGCGCCCACAGAGCATAGACTGCAACAGAAGAAAGAGTTGGTCGCGTGCGTAACTGACTTTACTCTAATTTCCAGTCAGCTGTACAAGATGGGTGGAGATGAGGTCTTGTGAATATATGTATTGGAATTTGAGAGACGGGATATTTTATTTGAGGCTCATGGAGGGGTTTCTGGAGGTCACTATGCAAGGAAAGCCACTGTGGATAATATTTTACGAGTTATTTTATGGTGGCCCATGGTGCATAACGATGCATATGCATATTGTTGCACTTGTGATGTATGCCAAAGGACAGGGAAACTATAGTGCATAAATGAGATGTCGTTGCACCCACAAATGGTGCGCAAGAATTCGAAAAATGGGCCATTTATTTTGTTGGACCTATTGACCCTCCAAGAAAGAATACGGGTGTGCATTACATAATCACTACGAAAAGACTATGTAACGAGATGAGTTGAGGCTAAGTCTGTGAAATATTGTTGTACAGACACGGCTGCGCACTTCATTTTTCAAAACATCTTGACTCGCTTTGGGTGCCCTAAGATTTTGATGAGTGATCAAGGAACACACTTTGCGTCGATGAAACTATTGAAGCTCTGACAGAAGAATTCAAGATTCATCATCAGAAGAGTACTCTATATCAACCACAACAGAATAGTACGGTGGAATATTTTAATAATATATTGGAGACTATGCTCACTAAGGTCTGCAATGCTAATCGAAATGATTGGGATGTGCACATACCTGTAGTTCTTTGGGCATATAGAACCACATGCAAGAAGCTGACAGGAAAGACATCGTTGAGGATGGTGTATGGGCAGGAAGTTGTTATGTCAATGAAGTACATTGTTCCAATTTTGCGCATTGCAGCGTTCACTATTATAGTAGAGGAGGATATTATGGAAGAATGATTTTCATAGTTGGTCACACTGGAAGAGGATCGATTTATTGCAGGTTTCCATCAGCAGGTGAAAAAGGCGCGCGGAAATTCTTAGCATGACAGTCACATTCGATAGAAGCTCTTTAAGGAAGAGGATTTAGTTTTGTTGTATGACAAAAATTTTGTGCACCACCCAGGGAAGTTCAAGATGCATTGGCTTGGGCCATATTTTGTCAAGGAAATCACAGGTGAAGGTGTGGTGCGCTTGGCCACATTAAGCGGAGAAAACCTTCCTGGGTATGTCATTAGAAGTCAATAGAAACCATACATGGATGACCCTCTCCCTATGCGCACCAAATTTCTATATGGCCAGAAATATGGATTTGCATGGCAAGGCTGGCAGATGCATAGAAAGGTGTGATGAGTGCATAGTAGCTACACGCGGAGGTTGATTGGGTCGTAGAGGTGCCATAATATAGCCGTTGGAACATTAATTTTGGAAAAGACAACATTCTTACCATTTGGAGGAGCGTCTAAATTGCATTTAATGAGGATATTATGCCATATTTGAGGTGGTTTTAACATTTATAGAGCTAAATTAATTCACAGAAGACCGTTTAAGGCGCGTCTATGCTATAAATATGACCAAAGGTGTCGCATTATTTCCCTTTACTTTTCGTGTTATTTTTGCAATTTGTGCTCTCTGATCTCTCATGATTGTCTGAAGCCTATGTTTGGTCTTGATACACTCTTTGAGGAAGATCTGTGCCACCAAGGTTTGATTCCACTAAGAATGACTACCACCAAGCCTACCCTTTCTTTGACACCAGACAAAGAGACCACTACGCAGGCTACTGAGACCCCTGCTTCAGTGCAAATAAATAAGGGACACTCCTCAAGGTCTCGAACATTGCCCCGTCAGAAGAAGAAGACCATGGTGGACTTACCAGAGACTATAATGGAGGAGGATGTTGTAGAAATTGCTGACCCCATCTCGCGATGGCCTACATATGTCGCACCGTGCAAAGCCTCTGTGAAGGTACCCATATATTTGGATAAGGTGTGATTATATATCAATATGTCGCTGCTCCCAGAGAATGTACTCGTTGAAGGCAATATGTTCACCAAAATTCCCTTGTTAAAAATGGAGTACTAGGACCTGGCGAATCAAAAACAAAATCCAGAGCTCCTTCCTAGTATGTACTTAGAATAGGTTCCTTATGACGGTGGAGTTTTGTGCATTGATAGGAAGCCTTGGGCATTGGGCGTGAAAAAATCAGGATTGTTACAAGTTCCACACTTCAGGTGGAGCCCAATTAATGACATATGTGTGTGACAGATGCTCACACTCATCCACGATGAATATTTGTGGCTCGGAGAGTGCATTCCAATAGATTCCATGTTGATCCATTCGATCACTGGCTTCCCCGACCAAGGGGCGGACCCTGTGGCGTTTTTTAGGAAAAGGCCAGGAGAAAAAAGTTGTCGAAAAAGGTCAAGGAGGACTATAAGGTGTCGTGAAACACTCGGGAACTCCTTGCCAGCAAAATCAGTGACCCCGTATTGAAATTTGGCACGATCATCCTCGCCTTCAAGATGATGAGGAAGTGCAGACCAAAGGAAGTCCCAGCCCATGTAATTTCTTTAGCTGGGAAATGAGAGAAGGGTGTGTAGTATGTTATCAAAAAATAAGATCTGATAGGATGCTTAATCAGTCAACTTCATGTAACTATTTCAAACCTAATCTTTTGACGGAGGCTTAGCCTCCTCAGCCTGAGAGGGCTCTCTCAAGGGTTAATGATTTAGATTAAAATATAGATGGCTAACTCTATGTGGGGTAATAATAAGATAAATGATAGATGTAGGTTGAGAATCACATCAGAAAGTACACATTGGGCTTATGGAGTCAAAATAGTTTTAGTAAACCAATAAATCTACTTAACATGGAATTTGAGGCATATCAGAGTTTTAGTCAAGAGATAAACACATGTGAAACTATAAAAAACACAGTCAGTTCATTTACATAGGAAGTTAGAGCATCAAAAGATGAATTTTGATTAATATATACAAAATCCACTACAATGGGATAATAAAGAGATACAAACATAATAATAACACACTAAAACTCCTTCTAAATCTCAAGTTGGTTAAGTAGAAATCTCCTGTATTAGCTGAAAACCAGTCAATTACAATAAACACAATCTTTTGCCAAAAATGTCCAACCCTTTACAAATTTGACCTCTTGGCCTTTAATAGACCTTTTACAACATGAGATGATCTTCCTCTAGGCTAGACACATCAAATTTCTAACTATTGACACCTTGCATAACCATAAGACATGGAATTTATTACAAAAAGACACCTAATCTACTTAAACAGTCCTATTCCAAAAAGGACTCAAACTGATTAATGCTATATTTAACAACATTACCTATTTAAATTTACATCATTGCCAATTTTATCATCACATGTTCGAATTTGTATGATGAGCTTCATTTCTTCATGACCATATTGCTCACCTCCATCAAAATAAGAAACAATACCCTATTTTTTAGGCATAAGATATTCTGCATTCATTGAACATTTTGACCATCATGTACCCTTCATTTCGTGGTTCTTGGTTGTTTTAAGTTGTGATAACACGTCCCATAACTCCTCTCTAGCCTCCAGCTGTCTAAAACCACTTTAAACCCTGCTCAAAATGCTGTAATGTTCTACGCTACGAAAACACAACAGTTTCGTAACGCCTTTTGTAGCACTGCCATTATTCAAATCTTTGGCTCTTTCCTCCAACATTGTTTTAATTACCCTTTAATACATATTCCATAATAAATTCAGTTCTTAACTCAGCCTTCAACACTTTCAAATATGATCAAAATAAGCAAGAAAAGCAGCTACCGCAGTTTCATAGTGCTTTTCTATTTTTTCCTGAAACATAGGTCTTGGAACAAAGCCTATATCTCCTAATACATAATTTAGTTTGAGAAACTGAAGGTATTTTTTGTAGGCCATTATGTCTTAAATAAAAAACTCTCTTGTATTTTTGAAACAAATCTCCTGTTGTCTTGAAACTGCCTTTTAAAAACGTGTGTAAAACAGGAAAACTTTGTTTTCTGAAAATAGGGCTTCAAAGAAAGTATTGTATATCCCAACTGATAAAAAATGTGAGAAAATTAAGAGAGGTTTTTGTATCTAGGGTTGTGATGAAGACAAACCTCTTTCATAATTCCAAAAAAAAAAATCATTTGACCAGAAACTGAACTTGAAGTTGACTGTTAAATAATTATGTATAGGACAGTTTTGTAACAGTATTTTCATAGCGCATTTTAATTTATCAATATCTGCCACCGCCTAATGAATTTGAAGAAAATGAGAGAGTTTTATGTATTTATGCTTGTTATAAATAAAAACCTCTTTCCGTTTTCCCAAATTCTTTTTTAGTTGCTCAAAAACCTCCTTTGAAGTTGACTTCTCAAAACCAGAAAACAAAGTTTTTGCTTCATAACTTTCAACAGTTGCGTAGCACTTTCTACCTTTTTTACACTAGATGTGCTACGAAAGTAGGGATTATTGGCTTATTAGGCATTTTTAGCATAAAAAATTTGGGAAATGATATACAAATGGAAAATGATGAATGTTTGACATTAAAGAACTTTAAAGAAGGCTTTATTTGAACCTTAGGATGAGCTTTAAACTATAAAAAATCTAAAACCTTCCCTTGATCAAGCCTAAAATGAATCCTACAACCCTATTTTTACTCATCAACCTATTTGACCTTGAAAAAATGATGTTTGAATTTTTTGAGTGATAACAGTGGCTCCACTTGGGATGGTGTGCCCATGTGGTACACCAAAGAACCTGTAGTTTCAGTGCCATCCATCTTCTTGGAAATAAAAATTCTGAAATTTATGAAAACTTCACCGAGCTCTTATAGCCTTCTCCTCAGGCTCAAGCTTGATGATTACTGCAAAAAAAACAACTTGGTACCTACTGGAAAAATGCTCAGTCAACTTTGAGCTTATTCACACACTCCTACCTACCCTAACAGCTACAATCTCCATTTTTAACTCAAGTAACATGAAAATTCCAATGAAGCCAGTCATTGATCTGATCTAGCACTTGAACCCCTTGACTGCACTTGAACCAAAAGTAAACATGATACCGAAATGATCAAGTCAACATAAGATGTATCTGATCTTCATAATGAAAACATAGCTGTAAATCTAGACTGTAGAACTCTTCCATGAAATCAGCTATAGGATCATAGAAGACATAATCTATTTGATAATTCACAAGACATTCTGCAGCTTTGGACAACTCATGTATGCTTTTCTCAGCCACACAAGATTTCGGTTGTGTGTTATCAAATTGATTTTCAAGAACAAGGTATTCTTCCTCAATCTCAAAAGAGAAAGGAAGCAACCCCCTTTCTTTGTGTTCTGTCATGGAAAGCTTTTGAAAAGAATGATCATGATCATGAAGACTATATGATTGAATTTGACCTTGTAAAACTTCAATGTCTTTCTCAATGTTCTTAGAAACTTCATCCAAAAATTGAATCTTATCTTTTAACTTGCATTCAAATGATTTTATATAAGAAGACAAGGACAAAGAAAAATTTTCATCTACTTCCTCATTAATATGATCATCATTCCATTGTTTAAAGCCTTGAATTGAAGGAGATTCTGCCACCAACTCTGTTCTGTCTATCCATTATTCTAAAAACATAAGCCAAAAATATGCAATTGACTTAATAGAACTGACAGGAAAGCTTTCAATCCACTGTTTACATTTTCATTGAAATGAATCATAGAACAATATGATGCAAACATCTTCATGTTTGAATCTAAGAAGCTCAGTAAAGTCACATAAATCTGATATATGCTTCAAAGTCAAACTCAAATCTTCTCCATTGAATTTTGGACCATTCCTTAAAAAAATATGCATCCTTGGGAAAATGATTTGGGAAACCATGAATTCTTGAAAAATCTATACATGCATACCTTGAAACAAGAATGGAAACATCTGAGCTCTTCATATGTCCATTGGAATCACCATGAATATATGAATTTTTAATTCTTCAACAATGGAGTCGCCAAGGTAGTCGCAACATCGAACAGATTCTGAGCTCCTGCAACCTTCAAGAGTTTAGCTTCATAATTTTCGGGAGATGTATATCTTCTGACTCCCGGCAGTCGCACCAAAATGTTATCACAAAATTGGATCTGATAGGATGCTTGATCAGTCAACTTCATGTAACTATTTCAAACCTAATCTTTTGACTAGGGCTTAGTCTCCTTAGCTTGAGAGGGCTCTCTCAATGGTTAATGATTTATATTAACATATAGATGGATAACTCTATGTGGGGTAATAATCAGATAAATGATAGATGTAGATTGAGAATCACATCAACAAGTACAAATTGGGCTTATGGAGTCAAAATAGTTTCAGTAAACCAATAAATCTACTTAACATGGAATTTGAGGCATATCAGAGTTTCAGTCAAGAGATAAACACATGTGAAACTGTAAAAAACACAGTTAGTTCATTTATATAGGAATTCAAAGCATCAAAAGATGAATTCTGAGTAATATAGACAAACTCCACTGCAATGGGATAATAAAGAGATACAAATAGAATAAGAACACACTAAAACTCCTTCTGAATCTCAAGTTGGTTAAGTAGAAATCTCCTGTATTAGCTGAAACCAGTCAATTACAATAAACACAGTCTTTTGCCAAAAATGTCCAACCCTTTACAAATTCGACCTCTTGGCCTTTAATAGACCTTTTAAAACATGGTATGATCTACCTCTAGGCTAGATACGTCTAATTTCTAACTACTGACACCTTGGATAACCATAAGACATGGAATTTATTACAAAAAGACACCTAATCTACTTAAACAGTCCTATTCCAAAAAGGACTCAAACTGCTTAATGATATATTTAACAACCTTATCTATTTAAATTTACATCATTTCCAAGTGTATCATCACATGGTCGAATTTGGATGATGAGCTTCATTTCTTCATGACCATATTGCTGACGTCCATCAAAATAGGAAACAAAACCCTGTTTTTTAGGCATAAGATCTTGTGCATTCTTTGAACATTTTGACCATCATGTACCCTTCATTTCGTGGTCCTTGGTTCTTGGAAGTTGTCATAACACATCCCATAACTCCTCTCAATCCTCCAGTTTTCTAAAACCACTTTAAACCCTACTCAAAATACTGTAATGTTCTGTGCTATGAAAACACAGCAGTTTCATAGCGCCTTTTGTAGCACTGCCATTTCAACCTTTATTCTTCAAATATTTGGCTATTTCCTCCAAAATTGTTTTAATTACACTTTAATACATCTTCCATAGAAAATTCAGTTATTAACTCAGCCTTCAACCCTTTCAAATTTGATCAAAATAAGCAAGAAAAGCAGCTACAACAGTTTCCTAGCGCTTTTATGTTTTTTCCTGAAAAATAGGCCTTGGAATAGAGCATATATATCCTAATAAATGATGTATTTTGAGAAACAGAAGGAGGTTTTTTTACGCCATTATATATTTAATAAAAACCTCTCCTGGGTTTTTGAAACAAATCTCCTGTTGTTTGAAACTGCCTTTGAAAAACATGTGTAAAACAGGAAAACTCTGTTTTCTGAAAATAGGGCTTCAAAGACAGCATTGTATCTCCCAACTGATAATACCTGTGAGAGAAGTGAGAGATGTTTTTGTATTTGGGTTGTTATGAAGACAAACCTCTTTCATAATTACAAAACACATTTTCATTTGACCATAAATGAAACTTGAACTTGATTGCTAAACAGTCATGTACAGGACTATTTCGTAACAGCAGTTTCGTAGCGCATTTTAATTTATCAATATCTGCCAGCTCCAAATGAATTTGAAGAAAATGAGAGAGGTTTTTGTAGTTAGGTCTGTTATGAAGTAAAAAATATTTTAATTGTCCCAAATTCGTTTTCAGTTGCTCATAAGCCTCCTTTGAAGTTGACTTCTCAAAACCAGAAAACAAAGTTTTTGCTTCATAACTTTCAACAATTTCGTAGCGCTTTCTGCCTTTTTTACACTGGATGCGCTACAAAAGTAGGGATTCTTGGCTTATTAGGAATTTTTGGCACAAAACTTTGGGAAATGAAATAAAAATGGAAAATTATGAATGTTTGACATGAAAGAACTTTAAAGAAGGCTTTATTTGAACCTTAGGATGAGCTTTAAACTATTAAAAATATAAAACCTTACCTTGATCAAACCTAAAATGAATCCTACAACCCTATTTTGACTCATGAACCTATTTTACCTTGACAAGATGATGTTTGAATTTTTTGAGTGATAACACAATACACCTGGGCTCAGTACCTGTGCACATAATTCCTAGAGAATGTGCGCGAGGCGCAGGAGGAGGGGAAACATTTTTATTATGCATGGCTATTACTCCTCATTGTTCTCATCGACTAGAAGATGCCTCAAGATACGCATTTCCAAGATATAGAATCAGATATATGCGAAGCTACGCACTACGCAACCCTATGGAATTCAAAGATCCCAGCCAGAGTCATGGAAAATAAAAAAAAATTAGGTGTTGTTTGATTCTACGCTCTTTGAAGCTATTCAGTCGAAGCCAGGGCCATCACCTACCCTATATGAGTAGTATAAACTAATCACGTACTTCAAAGCAACATTCCACAATATGCACATCCGCACAAAGGGCATTGGTATGATTTTCCATACTTGGTCACAGAGGATGACCTGGAGCATGTCACAGTAGAGCGGCTGCCTACCTGGTTAGAGTCGCGCACCACAAGGGGGTTAATCTTCATCCATGTCATAGACTCCAAGCAAGCTAAGAATCACCAAAGATATGCAACAGAAGGGAAACGATGCAGAATCAGAGCCTGAGCCTAATACAATAGGTGAAACAATTGATTTGGAGAAGGATGAAGTAGAAAAAGATGGTGAAGGCACTGAGGGTCCTAAGACGCAGACCACTAAGGGAATTAAGTGTGGTTCTCAAGCCACGGGAGGTCCATGCAAGAAGATAAAGGGGTCCAAATTGGTCGGAACAGAGGACCTCATGGTCACAGAGGATGACTTCACCGAGATTCAAAATATAGTCAAGTCAGCTACCAAGGATACCTAGACAGACATGGAAGCACAATACAAATATGTGCTCAAGGGAGTACAGTCAGGGATCCAGGAGCTAAAAATGCAAGCGAAATAGATACAAGAGAGCATGAAGCAAGTGATCCAACTTCAAGTGAGTGTGACAACTTCCAGTGTGTAACCCATCAGCACAGTGTTGCCATATTTTGAGGATAGCCGCCTACTTCAGATCCCTGCACAAACCATCATAGTGGAGCCCCCTACTTTGTACACGTCCTTGAGAGCCAGTGGAGAAATTAACACAGATCTAGTTGTGCTACTAGCTGGAAAGCTCCATGCAATCCACAAAATTAACGCAGGGGAATTACGGTACTAGGAGGCATGTGCCTTCCACGCTATCAATGAGTCTCAATAGAAAGCAGTGGTGCTACAGTAGAAGAAACTGACAATAGAAGAAGTGTGCCGCATAGCTGAGGATCGGTGCATTGCATTAGAGGCCATGATTGAACAAGTTTGTGGTGACCTGCCAGAGGTCACTATCCCTGTATCAGTTGCACTGACAGTGAAGTTAGAGGGCCTAGACGCTATGCTCAATGCATCGCACAATGAAATTCAGACAGTTCGGGTAGAGTTTGAGAAATATATTTCTGAGCTACAGATGAAGCTCCAGCATGAGACACCATCGGAGGTCAGAGCATAACATGCAGCAGAGGTCAAGTTTGCCACAAACAGTGTAGTAGCCGCAATAGCAGAATGTGGAACCTTATTGGATGAAGCCATGGGCGTTTGGACAGCTGCTCAAAATGGCACGATGGTACAATAGCTGAGGAATGAGTTGCGCATCAAGGAACATACTTTACAGAAATTATGATGGCGGCGCTAACATTAGTAACCACACATAGGCTTGCCCGAATTCATGAGGGCAAGGAAATTCAAACCGAGATAGAAGACCTGCGCCGCCGAGAGAAATTATTGGAAACAAGAATGAAACCTTGGGCTAAGGAAGCCCTGCAACTCTCTTAGAATCTCGATGGTGCGGTGCCCTCAAAAGCCTCCAGGAAACACAATGAATAATCAATATGGTTGTTGAGGGGCCTACAATATCCAAGTAAGTTGATGAAGCACAGAGTGCTATTGCACAGAGTGTTGAAGTTATCTTACCAATTAAGAGTTGTGTCGAATCACTAAAAGAAAAGATGAAGTAGACCACCCCACAGTGACTCGGGATGAGTCAAGAGTTTGTGTTGGGGGCCTATGGAGCTGGGTCCCTTGGGGTACATTTTTTTGTTAAGTTTTGTATAAGTTTTTTTGTGCGCGATGTGTGAAAGAGTCAAAGGGGATTTGGGGCGAGTCAAAGTCCCTTAATCATTGTAATGGGTTAAAAGGGAAAACCATGAGTCTCAAACCATGGTTTGTGACCATGGTATGTGCGTGTCTAGATAGTATAAATATGTAAGGATTGAGTCAAGTAAAGATATATCTCATGTTGAACTGTTTTGTTTAAGTTTTGAGCTAAGTCTGGGTTTGTTTGGGTAGAAAGGCTCCAACTGGCTGTGTGCACAGAGACCTAAGTCTTGGCTATGTGTGGACTCTATTGGATGTGTGCACAGAAGGACTGAATGTAATAGAATTCATAGATGTCTTAATAAAGAAGACAATTTTGATGAACCTGGACTCTCATGTGATTGTTGTGTTGATTATATGTTATTTTCTTTAAGATATAAATTTGTTCTGTATTTAATTTTGTTAATTATTAATTGAATCTACACACATATTAGTTAAGGATTAGATCTTAATGAAGTGCATTGTGTGTGAATATCAGTTTATGTTAGATGAATAGATCTGATTGTAGTATACTTGATTACTATGCGAAAACTATATTTAATGCATTTTGTGATAATATGCAGAAGGGTTTTATCTATTGATCTTTTGATGCATGCATCTGTTATATTGTATTTTATATGTTTTTTTAGGGCCACTACATCAAAAACTTCCTCAGTGTACAGAAACCTAGTTCCAACACCCCCCCATACTGCTTCGAGTGAGACTTTGATATGCGCAAGTAGGTCACTACCAGGGCCAATAGTTGGAGGGTTTTTTTGGTTGTGTGATAACTCCGAATCTGGGTAAAGACCCCTCAAGCCAACATGTGGTTTTAACATAAAGGTGAAAATCAAATATTCCATGTCTCTCAGGCTTACCTAGTCATAATTGGCATTTTAAAAGTTTTACAAAAATCTGTAGCAAGTTCAGTTAACAAAGATGAGGATTTTAAACGAAATTTCTTGACACTTTCATAGATAATATGTCTCTTCAAACACCTGTCCCACTATGGAATTCCATTGTTGTGGTAATGGTATTGTAACGGTGCAATTTTTTTAAAACAATAATGGTCAGAGTCATATGGGTTATGATTACATGTCAGTTTTCTTTATCTATCATCCCCAAAACACATACACCATATAGCTTCATTCCAATTTCATTCTCTTTTCACTTTAGATTATCTTTGTTGTCATAAACACGGTCTCATTCTTATTTTAGTTGTTCTTATTTTCCATAAGCTTGGGCTTGTTGCATTGTGAGTTGGTCTAGCTATCTTTAGGGAAGGTCTATTGGTGTCAATAGTTGTTCTTGTTGTATTTAGGATATTTTCAGGTGTCAAGAAGCATCTCTCAACGTAGTGAATTCATGGCAGCTCAGAGGAAGCAATATAAAGGAGACTCAGTTGTGAGATATGAACCAATCAAGGACCCAACCTTCACTCAAGAATTTTCTAGTGTGGGGTTCCTTATTTTCTGTAAGAAGCTGTAGGGATATCATGGGAAAATTTCCAAAGACTTTACCATTAATTTCACAATAACATAATCAAAAGTTTTCATGTTGAACTTTACAGTGTACCCTAACACCATTTCCTGTGCTACAGAAATCCCTAGGTCTGGAGAAATTTGGTTTAAAGTGGAGAAGTTTCAGCTATATAATTGTGATGAGTTTCCTAAGGAAGAGCACAGAGGGATTGATATTACTACAAGCATTCCCATAACTTGCCTCAAATAATATTTTTCTAAACTCTTGATGTTCATCTAGAAGTACTTCACTTGTGAAGGAAAGTTCAACATGGTCTACCAATACCATTTCAAATTGCTACTACATTTCAAAGGCAAACAACCCCTAGAAATTCCTTTTTATCTATTTAGAAGTTTGGGAACGATGGCTAAAAATTTCCAAGCCAAGCCTGATGCCAGTAAAACCTATGTTTTCCATCATGGTCTTATTAAATTTCTAGTTTTTAAAGAGTTGAATAGGCTGAACAGAGATTGGCTCACCTCTTTATTTTTAAGTGGTTATGAGTTAGATACTGCCACCCCTAGGAAAAATCCAAAGTCAAAATCCATAACCCCTAGGGAGGAGAAGCAGCCTAAGGCTAAGCCTGTAGCTGAACTTGAAGCAGAGATATAACTTTTAGCTGAACATGTAGCAGAACCTGCGGCAGCAGCAAAACATTCTACAACCACCAAGAGGAGGATGACTATAAGTCAAAGCAAAGGGAAGGTTATATTATCATATATCCTAGAAGCTATTGAGATTGAAGAAAGCCCAATTGAGCAACCTATAGAAGTAACAAAGACTGAAGTTCATAAAAAGAAGAGTAAGAGAGCCAAAACATTAGATTCTTCACAATAAGAACCGGGTTTTTATTTCAAACCTAGGAAGCCTCTCACAATATCATAGCAGTCAATTGAAAAAATGCATGAGCTTCCCTTTAGAAAGAATATAGCCATCAAAGAAAAGGAAAGGAAAGGAGCCTGTACAAGGAAAAAGAGAAGTGGAGGTTTTACATGAAGAGTTAAGAGATGTTATGAATGAGGTGATAGAATCTAAATTACTTTTTGAGGACTTGAAGGAGGATATATCAAAGCAACTTGATTTCTATGATAAGGTCGGAAATGGATCTAGAAAAATGTTAAAGAAAACATTTCCTTTACATAGAATGACAAAGCACTTGTGCAAGAGGAACAATTGGTTACAAGAAGACAAGAAAAATTTGCAGGGGCAAGTCAAAGCTTGAGAGACTCAAATTGAAATGATCAAAGTTGAGCTTTTGAAGAAGGGTCTCAAGGTTATTGTTGAAATAAATGGCACTCCTTGAACATGGTAACATCATTAATTTTTTACTATCATATGTTTAACTAATATTTTTAGTAGCATGTAGGCTTGTATAGGCTATTAGAAATGACATGGAGGTGGAAGAAATCATGAAAGGGAAAAATCTCAGAAAGTTGACAGTTTCGTAACAACTCCCCATATTGAAGGTGAAAATTTGCTACTGAATTGTTGTAGATTTTCATGGAGGAAAGGACAAGTTTAAACCTCAGAAAAGGGAGTGCTAAAGGCATGTGTTTAGCCAATAAACATCAATGAAGACCTTGGAACTGTCAGAAAGGTTAGATGGGTAGCAAAAAGGTGCTTTTTTCATTTTCTACCAAAGTTTTATACAAAATTGCCTATAGTTTGTTTTTTTCTAGGCAATGAAGTTTTGATGATTTTTTTGGTAATCAGACAACAAGGTATTGTATGGAAAATAGGTCAAAGGTTTCCACATCATCAACCTATGAACTCTTATTTTTTAGGAGACATCTCAGCGGGTCAATAGGTCAGTATACACGTGGAAAGAGAAGAACATTCTAGCACTCCAGCAATTCAACACTCCAACACATTAGCAATTGGTTGCAGTCGATGAGGATCATAAACATAATTTTTTTATTTCTTGTAGGAATTTACATGGTAAGTTCCTTAGATCAAACACCAAATTTCACCACTCACAAACAGATCATGGATCAGTACACCAGTATTTGACGTGGTTAAAACCCTCGAAGAGGGAAACAGTCCACAGCCTAAGCCAACACGATCACTTCAAGAAATTTATTAATATAAAGAAATAAAATTTACATAAGCTTCTCTCATAAAAGGTTACCGGAGAAATGAGTCTCCATGCTCTTTAAATAGAGATCATGGACCAATCGGGTGTTAAGACACGGATCAAGTGTCAGTAATACCGAGGAGAGAATGAACCGTCGGATCACTACATATTGTGATCATCGAATTATAAGTTACAAATGTACATAGTAAATAAATGCACTTTACCTAACTCTACGCTAGACAAAGTTATAATTAACTATTTCCTATGTGTCAGAATAACCTAACATCCTCCCTTAAGAACAAATTGGGATATGATTGAAGAATTTACCACAATAGGAGACTATTTCCTATGTGTCAGAATATCCTAACATCCCTCCTTAAGAAAAAATTGGGATAGGATTGAAGTATTTACAAAGGTGATACAATATGAGAAGGATGGAGACATTAGAGGCTATCCCCCCTTAATGATAACTTTCTTGAACTCCAAGCATAGATCGAATTTTGGTAAACTTCGCTTATATTATATCCATTGTAAAGTTATCAACAACTTCATCATTGGTTGAACAATATTGCACTTCAAGAACACGATCATGAATGAGATTTCCGATGAAGTGTATGCCTAGCTCAATGTGTTTCATGCGTTGATGTTGAACTATATCTTTGCATAGCTGAATGGCACTCTGATTATCACAACAAAGTGTAGTTGGATGTTACTGATGAAGACCAAATTCAAACAGGGTGTGAAAAAGCCATAGGGCTTCCTTGTTGGCTTCAACTACACCATGATACTCTGCTTCTGCCAAAGAAGGAGATATGGCACTTTGTTTCTTACAGGATCATGTAATAGATCCTGAACCAAGAGTGAATACATAACCTGCAGTAGACTTTTGATCATCAGGGTCACCAGCCCAATCAGAATTAGTGAAACCAATCAACAATGGAGATGATCTTGCACTGTAATGAATCCTGAACTGAAATGTACCTCGAATATATTGAAGTATTCTCTTATCTACTTTTCAGTTACTTTCATGAGGTTTGTACATAAACCGAGCAACAAGACCAACTACAAAGGAAAGGTCAGTACAAGTATGGGTTAGATACATAAGATTACTAACAAGTTGATGGTATAAGGTAACATCAACATCAGGGGAAATACAACTAACTGAAATCTTGAATCCAGAATGAAAGGGATAAGGGGTTTTCTTACAGTCTTCCATGTGAAAGTGTCGTAGAAGATCACATGCATACTTGGGTTGAGGAAGGGTAATACCTTCTTTGGATTGCAAGACTTGAAGACCAATGAAATAATGCAAGTGTCCTAAGTTCGTCATTTCAAACTTATTTTTGAGGCTAGACCTCACATGGTTTATATGGTTGGGATCACTACAAGTAAGTATAATATCACCAACATAAAGAACAAGGATGATTAAGAACTTACCCACTTTCTTGGTGTAGACAGTGTTGTCAGAATGACATCTAGAAAAGCCATTATATAAGAGAAAGCTATCCATTTTGGCATACCATGGCCGAGGGGCTTGTTTGAGACCATAAAGAGACTTCCTAAGGCGACAAACAAGGCTAGATTTGTTTTGGATAAATCCATGGGTTTGTTCCATGTAGAATTCTTCATGCAAATACCCATGTAAGAAGGTGGATTTAACATCCATCTGATGGACTTCCCATTTAAAGGAGGTAGCAAGGGAAAGAACAAGGCGGATAGAATTAATTTTGGCAACAGGGGAGAAGGTTTCAGTATAGTCAATGCCTTCAACTTGTGAAAATCCTTTAGCAGCAAGACGAGATATATGTTTATCCACTTTTCCATCTGGTCCAAACTTTGTTGTGTAAACCCATTTGCATATGACAACTTTTCTTCCCTTTGGAAGAGGAACAAGATCCCAAGTATAATTTTCCAATAAGGAATGATATTCTTCATTCATAGCTGCATCCAAATCTAGATGACCTGAAGCTTCTTCAAAGGTGTCTGGATCAGGATTTTCTGGAACTTGAGCCAATAAGGAAGTGGTGTTGTCGAACGGAGAACGTGTACAATGTTGAACTACAAGATCACCTACAAGAGAACCTGTTGCGTCCCGAGTATAGCGGACACATTTTGGAAGCTGTGGAGCTGAAGGAGGAGGTGGAGGAGGATTTTCATCCTCGCTTTCATCATCCAAACTAGAAGGAATGCTGTCAAAAGTAGAAGAGATAGAGAGAGGTGGCACATATGCTGAATCAGGCTCGCAAGCCAAAGGTGGCACACCCGTCGAACTAGGCTCGTAGGATGATATATTTTCATCAAATTTTACATCTCTTCTAATGATTACATGTTTTGATTTGTGTTGAAGAAGTCTATATCATTTGACATCTTTAGAATATCCAAAAAAAATGCATTTTTCACTCTTAGGTTCTAAGGCTTTATGTTTCTCATCTGGAATATGAACCCAAGCTTCACTTCCAAAACATGAAAGTGACTTTCATCTGGTTTGATTGAGATGTCGGATTCTACTGGAGTGATATTCCTTACAGCTTTAGTATGAGTGCGATTTACTATGTAATTTTCACAGTTAATTGCTTCTGCCCAAAAATTAAGACTAAGCCCTTTAGATTGAAGCATACAATTATCCATTTCTTTTAGAGTGTGAGTCTTCCTTTTAGCTACATCATTTTTTTGTGGAGTATATGGAACAGTATGTTGCAATTGAATGTCGTGCTTAGTGAAAAAGTGGATAAATTTTTTGTTAACATATTATTCTCCATTGTCAGATCTTAACTTAAGAATGTGATGTCCATATTGTTTCTCAACAAAGGCCTTAAAGGCCAATAACATGTTAAAAACTTCACTCTTGATTTTTAAGAATTATACCCAAGGGCATCTAGAAAAATCATCAATGAAAGTTAAGAAGTACTTGTAGCCAAAGAAAGAAACAACTAGAAGTGGACCACATAAATCACTATGCACAAGCTGTAAAGGGGCTGAAGCGTGCCAAGAGGCATGTTTGTCAAAACTATCTCGATGATGTTTTCCGAGTACACATCCAGAACAAACACCATCTCGGCAAGATACCATAGGAAGACCTTTCACCATATTTTATTTACATATATTTTGAAGAGAGCGATATTTTAAGTGACCAAATCGCTCATGAAAAATTTTCCTCGCTTCATCATTATGAGAAAAAAATGAAGGGAAGACATGATGACCCAAATTTGTCAAACTTATACAACCTTGTGGAATAATTAGAAATTCCAGTAGCTAAAATATGTCTAAGATCTCTTAGGTCCTTAATTACAACATCATGAGGTGAGCATTCTATTTTTTTCCCTTCACCTGAATGAGTTATCTGATAAATAGATAGAAGGCTGCAGGAAAAGGTAGGAACACATAATACATCATTAAACTAGCCATTATCTAGATGAATGGTTCTAGACCCTACAATACTAAGAGATTTATCATCGCCAACATAAATATTTTTGGTGTTACAATCATTTAAAGAAGAAAACATGACTTTATTTTTGGCCATGTGGTAAGAGGCTCCAAAATCAATGACACACTCATGAGAATGAGAAGAAGAAGATACATTCAATGCATAACTAGATATTGATGCTTGACAAATACAAGTAGAAAATTCCATTCCCGAATATGAAGTTGAAGAGTTCTCCAAATTGATGTTGTGCTTCTTCATTGCTCCTTCCAAGGCTTCCATCTTCTTAAAAAATTTTGACACTACGTGGCCACCACGATTACAAAAGTTGTAATGTCTATATGTCTTCTTCCCTTTGTATTTAGTTGACTTATCAGTTTATTGAGTTGATTTTTCAGTTTGCGGCTGAAATTTCTTAAGACCCTTGTTTGGTTTAGGACAATTCTTTTTAGGATGTTGCTTCTTAAGATTCTTTGGATATGGTTGTTGTTGGGCTGATAAGGCTTTCTTAGAAGATTTTACAATATTAATAAGACCAAGGTGTAAGATTTTTTCTTGTTCTCTTATCAAGGAATCGTAAAAGGTATCAAAAGAGGGGGACTTGTAGGCTGTTCCTTGAGAAATGAAGGCTTCTCTAGTGGAATGGAAGGTGGAAACAAATACAGAGTATGCAGGGCCAAGCTTAGCAATAATGAAATATATAATACTACCATATTCCTTTTTGACTTTACAACCTTCTAAAATAAGTCTAAGGATCTTGAATTTGGACAAAAAATCTTCAAAAGAGGAGAAATTATTAGGCTCCAAAGTAAGCAACTCATTTTCAACTTGGCGGGCTTTGATTTAATTTTGAATGCCAAAAATAGTATTTAACTTTTTCATGGCTTCATGAGGGGAGTTAATTTCATGGATATGAAATCTAAGATCTTGAGAAATGGACATTCCTATCAACCCTCGTGCTCAATCTTGTTTATTTTCCCATTTATCCTTTTTATCTCCATCGGTAGGTTTAGATTCTTGTCCTGAGGCTATTCTATAAATCCCTTTACTTCTAATTAAGGCTATCATGTATGATAGCCATTGGAAATAATTGGTGCTGTTAAGAATAATCGGGAATTCACTTTCCATTTTTTTTAAAATGAAGTTGAAAAAGGCTGAAATTAACTACTCCAATGGAAATGTCTCAAAAAATTAGGTCGATTAAAAAAAAAAGCTCTGAAAATGGCTTCTGGATGAATATTTTAGGTCTTTTCGAAGAAAATTTGGAGTAGATGTCGAGTAGTTACGTGATAGGATGAAAGTTGATGATGAAGTTGTACTTAAAAAAAAAAATCCCCCTCCATTTTTCAAACTTAATATAATAATCTCACTTTAAAAATATACTACTTGATGTGACCCACTTTTATAAATAAGTGAGAGCAGGGTAGGAATTTCAAATCTCAAACACCTATCAAATTTTACAGTTTTTGTCATTATAATACCTGTTTTGATCAGTTTAACCTGAAATATTGATGGTCTGAAAAAAAAAATTTACCTGTATTTGATGAGCGAATCACCCCATGATGGGAAATTTTCCCGTCAAATTCCATCCCTGAGTGAGAGTCACTTTTACAATGTTACTTTTACATGTGCTTTTTAAATAAATCCCCTTTTAAAAAAAAGGAAACTTGCCAAAAAGTTTTTTAAGAAAATTGTGAAGCATATCACCAATATGCTTAAGAAGGACTGTGATATTAAGTGGACAACAGAGGCTAAACATTATTTTAAGAGATAAATAAGGCTCTTACTCAATCTCTAGTACTCATAAACCCTGATTTTTCAAAAGAATTTCTGGGTTTTACTTTTGCTTCAGAACATACAATTGCGGGAGTATTGTTATAGAGAAAACAACAAGGTAATCAACAACCTATTTCATTTTTCAGTAGGACACACAGAAATTTTGAATTCAATTACAACATTATGGAGTAGCAAGTTTATGCTTTGGTGAAGACACTTAAAGATTTCAAAGTGTATGTCATACATTCACACATTGTTTCTTTTGTACCTAATGCTATAGTAAAAGATATATTAACACAAGCTAATCTAGATCGTAGGAAAAGTTTGTGGATTGCGACTTTGTTGGAATATGATTTGGAGATAAAAGCTACAAAATTGGTGAAAGGACAAGGACTGGAGAAGCTAGAGACTCAATCAAATTTTGACTATCTAGACATTAATTTTTTAGCATAAATTTGAGATGTAATTGCAGATGAAGATCTGATCCCTATTGAATAAATTTTCACTATGTCAAACTGGTATAAGGATGTAATTTTTTTTTTACATCATCATAGAGCTCATCCTGAATTAACAAAGTCAAAATCCAGATTTGTTAAGCTGAAATATGCGAAGTACTGCATTTCGAACATAATTTTGTATTGGAAAGACATAGGAGGTATAGTTCTTAATTTTCTACTAGAAGATGAAGCTGAAAGAGTGATTGAAGAGTTTCATAAAGGTGACTATGGGGCTCATCATTATTGGAAATAAATAGTGAATAAAAGACTCATAGTAGGCTTTTACTGGTGTTCAGTGTTCAAAGATGTGTATAATAATATTGTTGCTTGCCATGAATGTCAAATATTTCATGGAAAAATAAAGTTGCTCCCATTACCTTTGAAACCCATATTTGTAGAAGCTCCTTTCCAGCAGTGGGGGTTGGATTTTTTTGGAAATATACATCCTACATCTTTAGGCCAACATCGGTGGATCCTAACATCCACTGATTATTTTACAAAGTCGATTGAAGCAGTTCCTACAACATAAGCCACAGATTCAATAATCATACATTTTCTAGAAAATAACATCCTATCAAGATTTGGTTGTCCAATGAAGATCATCATTGACAATGCTTAGGCCTTCAATTCAAAGAAGCTAGTAATTTTTTGCAACCAGTATAACATCACCCTTGGTCACTCTATAACCTATTACCCTCAAGTTAATGGCTTGGATGAGTCATCAAAAAAGAGCCTAGTAAAATTATCAAGAGAATTTTGCAGCAAAACAAAAGGTCATGGCACTTGAAACTTAAATTTTCCTTATGGGATGATAGAATTTGCACTAAAAGATCCATAGGGGCTTCTTCTTATGAGCTGGTTTATGGGACTAAAGCAGTGTTTCCTAGTTCTCTTGGAGTTCCAGTGATGATATTGTTGCAAGGATTGGAGGAAGAACAAAATGAAATTCAAAGTAGGATCAATCAACTGATTGCTTTGCAGGAAAAGAGAGAAGAATTATACACAAATTATCAGCAATCTCAAAACAAAGTTAAAAGGACATTTGAAAAAAATACAAAAGATGAAAATTTCAATATTGTGCATGTGGTTTTGAAGTGGGGGGCTAATATAGAAGACAAAGGGAAAAATGTAAATTTTGAAAACATATGGAAAGGTCATATAAGATCTCAGCCTACCATGAAAATAACACTTTTATACTACAAGATATGGATGGTTAACTGTATAAAGGAGGACCTGTCAATGGCAGGTTTCTTAAGCATTATTCCTATTGATTTAGTCAGCTAGAAGAAACACCACTGTATATGTTCCATTTTTTATTTCTCATTTGTAGGTGTGGATGATTTTTTCAACAAGTTTGAGCCCGAGGTGAAGGCCATAAGGACTTGGAGATGACATCATCAAAGTTTTAGTTTTAATTTTTGAATAAGACATTTGGTTTGTTGGTTTGTTGTTTCACCACAAGGGCGCAACATCCCCATTGGAGCCACTGTTATCCAAGATAACACTTAGGTTTTGTCTTTGAGTCAATTTGGTTAAGTTAATTAGGGTTTTGAGTTTTCCTAAAAAATAATCACATGTACAAAAGTAATTTTTGTCATAAATTCAGTTTGTAGAATCATTATGAATTTTAATGGGGTGTTAACATAAAGGTGAAAATAAAATATTCCATGTCTGTCTGGCTTATATGGTCATAATTCACATTTTGATAGTTTTACAAAAATCCATAGCAAGTTCAGTGAACAAAGCTGGGGGTTGCACATTATGAATTGTAATGGGGTGTTAAGATAAAGGTGAAAATCAAATATTCCATGTCTCTCTGGCTTATATGGTCATAATTCACATTTTGATAGTTTTACAAAAATCCATAGCAAGTTCAGTTAACAAAGCTGGGGGTCGCACTTTGGTGCGACCCCCAGCTTTGTTAACTGAACTTGCTATGGATTTTTGTAAAACTGTCAAAATGTGAATTATGACCATATAAGTCCGAGAGGTATTGGTAGCTCATCAAAGTTATGTACTCCATATATTTTAATAGCTTCATATTTACTCTTTGGAGGTATTAAAAATATTGAAGACATAGAGTTTGATAAAAATTTTGAGAAAACACATTTTAGATCTAAATCAAAAAATGAATTAACAGAAATTGTCTTAGATCTACAAAGCTTAGGGATTGACACCACATATGTTGTTTCAAAGGAAGAAAAACAAGGCTTTTGGGAAACTATTACATTAGAATTAACACTAGAAGAGGAGTCTTTAGAAAAACTAAAAGAACTTGATCCTTTTGAATTCTTGTTGAAAAGAAGAGTTGGTGTCCCTTTACCTAAGTGGAGTTATTTTTTTTTCCAAGCTAAAAATTCCTGTAACTCAATTTCCTAACATCACATCTTCTTTTACTACTACTCCCACGATTTTGATAGCTACCTCCCCTATTGTAGTTTCAACTAGTACATCTAATGTCACTCCTACGATGGTTGGAGTTCCTCCTTCTCCTCCTCCTGCAGGCCCTTCTAGATATGCCCATATTGTCTTGCTTGCTCAACTTCATGATCTCCCACAAGGATATTCTACTAGGATAAAAACCTTTGGAGGTGAGGAGGGAATCACTGTAGAAAAACATGTTAACCAATTCAATTACTTTATAGACCTAGAGGAGAGAGATGTTGAAGATATTAAAATGATATTGTTTGTGCACAGTTTTATTGGTGAAGTGAGAAAATGGTTTAAAGCCTTAACCCCAAGAAGTTTACAAAATTAGGATCAATTAGAGGAAAGATTTTTGAGAAAATGGGGAAGTAAGGTGAATCCTCTCCGAGCCTTGAATGAATATAAAAATTTTAAGAAAGAAAGTAATGAGTCAGTTCAATATTTTACAAAGAGGTTCAAAAAAGTTTATAATTCCATTCCTGCTCATATAAAACCTCCCCCAGGGGCTACCCAATTTCATTATGTTGAAGCTTTTGATTATGAATTTTCCATTTTGCTGAGAGAGAGGGAGTCTACCACTTTGGCTGATGTGAAAAATGATGTTGTGAAGGTAGAAGTTAGCATGGCTATATCAAAAAGGTCTAAAGCTAGAAAAGGAAGACTAAAAGAGGAAGAACAACCCTCTACATATTCAGATGTGAAATTTGACATTATGATGAAAACCATGGAAAGAATTGTGGATAGACTAGCCCATGGAAACAATCCTCCACTTGCTGCATAGCCAGAAACACAAATTAGAAATCCAAATTTTAGAAGACATACCAAGAGAACATATAAATTAGCATGATCAATAAGCTATGCCCCCTTTCCAGCTGCTATAGGGTAAAATGCTTGGGTTGTTGGTTATCGAATATCCCTTTTAGGGCTTTTCGGTGCCCGAGGTAGATAGTAAGATTAGCTGTATAGTTCACAAAGATGGCACATACATATTCATATTAACTTAAAACAGCTTGAGGGAATAAGATGGAAGATTACCTCTTTAATGATCTTGAAGTATTTTGGAGAGTGCTGAACAGCGAAGTAGGGATCCTTCTTCACCAGCTCCAAATCTCGACCCTGTAATTAGTCGAAGCACCTGTGTAATCTCTACCATAACATACATTTCCTATCAATTAATTCAATATATAATAAACATTTAAATCATGCACATGTAAGCCATTCATCTCATGCTATATAAGTGATTAAATAATAATGACAATATCAATGCATAGAATGGAAAAAACAGATACAGTTCTATTTATTTATAAAAAGGAGGATTACAATCGTCGGTTGTACCAAGCCCTCCTCAGCCTTCCAATCTCTCTATCTCTCAAAGTGGTGATGTCTTGATCAACAAGTTCTCAATGAACCTCTTTGACCTTTGACCTTCACACTACAACAATGATCTCTACTTCACAAGTATTCAAAAACTTTGACAATCCTTCGACCTTGAACAAAGAGCCTTCAACTCCATTTTATAGGAGATGGAGAGAAAAATCATTGCTCTTCTCTTTCCACTAGTTCTGAATAGAAAAAACCAATATTTTTCCTCAACTTCCATGCTTTTTCCTTCCTTGAAAATTCAGTTTTTTATGGCAAGGCCCAATAAGAGATTAGTGCTTTGCAGTTTCCTTTTTGTACTGACTCTCTTGTGAGAAAAATCTGGAAATTCAAATCATTCTCCGCGGGTTTTTCCCGTTCCAAACTCAAAACATGGGTAACACTACCCTCTAGTGTAAACAAAGCGTTTCCATAGCCACTAACGCGGCCTATTCACTGATCAGGTGCATTATAACGCTCTTGTGTTGTTATAGTGAGGCGTTACCTTGGCAGAAATAGGTTTAGTTTAGGTCTTTGTATTCCTTCCATATTTATCTTCCCCTCTGAGCTGATGAGGAGGTATTTTGACCTGTAACAGATGCCCCCTAAAGTGTGAGGTCAGAGACGAAGTCGATGGCCGAAATACTTTATAATGTGTGTAGTAGAGATAAAGAGATTGAAAGACTGAGGAAAACTTGAAACAACAACATATGTTAGAAAATATAGTATCTGTCTTGAGTCTGGCATTCCCATGCTCAATAGATTAAAACAAATGATTTTTCTAGAATAGGGATATGAAGAATCTGTCCACCGATGAGAACAATCTATTATAACAGGATCAGGTTGAAGAATCTATCTCCATAAACAATGTCGCAACTTGGGGAAGGGAACACAACTTTAATGATGTAACCTTTGCCCCAAGGTCTTAACCACCGATTCACTTAAACTGCATATTTCTCAACATGTGAATGAAGGAGTTGTCATCGAACATGTGAGAAATTGTCTGATTACCAGTCGATAATGAAAAATTTTAACAGACGCGAAGGTGGCCACCGATAATGATGATGGTCCCTAAGATGCACACTACAATCTAGTGAGTGTGAATAAAAAGAGTTGAAGTCGAACACTCGTAGAATCATTCGATCAGGAGCCAATGATGAAGACTCCTAATCAAACACAAGACTACCTGCCACTGATGTCTGCAAGTATATGGATACTGATGGGTTTCTGGATCAACTTCCTAGATAAGATGTTGAAGTCGATAAGAAGAGATCCGTTGAAAGGTAGGCACTGAAGCATCCTACATCAGTCAACACGAAATGAAAACAAAATGATTTTTTTTTATGATGGAGATAATGAAGAGTAAATGGGGATGTCAGAAGACAAATAATTTCTGGCATAATGAGCGGTTTGGTTGATAAGAGGAGAAGTAGATAGCGAGATCTTCTTGAACAATAGAAGGCATTGTAACAGGGTACTAGGAAGCTGAGGCTTAATGAACACCAAAGAGTGTGTTAGGATTTTACCGGTGTAGGGACACTGGGAGATGAAGGCTAATACTCATAGATGGTAGGGTTCGGCTAACTGCGAAATATTTTTATGGGAAGTGCCATGTTCAAGATTTTTGCTACCAAATCGACCTTTCTGAAATGTAACAGAGATAGTATCCATTTTTTCCAATTTTTTCCCCGTCTGATTAAGTTTAAAGAGTCCAGACGAGTAAACTCGGTGAATTTTTCATATTTAGAGAGTCTGAAAAATATCATAAAAGACAACTCTGTGCCTCATCTAATTAGGTTTAATGAGTCCATACGAGTAAACTCGGTGAATTTTTTATGTTTAGAGAGTCTGAAAAATGTCGTAAAAGACAACTCCATTAGGGTACCTTTGTCATGTCTTGATAACTGAGCATGAAAAAGGGAGAATAGTAAGCCCGAAACAGTTCATTTTCCGTGAGTTAGTCCATCGAAGCCGGAAAAGTGAGAAATCTATGTTCGATGGACGTCTAACTCATTTTGTTATGAGTACGAGGAGACGGAGTAAACTCAGTACTCTTTGTGAAATTTTAACGAGTCCAACAAAGAAAAACTCGATGCCCTCCGTGAAATTTTAGCGAGTCACGCGGAGAAAACTCAGTTACCTCCGTGGAATTTTAATGAGTCACGCGGAGAAAACTCGGTTACTTTTTCGGTTGAAAGAGCTTTGAAAAAGAGGAAAATAATGGCTCTTGATTCTCTATCGTGGTAGTTTAGTGAGCCCAACAAAGTCAACTCAGGGTTTTTTCAGTTTTATGAGCGAGAAAAAGGTCCCTAAAAAGAAAGCTCAGTGCTTCTTCATATCAGTTTTAATGCGTCTGAATAAGAGAACTCTAGGTTTTTCAGATTAACGAGCAAGAAAAAGACCATAAAAAGAACGCTCGACATCAACTTTGTATAAGTTTAACAAGTCTGAAGAAGGGAACTTGAGGTTTTTCAGATTAATGAGCAAGAAAAATACCATAAAAAGAATTCTCGGAATTTCTTGATCTCTTTCTCGTCAATAGAAGGATCCATGTCGGAAATTTTCTTGTAAGACCAAGCAAACACATCGCGGAATTCCTTGAAAAGGGATGTGGAGCACGCAATTTCCTCAGGACTGAAATCTGCTCAAATCTGAATATTTTCCACGATACCCGTTTTGACCGAGATATCAATGAGCATTGTCTTAGAAATATTGCCCATTTTCCCTTCTCAATCGATAGTTTGAATAGTCGTGTAAGCGGAGGGAACCATATCAGGTGGGTCAAAGGATGGGATTTCAATTTTTATCACGTTTGAGTCGATCATCAAAGCGCGATGGTGAAACTCTCCCTAAGGTCGTTCCTCTAGAGACATGATCTCTCGAATAGCTTCGTCTGTAGGCAAGACTTCATTGAGGAGATCCTTAGAGAGAACTGTGATGGATGGAAGGTTTGTACCTTTGGTCAAAACCATAGCAGTGGAGGGTTCAGATGTAATTTGGATGGCTGGTAGGCCAACTCGGCTAGTGAGAGTGGCATCTGATCTCAGTAGGAATCAATGTCTAAAGGTGCTGGAAGGATCCATGGGTTGATAGAGCCATCCAAAGTGGTGGATATCATTGCAACCGTGTTTGGGATCTGTGGCAGCGGGAGAGGAAAACAACCCAGTAGGGAAGATGCCTTCATAAGACCAATACCGATACTGACGTAAGAGTCAGGAAAGCTTCCTATTAGGGGTACAGTGCTACTTGGTAACGTGGTCTAATCAGGGGTGCGGAAGGATAATTGATCCACTGTGACTATTTTCCCATCCAATGGAAATAGGATGAGTCGGAAGACCGAAGAAACAATGGCGGTCATGGCATAAGACCAACTCCGACCAAGCAATAGATTATAGTCGAGATGAGGATCTACGACTTCAACGTCCACGGTTACCGTTTTCCCACTCAGAGTGATGGGAAAGCTAGCAAGGTATACTTTTGGGAGGAATTTGTGGCCATCGAAAGCTTTGAGGGAATTCGATGGTGGTGTAAAGGTAGGAGAACCTAAAGCGAGCCAACAAGCTTGTGACATAACACAAGTCGAAGCACCTTCGTCAATGATAGCGTGATGGATTGGTCTGCCTTTTGACACAACCTGGACTTGGAATGCAAGTTGGTGCGAAAGGCGAGTCTGAGATTTTTCCATATCAAAGATAGCTAGCATGGAATCCTGGGGGTCTATTCCACCAATGGCCGAAAGCAAGGCTTTCTTTTGTGTTGGACAAGTTTGCAATACTTCGAGAGTAGACATAGCTGACGGTGCCTATGCAAAAGCTTCTAAAATTTTGTAGTTTTGGGCTGCATGTGCGGAGGTTTTATGAGTCGTGTGTCGAAGTGTCCCTTTGGGGGGACAAATTACGGGGTCAGCAGTAGGCCGTTCGATATGTAAATCATTAGTCAACGATGGATTTGAACTAGTACCAGGTTCTTGAGCATCTATGGTAAGATTTCCATAAAGCTTGGCTTTTCTTTGAAGTTCAACACTCTCAATGCCATAAATGGCGGATGGCCCTTCACCAGAAGGATGCAAACCACCATTACCCCATTGCTGGGGTTTTGGCGGGTTGTTAGCTATGTGTTGATGTTGCTGCTATTGATTAGGGAAAGGATTATGAAGAATTGCAGGTGTTCACCCATAATCCTTGTTTGCGATAAAATCGTTCCATTCCTGCAGTCGAGGAAATTTTTATGTCAAGTGGTCCTCCGCACATATCTTGCAAGGAAATTTCATGGGTTTATCCTTCCCTTTGTCATTTTTGGCAGCGTTTTTTTGATTAGGGTTATTCTGATTGTCTAACTGCTCTTCCGAAGAAGATGTCTTTTTCTTGTTCTTCTTATTCTTTCCACTAGGTTTTTGTGAAGTTTGCACAGAATTTACCTCAGCGGTAGGAAGAGTAGTCGTTTGGTGAGGGGCGGTGGCAACCAAGGATGGCTGGGAGGCTTGCCCCTGAGACTGTTTTGTGGCTACACCAGAGATTGTGCCAACGAGACCGTCAGCATGATCTCTGGTTTTCTGAATAGCTGGAGGATTTGGGTTACCAGGGGCATTGGGGAGCAAATCATATAGTGTACCAGATTGTGAATAGATTAAATCCAAATGTTGGGCACGAAGAATGCATTGATCTTCTGTAACCACACCGGAAAGGCCAATGTCTTTAGAGATGTGGGGTAAGAGAGACTTACAAAACTAATTAGCTAAGAGATGATCCGGGATTGGCGCTTTGACTAGCCTCCTCCTACGTCTGCATTCATGAATGTGACCGGAGATGTGGGTGGTAGTGTCTTGGCGTAGCAAGGTTAACAGTTCCATTCCAGTTTCAAATCTAATTGGTAATTGGAAGTTCTTTAGAAACTCTGTCGCTAAAGCGCAGAAAGTGTTTATGGCGGCGCGTGGAAATTCAATATACCACTTGGCGGCATTGCCTATAAGGGTGCGGGGAAACAGTCGAAGCCGGACACTATCATCCACCATGGAATTAGATATAGACCATAGATGAAAGGTAGTGATGTGTGCGGCTGGGTCGTCCCCTTGTTTCCCATCGAACTTTGGGATGTCAGAAGGAATCTTCTCCGGTACTGGAGGCCAGAGTGGGTTGTGATTGATGGGATCATTAGTCAGTTTATGGATGTCGAGGATGTCCAGAGCTGCCAAAAATGGCAGTTGTGGATTTTTCCCTGAATCTAACCAAGGAAATATGGGCTGAATATTTAGACCATTGGGTCTTCCCATCAATGTTACCAAGAGGATAAGTAGGACTTTGATAAAAATTTCCAGGGGTAGGGACATATGGTTGTTGTCTATAGGGCATATTGTATTGTGGGGTGAACAATTGGTTGCCCCCAGTATAAAAGTGCCCTCCCATTCCAGATGGAGGTTGGGGTGGGTTAGTCCATATGGATGCAATAGAGTTTTCTGGAGGCATGCTACTACTTGCATAGTTCGGCAATGGCATAAACCCTACACCTATATTTGAACCACTTAAGGGAATAGTATTAACAATAGGTTGTCCCATTTGTTCTAAGGATTGCAGGGGAAGTGAAATGTTCCTTGCTACTTGTGTGCCGGTGACACTGCCCCCTGGTATAGTGGCCAAGGGGTTTGAACTCAGCAAAGGGTTCCAACCGAAAGGGTTTCTAAAAGGAACTGAAGTAGTCACACTCGTGGGAGGAGAAACTGTGGGTCCCAACATGGTCACGGTAGGAGTAGATCCTGAAGGACTCAGCGAGCTACTGACAGTTGTGATGACCATAGGGTTGGGATTAGGTATATGTTGACTACTGGGGTTACCAAGTGATGGCATAGAACTAACAACCGGCGGGGAGGATGGTGGTGAACCTGGGATGGTCGCCATTGGAATCGACCCTGTGGATGTCAGTTGTGAAATGGATGTTTGTGTGGTTGAACACATGTCTTGGCATGGTGGAATCTGAACTATCACAGGCCCTAACGGATCAGTGAGTGGAGGATTGTAATGAGGTATGACACCTTCCATGAAAGGGTCCTCTATAAATTCCATATGTTATGAGGCTATGTGTAAATCAGGGTATGTCAATGGAGACTGCTCTTCCGTAGAAGGCATGGGTTCACCAAGGTTCAGTTTTTCCTCAAGAGTCAGAGGAGATAGACCTTGCTGTCGTTGAGACAGACATTGTGGGTCGGATGACGCCACGGTGACCTGTTTATTTTTAACAAATTTTAATAAATTGTGATGTATTATAAAGTCTCAATGACAGTGATCACACACCTAAAAAAGAAAAAATAAAAAAGGACTCTCTAAAATCAATCAGCAAGCAACCAGAATAGGGTGCCCTGTCTGAGTACTACTGTTTACTAGTGATGAAATCCAATATCACCATAGTATACAGAGAGGGTTGATCGAAAGTACAGTTACGGTCACTCTAGAGCTTTGCCCGAACCTCAGACGATAGGTGTAAGCACTCTCGTGAAGACGAGTACCCTCCTAAAGACCGAAGACAGAGTGGGTCGGTCTATTTTAGGTACCAGGACAGCCCGTCCCAGTCACCTTGTGTAAGTCCCTAAAACGTATGGCCACTAAAGATACCTCAAATCACAGACATCATCAAGGGGGTCCACGGTCAAGGATAGCATTCTATATGGGCAGAATACCTAGATCCCCAATCTAGTTTCGACATCCCCGAAGGGAACCCTAATATATAACACACCCACCAGATGTAGTCAAAGGCGGGCTACCTTCTTGTGCACCCAAGTGTTGTCTCGCACTAAGCTCTGGTAAAGGAACGGTCCCGATAATATGAGTGTAGTAGGATTCCACTCGTTAATGACTCTAGTTTCAAATTTTGAGATCTTGGGTGATTTTCTCACTTTTCCTAACCCAAGACCCTAGCCTGAACTACAATTGGTGTGAGCTCAAAAAGAGTAATGTGATTGATTTTACAATCACTTGATTCTTAGTGTACTTGATTATTAGTCTTGCGGAGGGGGAGTGGACGTATGAAATGTAATGAGACTTTGACTCAAGAAACCATGCAAAAATATGCTCTAAATATTCAATTCGATGAAGATTATTTCTACAAGGATAGGTTTCTTTTTAACATCCACGCACTAACATTCAAATAGCACAGTTCGACTTTAAATATTTAGACTTCTATCTACCTCTTCTTAATAGTCTATGAACTGAAATTTTCAGAATTAACTCAGCTAGATGCAGAAAAACTAAAAAAAAAAATCTTCTCTAAAAACTAAATGCTTTTGACACTAACTTATCAAACAAGAGCAAACAAACAGAAATTCCAGCTTAGTAAACAAGCACAGGGATTCAGTCAAGGAGAGATATTGATGGCCAAAAAAATCTGCAACCAAAACACAATCACAGGGGTGAACAACAAATTTTGGCTGAGTAACGCACTGTCTTTGAGTAAAGACAGCATTAATCCAGAGAATAACGCACTGTATTTAAGCAGAGCCAACGTTATAACGCACTGGAAAACCAACAGAGGTAGCGTTAGCCAGGGTAAAGTTCTTCGGATGGTCAAATAGAAACAGGATTGAACTCTGCGAGCTTTTGAAATGTCTACTGGGCATAAATACTGGTAAGAAGGGTCTGTGAACAGAGGAAAGAAGATAGGAGGAAATAGATAGTCTGGAAACTATGGGGAAATCCCCAGCGGAGTCACCAATTCTGCTATAGGGTAAAATGCTTGGGTTGTTGGTTATCAAATATCCCTCTCAGGGCTTTTCGGTGCCCGAGGCAGACAGTAAGATTAGCTGTATAGGTCACAAAGATGGCACATACATATTCATATTAACTTAAAACAACTTGATGGAATAATATGGAAGATTACCTCTTTAATGATCTTGAAGTATTTTGGAGAGTGTTGAACAGCGAAGCAGGGATCCTTCTTCACCAGCTCCAAATCTCGACCCTACAATCAGTCAAAGCACCCGTGTAATCTCTACCATAACATACATTTCCTATCAATTAATTCAATATATAATAAAAATTTAAACCATGCACATATAAGCCATTCATCTCATGCTATATAAGTGATTAAATAACAATGACAATATCAACGCATAGAATGGACAAAACAGATACATTTATATTTATTTATAAAAAGGAGGACTACAACCGTCGGTTGCACCAAGCCCTCCTCAACCTTCCAATATCTGTATCTCTCAAAGTCGTGATGTCTTGATCAACAAGTTCTCAATGAACCTCTTTGACCTTTGACCTTCACACTTCACAAGTATTCCAAAACTTTGACAATCCTTCGACCTTGAACAAAGAGCCTTCAACTCCATTTTATAGGAGATGGAGAGAGAAATCATTGCCCTTCTCTTTCCACCAGTTCTAAATAGAAAAAACCAATATTTTTCCACTACTTCCATGCTTTTTCCTTCCTTGAGATTTCAGTTGTTTATGGCAAGGCCAAATAAGAGATTAGTGCTTTGCAGTTTTCTTTTTGTACTGACTCTCTTGTGAGAAAAAGCTGGAAGTTCAAAGCATTCTCCGCGGGTTTTTCCCATTCCAAACTCAAAACACGGGTAACGCTACCCTCTAGTGTAAACAGAGTGTTGCCCTAGCCACTAACGCGGCCTATTCACTGATCAGGTGTGTTATAACGCTCTTGTGTTGTTATAGTGAGGCGTTACCTTGGCAGAAATAGGTTTAGTTTAGGTCTTTGTATTCCTTCCATTTTTATCTTCTCCTCTAAGCTGATGAGGAGGTATTTTGACCTGTAACAGATGCCCCCTAAAGTGTGAGGTCAGAGACGAAGACGATGGCTGAAATACTTTATAATGTGTGTAGTAGAGATAAAGAGATTGAAAGACTGAGGAAAAATTGAAACAACAACATATGTCAGAAAATATAGTATCTGCCTTGAGTCGGGCATTCCCATGCTCAGTAGCTTAAACAAAATGATTTCTCTAGAATAGAGATATGAAGAATCTATCCACCGATGAGCACAATCTATCATAACAGGATCAGGTTGAAGAAGCTGTCTCCATAAACAATGTCGCAACTTGGGGAAGGGAACACAACTTTAATGATGTAACCTTTGCCCCAAGGTCTTAACCACCGATTCAATTAAACTGCATATTTCTCAACATGTGAATGAAGGAGCTGTCGTCGAACATGTGAGAAATCGTCTGATTACCAGTCGATAATGAAAAATGTTAACAGACGCGAAGGTGGCCACCGATAATGATGATGGTCCCTAAGATGCATAGTACAATCTAGCAAGTGTGAATAAAAGGAGTTGAAGTCGAACACTCGTAGAATCATTCGATCAGGAGCCAATGATGAAGACTCCTAATCAAAAACAAGACTACCTGCCACTGATGTATACAAGTATCCGGGCACTAATGGGTTTCTGGATCAACTTCCTAGATAATATGTTGAAGTCGATAAGAAGAGATATGTTGAAAGGTAGGCACTGAGGCATCCTACATCAGTCAACATGAAATGAAAACCAAATGATTTTTTTTATGGTGGAGATAATGAAGAGTAAATGGGGATGTCAGACGACAAATAATTTCTAGCATAATGAGTGGTTTGGTTGATAAGAGGAGAAGTAGATAGTGAGATCTGCTTGAACAATAGAAGGCACTATAACAGGGTACTAGGAAGCTGAGGCTTAATGAACACCAAAGAGTGTGTTATGATTTTTCCGGTGTAGGGACACTGGGAGATGAAGGCTAATACTCATAGATGGTAGGGTTAGGCTAACTACAAAAGAGTTTTATGGGAAATGCCATGTTCAAGATTTTTGCTGCCAAATTGACCTTTCTGAAATGTAACAGAGATAGTATCCATTGTTTCCAAATTTTTCCCCGTCTGATTAAGTTTAACGAATCCAAACTAGTAAACTCGGTGAATTTTTCATATTTAGAGAGTCTGAAAAATATCATAAAAGACAACTCTATGCATCGTCTAATTAGGTTTAACAAGTCCAAATGAGTAAACTCGGTGAATTTTTTATGTTTAGAGAGTCTGAAAAATTCCGTAAAAGAAAACTCCATTGGGGTACCTTTGTCATGTCTTGATAACCGGGCACGACAAAGGGAGAATAGTAAGCGTGAAACAGTTCATTTTCCGTGAGTTAGTCCATCGGAGCCGGAAAAGTGAGAAATCTATGTTCGATGGATGTCTACCTCATTTTTTTATGAGTACAAGGAGACAGAGTAAACTAAGTACTCTTTGTGAAAATTTAACGAGTCCAAAAAAGAAAAACTCGATGCCCTCCGTGAAATTTTAGCGAGTCAGGCAGAGAAAACTCGGTTACCTCCGTGGAATTTTAACGCATCACGCAGAGAAAACTCGGTTGATTTTTCAGTTTAAAGAGCTTTGAAAAAGAGGAAAATAATGGCTCTTGATTCTCTATCGTGGTAGTTTAGTGAGCCCAAAAAAGTCAACTCCGGGTTTTTTCAGTTTTATGAGCGAGAAAAAGGTCCCTAAAAAGAAAGCTCAGTGCTTCTTCATATCAGTTTTAATGAGTCTGAAGAGGAGAACTCCAGGTTTTTCGGATTAATGAGCAAGAAAAAGACCATAAAAAGAATGCTCGACATCAACTTTGTATAAGTTTAATGAGTCTGAAGAAGGGAAATCGAGGTTTTTCGGATTAACGAGTAAGAAAAATACCGTAAAAAAATGCTCGAACCTTCTTCGTGTAAGTTTAAAGATCCCAAAGAAGAGGACTCGAGGTTTTTCGGATTAACAAGCAAGAAAAATACCATAAAAAGAATGCTCGGAATTTCTTGATCTCTTTCTCGTCAATAGAAGGATCCATGTCAGAAATTTTCTTGTAAGACCAAGAAAACACATCGCAAAATTCCTTGAAAAGGGATGTGAAGCACGCAATTTCCTCAGGATTGCAATCTGCTCCAATTTGAATATTTTCCACGATACCCGTTTTGACCGAGATATCAATGAGCATTGTCTTAGAAAGATTACCCATGTTCCCTTCTGAATTGATAGTTTGAATAGTCGTGTAAGCGGAGGGAACCATATCAGGTGGGTCAAAGGATGGGATTTCAGTTTTTATCACGTCTGAGTCGATCATCGAAGCGCGATGGTGAAACTCTCCCCAATTTCGTTCCTCTAGAGAAATGATCTCTCGAATAGCTTCGTCTATAGGCAAGACTTCATTGAGGAGATCCTTAGAGAGAACTGTGATGGATGGGAGGTTTGTACCTTTGGTCGAAACCATAGTAGTGGAGGGTTCAGATGTAATTTGGATGGCTGGTGAGAGTGACATCTGATCTCCATAGGAATCAATGTCTGAAGGTGCCGAAAGGATCCATGTGTCGATAGAGCCATCCAAAGTGGTGGATATCATTGCAACCGTGTTTGGGATCTATGGCAGCGGGAGAGGAAAACAACCCAGTAGGGAAGATGCCTTCAGAAGACCAGTACCGATACTAACGTAAGAGTCAGGAAAGCCTCCTATTAGGGGTACAATGCTACTTGGTAATGTGGTATAATCAGGGGTGCAGAAGGATAACTGATCCACTATTATTTTCCCATTGAATGGAAATAGGATGAGTCGTAAGACCGAAGAAACAATGGCGGTCATGTCATAAGACCAACTCCGACCAAGCAATAGATTATAGTTGAGATGACGATCTACGACTTCAACGTCCACGGTTACCGTTTTCCCACTCAGAGTGATGGGAAAGCTAGCAAGGTATCCTTTTGGGAGGAATTTGTGGCCATCGAAAGCTTTGAGGGAATTCAATGGCAGTGTTAAGGTAGGAGAACCTAAAGCGAGCCAGAAAGCTTGTGACATAACGCAGGTCGAAGCACCTTCGTCAATGACAGTGCGATGGATTGGTCTGCCTTTTGACACAACCTGCACTTGGAATGCAAGTTGGTGCGAAAGGCGAGTCTGAGATTTTTCCATATCAAAGATAGCTAGCATGGAATCCTGGGGGTCTATTCCACCAATGGCCGAAAGCAAGGATTTCCTTTGTGCTGGACAATTTTGCAATACTTCGAGAGTAGACATAGCTAACGGTGCCTACGCCAAATCTTCTACAATTTTTTAGTTTTGGGCTGCACGTGCAGAGGTGTTATGAGTCGTGTGTCAAAGTGTCCCTTTGGGGGGACGAATTATAGGGTCAGCAGTAGGCCATTCGATATGTAAATTGTTAGTCGGCGGTGGATTTGAACTAGTACTAGGTTCTTGAGCATCTATGGTAGGATTTCCATAAAGCTTGGCTCGTCTTTGAAGTTCAACACTCTCAATGCCATAAATGGCGGATGGTCCTTCACCGGAAGGATGCGAACCACCATTTCCCCGTTGTTGGGGTTGTGGCGGGTTGTCAACCATGTGTTGATGTTGCTGTTGTTGATTAGGGAAAGGATTATGAAGAATGGAAGGTGTTCGCCCAGAATCCTTGTTTGCGATAAAATCGGTCCATTCCTGCAACTAAGGACATTTGTATGTCAAGTGGTCCTCCGCACAGATCTTGCAAGGAAATTTCATGGGTTTATCCTTCCCTTTGTCATTTTTGGCAGCATTTTTCTGATTAGGGTTATTCTGATTGTCCGACCGCTCTTCCGAAGAAGATGTCTTTTTCTTGTTCTTCTTATTCTTTCCACTAGGTTTTTTTGAATTTTGCACAGAATTTACCTCAGCGGTAGGAAGAGTAGTCATTTGGTAAGGGGCGGTGGTAGCCAAGGATGGCTGGGAGGCTTTCCCCTGAGATTGTTTTGCGGCTACACCAGAGATTGTGCCAACGAGACCGTTGGCATGAGCTCCGGTTTTCTGAGTAGCTGGAGGATTTGGGTTACCAGGGGCATTGGGGAGCAAATCATATAGCATGCCATATTGTGAATAGATTAAATCCAAATGTTGGCCACGACGAATGCATTGATCTTCTTTAACCACACCGGAAAGGCCAATGTCTTTAGAGATGTGGGGTAAGAGAGACTTACAAAACCAATTAGCTAAGAGATGATCTAGGATTGGCGCTTTGACTAGCCTCCTCCTATGTCTCCATTCATGAATGTGATCGAAGATGTGGGTGGCAGTGTCTTAGCATAGCGAGGTTAACAGTTCCGTTCCAGTTTCAAATCTGATTGGTAATTGGAAGTTCTTTAGAAACTCCGTCGCTAAAGCGCCAAAAGTGTTTATGACGGCGCGTGAAAATTCAGTATACCACTTGGCGGCATTGCCTATAAGGGTGCGGGGAAACAGTCGAAGCCAGACACTATCATCCACCATGGAATTAGATATAGACCATAGATGAAAGGTAGTGATGTGTGCAGCTGGGTCGTCCCCTTGTTTCCCATCAAACTTTGGGATGTCAGAAGGAATCTTGTGCGGTACTGGAGGCCAGAGTGGGTTGTGATTGATGGGATCATTAGTCAGTTTATGGATGTCGGGGATGTCCAGAGCTGCCAAAAATGGCAATTGTGGATTTTCCCCCGAATCTAACCAAGGAAGTATGGGCTGACTATTTAGACCATCGGGTCTTCCCTTCAATGTGTTACCAGGAGGATAAGTAGGACTTTGATAAAAATTTCTAGGGGCAGGGACATATGGTTGTTGTCCATAGGGCATATTGTATTGTGGGGTGAATAGTTGGTTGCCCCCAATATAAAAGTGCCCTCCCATTCCAGATGGAGGTTGGGGTGGGTTAGTCCATATGGATGCAATAGAGTTTCCCCGAGGCATGCTACTACTTGCATAGTTCGGCAATGGCATAGAACCTACACCTATATTTGAACCACTTAAGGGAATAGTATTAAAAATAAGTTGTCCCATTTGTCCTAAGGATTGTAGGGGAAGTGAAATGTTCCTTGCTACTTATGTGCTGGTGACACTGCCCCCTGGTATAGTGGCCAAGGGGTTTGAACTCAGCAAAGGGTTCCAACTGAAAGGGTTTCTAAAAGGAACTGAAATAGTCACACTCGTGGGAGGAGAAACTATGGGTCCCAACGTGGTCACGGTAGGAGTATATCTCAACGGACTCGGCGAGCTACTGACAGTTGTGATGACCGTAGGGTTGGGATTAGGTATATGTTGACTACTGGGGTTACCAAGTGATGGCATAGAACTGAAAACTGGCGGGGAGGATGGTGGCGAACCTAGGATGGTTGCCATTGGCATCGAGCTTGTGGATGCCGGTTGTGAAATGGATGTTTCTGTGGCTGAAGACATGTCTTGACGTGGTGGAATCTGAACTATCACAGGCCCCAATGGATCAGTGAGTGGAGGATTGTAATGAGGTATGACACCTTCCGTGAAAGGGTCCTCTGGAAATTCCGTATGATATGAGGTTATGTGTAAATCAGGGTATGTCAATGGAGACTGCTCTTCCGTAGAAGGCACGGGTTCACCAAGGTTCAGTTGTTCCTCAAGAGTTAGAGGAGATGGGTCTTGCTGTCATTAAAACAGATGGTGTGGGTTGGCTAATGCCATGGTGACCTGTTTATTTTTAACAAATTTTAATAAATTGTGATGTATTATAAAGTCTCAATGATAGTAACCACACACCTAAAAAAGAAAAAAGAAAAAAGGACTCTCTAAAATCTATCAGCAAGTAGCCAGAATAGGGAGCCCTGTCTGAGTACTACTGTTTCTTGGCGATGAAATCAAGTATCACCATAGTATACAGAGAGGGTTGATCGAAAGTACAGTTATGGTCACTCTAGAGCTCCACCCGAACCTCAGACAATAGGTGTAAGCACTCTCATGAAGATGAGTACCCTCCTAAAGACCGAAGACAGAGTGGGTCAGTCTATTTCAGGTACCAGGACAGCCTGTCCCAGTCACCTTGTGTAAGTCCCTAAAAATTATGGCCACTAAAGATACCTCAAATCACAGACATCATCAGGGGGGTCCACGATCAAGGATAGCATGCTATATGGGCAGAATACCTAGATCCCCGATCTAGTTTTGAAATCCCCGAAGGGAACCACAATTTATAACACACCCACCGAGTGCAGTCAAAGGCGAGATACCTTCTTGTGCACCCAAATGTTGTCTCGCACTGAGCTCCGGTAAAGGAACAGTCCCGATAATATGAGAGCAGTAGGATTCCGCTTGTTAATGACTCTAGTTTCAAGTTTTGAGATCTTGGGTGATTTTCTCACTTTTCCTAACCCAAGACCCTAGCCTAAACTAAAATTGGTGTGAGCTCAAAAAGATTAATGTGATTGATTTTATTATCACTTGATTCTTGGTGTACTTGATTATTAGTCTTGCGGAGGGGGAGTGGACGTATGAAATGTAATGAGACTCTGACTCAAGAAACCATGAAAAAATATGCTCTAAATATTCAATTTGATGAAGAGTATTTCTACAAGGAGAGGTTTCTTTTCAACATCCATGCACTAACATTAAAATAGCACAGTTCAAATTTAAATATTCAGACTTCTATCTACCTCTTCTTAACAGTCTATGAACTGAAATTTTCAAAATTAACTCAGCTAGATGTAGAAAAACTAAAAAAAAAAAATCTTCTCTAAAAAGTAAATGCTTTTGACACTAACCTTTCAAACAAGAGCAAATAAACAGAAATGCCAGCTTAGTAAACAAGCACAGGGATTCAGTCAAGGAGAGATACTGATGGCCAAAAAACTCTGCAACCAAAACACAATCACAGGGGTGAACATCAAATTTTGGCTGAGTAACGCACTGTCTTTGAGTAAAGACAGCGTTAATCCAGAGACTAACGCACTGTATTTAAGCAGAGCCAGCATTATAATGCACTGGAAAACCAATAGAGGTAGCGTTAGCCAGGGTAAAGTTCTTCAGATGGTCAATCAGAAACAGGATTGAACTCTGTGAGCTTTTGAAATGTCTACTAGGCATAAATACTGGTCAGAAGGGTCTGTGAATAGAGGAAAGAAGAAAGGAGGAAATAAATAGTCTGGAAACTATGGGGAAATCCCTAGTGGAGTCGCCAATTCTGCTATAGGGTAAAATTCTTGGGTTGTTGGTTATCGAATATCCCTCTCAAGGCTTTCCGGTGCCCAAGGCAGATAGTAAGATTAGCTATATAGTTCACAAAGATGGCACATACATATTCATATTAACTTAAAAAAACTTGATGGAATAAGATGGAAGATTACCTCTTTAATGATCTTGAAGTCTTTTGGAGAGTGCTGAACAGCGAAGCAGGGATCCTTCTTCACCAGCTCCAAATCTTGACCCTGCAATCAGTCAAAGCACCCATGTAATCTCTACCATAACATACATTTCCTATCAATTAAGTCAATATATAATAAACATTTAAACCATGCACATATAAGCCATTCATCTCATGCTATATAAGTGATTAAATAACAATGACAATATCAATGCATAGAATGGACAAAAAAGATACAGTTATATTTATTTATAAAAAGGAGGATTACAACCATCGGTTGTACCAAGCCCTCCTCAGCCTTCCAATCTCTCTATCTCTCAAAGTGGTGATGCCTTGATCAACAAGTTCTCAATGAACCTCTTTGACCTTTGACCTTCACACTACAACAATTATCTCTACTTCACAAGTATTCCAAAACTTTGACAATCCTTGGACCTTGAAGAAAGAGCCTTCAACTCAATTTTATAGGAGATGGAGAGAGCAATCATTGCCCTTCTCTTTCCACTAGTTCTCAATAGAAAAAACCAATATGTTTCCTCAACTTCCATGATTTTTCCTTCCTTGAGAGTTTAGTTGTTTATGGCAAGGCCCAATAAGAGATTAGTGCTTTGTAGTTTCCTTTTTGTACTGACTCTCTTGTGAGAAAAAGCTAGAAATTAAAATCATTCTCCTCGGGTTTTTCCCATTCCAAACTCAAAACATGGGTAATGCTGCCCTCTAGTTTAAACCGAGTGTTTCCCTAGCCACTAACGTGGCCTATTCACTGATCAGGTGCGTTATAACACTCTTGTGTTGTTATAGTGAGGCATTACCTTGGCAGAAATAGGTTTAGTTTAGGTCTTTGTATTCCTTCCATATTTATCTTCTCCTCTGATCTGATGGGGAGGTATTTTGACCTGTAACACCAGCAAAACCTGGTAGATGAGGAAGAGATACAACCATAAATTCAAGAATATATGATTCACTGTTTGGATGAGGATGAAACAAAGATGTTTTTAGCAAAATAGGAGCATGATGAATCTAGTAATGACATAGGTAATGATGAAAATAAAAAACAATATGAATACCTAAAAGTCTATCGGCGTGCCATTTTTGAGATGCAGAAATAGTATAATATTAGGAAAAGAAAGGTTCCTATAATGGCCAATACAAATCAGCCTAAAAGGGATGGTACAAAGGTTGTTGAACAGAAGAAAGATACTCATCTTGGGAAATAAATTGAGAAGACACGTCCATTTTTCAACCTAGAAAATGATATTTCAAAGATTAAAAGTGTTGTCTCTTTTGGTGAAATAATAAAGGTCATAGAATTAGAAGTCAAATTGTGAAGATACTAAACACTCAAGCTGGACCCACTGATTTTCTGAATTTGCAAGAATATCACCCTAACATATTATTAGGACCAAGAGTGGAAGATGAGAAAAATGAAGAAGTGCGACCATTCTGTGTGAGTCTAAATATTCATGAAATGACACTACACGATGATATGTTAGATTCAGAGGCATATCACAACTTAATGCCAAAGTTCATCATGGAGAGATTGGGTTTGGACATAACTAGACCATACAAAGACTTGTTTTCATTTGATTCCAAGAGGGTTCAATGTATTGGTCTAATCAAAGATGTGGTTTTTGGTTTAACTCAAGTCCCTGCTAAAACTGTATTGATGGACATAATTGTAGCTAATATCCCACCAAAATTTGGCATGCTTTTATCTAGATCATGGGCTACCAAAATCAAGGGAACCATGCAAATGGACATGAATTATGCCACCATACCTATTTTTGGTGAGAAAAGGAGATTGCACAGAGAGTCTAGGATGACATATATGGTCAGCAGCAAAGACAAACCTCAAAATTTCCCAGTTTATGTAGTGGAAACTGAGTTAGGATACTCCATTCTTTTCAATGAAATCACCAGTGAAACAAAAAATCAGCAAAAATAAAATCAGAAAATTGAAGAAATTGAGAGAGAAGGTTGGTGGCAGATGAGCTTTGATGGTGTTACTGGAAGACATGGAGTTGGTGCAGGCATTTGGATGATCAACCCAAGAGATGAGAGTAAGTTTTTCTCCTACAAACTCAATTTTGATTGCACAAATAACATGGCAGAATATGAAGCTCTGGTTTTGGGTTTAGAAGTATTGAAAAACATAGGTGCTAAAATTATTTCAGTCTTTGGTGATTCTGAGTTAGTCATCAAACAAGTGAATGGAACCTATCAAACCAAGGATGTTAGAATGAGAGCATACAAAAATCCGATTCTTGAAATGCTGGAAAATTTTTAAGAACACAATCTCACCATCAAGCCCAGAGAATAGAATGGTATTACAGATTCTTTGGCTATTTCAACTTTTCTATTTACAATTCCCATTCATTCTAGCAAGAAATATGAAGTTGAATTCAGACATAGGTCATCCATTCCTGATAACATAAAAATCTAGCAGGTATTTGACAATGATCAACAAGTCATAAATTTTCATGAATTGAAGGAAGAGTTTGAAACCATTCAAGTTGACCAGCAAAACATATTTTCTGAAATCAAAGCCAGTACAGAAATCGTCTAGCTGAAAAAAAATTGTATTCCTAAGGGGTTTATTCCTCTTGAAAAGTTGTTTGACCAAAATTATGTAGATAAGAATCCTAAAATAAAATTTTTTGATGAAGAGGTCGAAAATTGTAACCTTGGTACTACACAAAATACTAAGTTTGTCAAGATGTCCAAGTTCCTTTCTTCTGAGGTAAAGCAGAGATATGTTGCTTTGATGAAGAAATAAATAGATGTATTTGCATGGAGTTATGCAGATTTTAAAAGACAGGATCCTAGTATCATTCAGCATACAATACCAATAAAGGAAAATGAAAAGCCTTTCAAACAAAAACTGAGGAGAATCAACCCATTACTTCTTTCATTGATTGAAAAGGAGATTAAAAAGTTTTTTGAAGAAAATATCATAGTTCCATTGATTTTTTCCATGTGGTTAGCTAATTTGGTACCTGTAAGGAATAAAACTGGGAAGATTAGGATATGTATTGATTTCATAAACTTGAATAAAGCCTCACTAAAAGACAAATATCCTCTTCCCAAGAAGGATCACCTACTGCAGAACATTGTAGGATCACAAAGGATGTCAATGTTATATGGTTTCTCACGCTATAATCAGATATTGGTGCATCCATATGACCAAGAGAAGACAACTTTTACCACGCCTTGGGGAACATTTATGTATGCAAATATGCCCTTTGGACTCATGAATTCAGGAGCGACCTTTCAGACGGAAATGGAAATTTCATTTGTAGAATAAAAGAGAAAATATATGGTTCTATATTTGGATGACATCACTTTGTTTTCAAAGAAGGAAGAAGAGCATCTCAAGCACTTGGAAAATATTCTTCAAAAATGTAGAAAATTTGGTCTTTCTCTAAACCCCACCAAAAGTGTTTTTTCTTTGACAACTGGAAATTTATTGGGTAATATAATATCAAAGGAGGGGATTAAGATTGATCCAAGTAGGGTTTCTTCTCTTCAGAAGATAGATCTTCCCATAAACAAAAGAGAAATCCAATCTTTTTTAGGCAAGGTGAATTTTGTTAGGAAATTTATTCCTAACTTTGCAGAAATTGTGAAGCATATCACCAATATGCTTCAGAAGGACTGTGATATTAAGTGGACAATAGAGGCTAAACATTATTTTTAAGATATCAATAAGGCTCTTACTCAATCTCCAGTACTCATAAACCCTGATTTTTCAAAATAATTTTCGGTTTTTACTTTTTCTTCAGAACATACAATTGCGGGAGTATTGTGACAGAGAAAACAGCAAGGTAATCAACAACCTATTTCTTTTTTCAGTAGGACACACATAAATTTTGAATTGAATTACAACATTATGGAGTAGCAATTTTATGCTTTGGCGAAGGCACTTAAAGATTTCAAAGTGTATGTCATCCATTCACACATTGTTTCTTTTGCACCTAATGCTATAGTAAAAGATATATTAACACAAGCTAATCCAGATGGTAGGAAAAGTTAGTGGATTGCGACTTTGTTGGAATATGATTTGGAGATAAAAGCTACAAAATTGGTGAAAGGACAAGGACTGGAGAAGCTGGTGAATCACACAAATTTTGACTGTCTAGACATTAATTTTTTAGCATAAATTTAAGATGTAATTGCAAATGAAGAGCTGATCCCTGTTGAAGAAAATTTCACTATGTCAAACTAGTATAAGGATGTAAATTTCCTTTTGCATCATCATAGAGCTCATCCTAAATTAACAAAGTCAAAATCCAGATTTGTTAAGCTGAAATATGTGAAGTACTGCATCTTGAACATAATTTTGTATTGGAAAGACATAGGAGGTATACTTGTTAATTTTCTACTAGAAGATGAAGCTGAAAGAGTGATTGAAGAGTTTCATAAAGGTGACTGTGGGGCTCATCATTATTGGAAATAAATATTGAATAAAAGACTCATAGTAGGCTTTTAATAGCGTTCAATGTTCAAAGATGTGTATAATAATATTGTTGCTTGTCTTCAATGTCAAATATTTCATGGAAAAATAAAGTTTCTCCCATTACCTTTGAAACCCATATTTGTAGAAGCTCCTTTCCAGTAGTGGGGGTTGGATTTTTTTGGAAATATACATCCTACATCTTTAGGCCAACATCGGTGGATCCTAACTTCCAATGATTATTTTACAAAGTGGATTGAAGAAGTTCCTACAACATAAGCCACAGATTCAATAATCATACATTTTCTATAAAATAACATCCTATCAATATTTGGTTGTCCAATGAATATCATCATTTACAATGCTTAGGCCTTCAATTCAAAGAAGCTAGTAATTTTTTCCAACCAGTATAACATCACCCTTGGTCACTCTATAACCTATTACCCTCAATGTAATGGCTTGGATGAGTCATCAAACAAGAGCCTAGTAAAATTATCAAGAGAATTTTGTAGGAAAACAAAAGGTCATGGAATTTGAAACTTAAATTTTCCTTATGGGATGATAGAATTTTCACTAAAAGATCCATAGGGACTTCTCCTTATGAGTTGGTTTATGGGACTAAAGCAGTTTTTCCTAATTCTCTTGGAGTTCCAGTGATGAGATTGTTGCAAGGATTGGAGGAAGAACAAAATGAAATTCAAAGGAGGATCAATCACCTGATTTCTTTGCAGGAAAAGATAGAATAATTATACACAAATTATCAGCAATCTCAAAAAAAAGTTAAAAGGACATTTGAAAAAAATACAAAAGATGAAAATTTCAATATTGTGCATGTGGTTTTAAAGTGGGGGGCTAAGATAGAAGACAAAGGGAAGCATGGAAAGTTTGAAAACATATGGAAAGGCCATATAAGATCTTAGCCTACCATGGAAATAACACTTTTATACTACAAGAGATGTATGGTCAACTGTATAAAGGAGGTCCTGTAAATGGCAGGTTTCTCAAGCATTATTCCTATTGATTTAGTGAGCTGGAAGAAACACCATTGTATATATTCCATTTTTTATTTCCCATTTACAGGTGTGGATGATTTTTTTAGCAAGTTTGAGCCCGAGGTGAAGGCCATAAGGACTTGGAGATGACATCATCATAGTTTTAGTTTTCATTTTTGAATAAGACATTTGGTTTGTTAGTTTTTTGTTTCACCACAAGGGCGCAACATCCCCATTGGAGCCAATTTTATCCAAGATAACACTTAGGTTTTGTCTTTGAGTCAATTTGGTTAAGTTAATTAGGGTTTTGAGTTTTCCTAAAAACTAATCACATGTACAAAGGTCATTTTTTTCATAAATTCAGTTTGTAGGGTCATTATGAATTTTAATGGGGTGTTAACATAAAGGTGAAAATCAAATACTCCATGTCTCTTGGGCTTATATGGTCATAATTCACATTTTGATAGTTTTACAAAAATCCATAGCAAGTTCAGTTAACAAAGCTGGGGGTTGCACTCTGGTGCGACCCCCAGCTTTGTTAACTGAACTTGCTATGGATTTTTGTAAAACTATCAAAATGTGAATTAAGACCATATGAGGTTGAAAGGTATTGGTAGCTCATCAAAGTTAGGTACTCCATATCTTTTAATAGCTTCATATTTACCATTTGGAGGTGTTAAAAATATTGAAGACATAGAGTTTGATAAATTTTTTGAGAAAACACATTTTATATCTAAATCAAAAAATGAATTAACAGAAATTGTCTTAGATCTACAAAGCTTAGGGATTGACACCACATATGTTGTTTCAAAGGAAGAAAAAGAAGGGTTTTGGGAAACTATTACATCAGAATTAACATTAGAAGAGGAGTCTTTAGAAAAACTAAGAGAACTTGATCCTTTTGAATTCTTGTTGAAAAGAAGAGTTGGTGTCCCTTTACCTAAGTGGAGTTATTTTTTTTTTTCTATGCTGAAAATTCCTGTAACTCAATTTCCTAACATCACATCTTCTTTTACTACTACTCCCACTATTTTGATAGCTACCTCCCCTATTGTAGTTTCAACTAGTACATCTAATGCCACTCCTACAATGGTTGGAGTTCCTCCTCCTCCTCCTCCTGTAGACCCTTCTAGATATGCCCATCTTGTCTTGCCTGCTCAACTTCATGATCTCCCACAAGGATATTCTACTAGGATAAAAACCTTTGGAGGTGAGGAGGGAATCACTGCAGAAAAACATGTTAACTAATTCAATGAGTTTATAGACCTAGAGGAGGGAGATGATGAAGATGTTAAAATGATATTGTTTGTGCAGAGTTTTATTGGTGAAGTGAGAAAATGGTTTAAAGCCTTAACCCCAAGAAGTTTACAAAATTAGGATCAATTAGAGGAAATATTTTTGAGAAAATGGGGAAGTAAGGTGAATCATCTCCAAGCCTTGAATGAATATAAATATTTTAAGAAAGCAAGTAATGAGTCAGTTCAATATTTTTCAAAGAGGTTCAAAAAAGTTTATAATTCCATTCCTGCTCATATAAAACCTCCCCCAGGGGCTACCCAATTTCATTATGTTGAAGCTTTTGATTATGAATTTTCCATTTTGCTAAGAGAAAGGGAGTCTACCACTTTGGCTAATGTGAAAAATGATGTTGTGAAGGTAGAAGTTAGCATGGCTATATCAAAAATGTCTAAGGCTAGAAAAGGAAGAGTAAAAGAGGAAGAACAACCCTCTACATATTCAGATGTGAAATTTGACACTATGATGAAAACCATGGAAATACTTGTGGATAGAATAGCCCTTGGAAAAAATCTTCCACTTGCTACACAACCAGAAACAAAAAATTAGAAATCCACATTTTATAAGACATACCAAGAGAACATAGAAATTAGCATGATCAATCATTTCTGCCCCATTTCTAGCAAAACCCGGTAGATGAGGAAGAGATACAACCATAAATTCAAGAAGATATCATTCACTGTTTGGATGAGGATGAAACAAAGATGTTTTTAACAAAAGAGGAGCATGATGAATCTAGTAATGACATAGCTAATGATGAAACTGAAAAAAAATTGACTACCTAAAAGTCTATCGACATGCCATTTTTGAGATGCAGAATTAGTATAATCTTAGGAAAATAAACGTTCCTACAGTGGCAAATAAAAATCAGCCTGAAAGGGATGGTCCAAAGGTTGTTGAACAGAAGAAAGATACTCCTCTTGGGAAATAAATTGAGAAAACACATCCATTTTTCAACCTAGAAAATGAGATTTCAAAAATTAAAAGTGTTGTCTCTTTTGGTGAAATAATAAAGGTCACGGAATTAGAAGTCAAATTGTGAAGATGCTAAACACTCAAGCTGGACCCACTGCTTTTCTAAATTTGCAATAATATCACCCTACCATATTCTTAGGACGAAGAGTGGAAGATGAGAAAAATGAAGAAGTGCGACCATTCTATGTGAGTCTAAATATTCATGAAATGACATTACACGATGATATGTTAGATTCAGGGGCATATCATAAATTAATGCCAAAGGTCATCATGGAGAGATTGGGTTTGGACATAACTAGACCATACAAAGACTTGTTTTCATTTGATTCCAAGAGGGTTTAATGTATTGGTCTAATCAAAGATGTGGTTTTTGGTTTAACTCAATTCCCTGCTAAAACTATATTGATGGACATAATTGTAGCTAATATCCCACCAAAATTTGGCATGCTTTTATCTAGATCATGGGCTACCAAAATCAAGGGAACCATGCAAATGTACATGAATTATGCTACTATACCTATTTTCGGTGAGAAAAGGAGATTGTACAGAGAGTCTAGGATGACATATATGGTCAGCAGCAAAGAAAAACCTCAAAATTTACCAGTTTATGCAGTGGAAACTGAGTTAGGGTCCATTCTTTTCAATGAAATCACCAGTGAAACAAAAAATCAGCAAAAATAAAATCAGAAAATTGAAGAAATTGAGAGATAAGGTTGGTGGCACATGAGCTTTGATGGTGTTACTATAAGAGATGTTGTTGGCACAGGCATTTGGATGATCAACCCAAGAGATGAGAGTAAGTTTTTCTCCTACAAACTCAATTTTGATTGCACAAATAACATGGCAGAATATGAAGCTCTGGTTTTGGGTTTAGAAGTATTAAAAAACTTAGGTGATACTGCTAAAATTATTTCAGTCTTTGGTGATTCTTAGTTAGTCATCAAATAAGTGAATGGAACCTATCAAACCAAGGATGTTAGAATGAGAGCATACACAAATCCGATTCTTGAAATGCTGGAAAATTTTTAAGAACACAATCTCACCATTAAGCCCATAGAATAGAATGGTATTATAGATTCTTTGGCTATTTCAACTTTTCTATTTACAATTCCCATTCATTCTAGCAAGAAATATGAAGTTGAAGTCAGACATAGGTCATCCATTCCTGATAACATAAAAATCTAGCAGGTATTTGACAATGATCAACAAGTCAGAAATTTTCATGAATTGAAGGAAGAGTTTGAAACCATTCAAGTTGAACATCAAAACATGTTTTCTAAAATCAAAGCCAGTACAGAAATCGTCTAGCTAAAAAAAATTTGTATTCCTAAGGGGTTTATTCCTCTTGAAAATTTGTTTGACCAAAATTATGTAGATAAGAGTCCTAAGATAAAATATGTTGATGAAGAGGTCGAAAATTGTAACCTTGGTACTACACAAAATCCTAAGTTTGTCAAGATGTCCAAGTTCCTTTCTTTTGAGGTAAAGTAGAGATATGTTGATTTGATGAAGAAATAAATAGATGTATTTGCATGGAGTTATGCAGATTTGAAAAGATATGATCCTAGTATCATTCAGCATACAATACCAATAAAAGAAAATGAAAAGCCTTTCAAACAAAAACTGAGGAGAATCAACCCATTACTTCTTTCATTGATTGAAAAGGAGATTAAAAAGTTTTTTGAAGCAAATATCATAGTTCCATTGATGTTTTCCAAGTGGTTAGCTAATTTGGTACCAGTAAGGAATAAAACTGGGAAGATTAGGATATGTATTGATTTCAGAAACTTGAATAAATCCTCACTAAAAGACAACTATCCTCTTCCCAAGAAGGATCACCTACTGCAGAACATTTTAGGATCACAAAGGATTTCAATGTTAGAAGGTTTTTCAGGCTATATTCAGATATTGGTGCATCCATATGACCAAGAGAAGACAACTTTTACCATGCCTTGGGGAACATTTATGTATGCAAAGATGCCCTTTGGACTCTTGAATGTAGGAGCGAACTTTCAGAGGGAAATGGAAATTTAATTTGTAGAATAAAAGGGCAAATCTATGGTTCTATATTTGGATGACATCACTTTATTTTCAAAGAAGGAAGAAGAGAATCTCAAGCACTTGGAAAATATTCTTAAAAATTGCAGAAAATTTGGTCTTTCTCTAAACCCCACCAAAAGTGTTTTTGCTTTGACAACTGGAAATTTATTGGGTAATATAATATCAAAGGAGGGGATTAAGATTGATCCAAGTAGGGTTTCTACTCTTCAGAAGATAGATATTCCCAGAAACAAAAAATAAATCCAATATTTTTTAGGCAAGGTGAATTTTGTTAGGAGATTTATTCCTAACTTTGCAAAAATTGTGAAGCATGTCACCAATATGCTTAAGAAGTACTGTGATATTAAGTGGAAAACAGAGGCTAAACATTATTTTTAACAGATCAATAAGGCTCTTACTCAATCTCCAGTACTCATAAACCCTGATTTTTCAAAAGAATTTCTGGTTTTTACTTTTTCTTCAAAACATACAATTGCGGGAGTATTGTTACAGAGAAAACAACAAGGTAATCAACAACCTATTGATGCAGGAGCATTAGCTCAGGAAAAATACCTTGTATTTTTATTGAACCTAAGGGTCTCATGTTTTTGAGAAATTATTAAATTCATGTAAATATTAATATTATTTTGAGTGATTAATTATATTTTTAATTAATTATTTGTGAGAATTTGTAAATGTTTCCAAACAACTGGAAAACATGAGAGAATTAGATGAGAGGTATCTAAGAGATAATTAAGGATCCTAAGTTAGAATTAGTTGCAAGGTTTTAGGGATAAAAATCTATCTTTTAGGGGTGTTGAGAGATTTGGGGATTTGTTGAGATATTAAAGGGATTGAACTTAAATTAGTGCATTTTTAATTTGTATAAATTGTTAGGCATCAAAGGCAAATAGAGGGTGTGAGAGTAGAGAAATTTGAGAGGTGAGGCTTGGACAGCCAAAGCTTATAAGCCTCCGGGAAATTGGAAGGCCATTAAAGTTGAATATCTGGCAAACACAAAGCTTGTAAGTATTTTCATTGTTAATGTGAAAAGTGTTTTCAGAATTTTGTGTTTTGATTCATTAAGTAGGTGTATATTTTCTGTATATTGACTTTAGAAAGTCGAATTCATTGAGGCGCACTCGTTTTGGTGAAAATTAAATTGGACTGTTGAGGTGAGGTACCAGAATTGGAACTGGTAATAGTGAATCGACTTAGTGATGGTATGAGGTACGTTTTAAATAAAATCTGAATGTATGGTTTTGAATGGTGCGTCGACTGTATTGCAGATTGTAATGTATGGGGTGTGCACAACATTGAAGAGTTGTATTTCAAATGTGAGATGGAGCGCTTTTAACTGTTATGAAATGCTTGATCGATATTTCATATTGTTAAATGTTGATTGGTGTAAGCAACGCACATGCAATTGAGCTGTCAAAGATTGTCGAACGTCGTTCCTGAACAAACTGTGTGATACATAAAGGCGTAAAATTTGTTTGGACTCTGTCTATTCTGAATCAATAAAACAAAAATCGATCATCCAAGGGGGAGGATTGGTTCGAATATTAATCAAGTGGAGATTGAAACGACGGCTCTGGAAAATCACTTTCAGGAATAGCGTAATCACTTTGATAAAAATATAAACGAACTGTTGTGCAGAATGCGTTGATATTAATAATGTGTCAACATTTTATGGAGATGCAGGTTTGTTGCATTAAGCCGATTGCTAGTGATACTATCCATATCGTTTGTTCAGATCAGTATCTGTTGAATTAAATGCTGTGGATTCCACTTAAGTTGGTGACATGATCAAGATTTCAATACAGAATGAAGCGATTGGAATCTTTAGCAGAAAGAGAGGAGGTACTATGCGTATCACTATTCAACAGTTAAAGAATTTGAAGGTGTGCATTCATATTCAGTGGACCTGTGAGTAAATTGGGTTTGTGGAAGATTGGGAAGTATGAGTTGTGCACCGAGGAGTTAAACGTAGAAAAAATAAGAACAGAAGAGCAATTGCATTGCAATTCATCTGAAAGTTGTGGTTATGAATGATGAAATAGATTTTAATATTAACTGGGTTTTGTATCTGAAGGTATTATTAAGGTGTTGTGAAAGGCGAATATGCAGAGATTGTCAAACAATGTTGGAGTTCAGCAAGAAGTCGAAGACACAACCATTTTTTTAGAAGCCGAGGTTTTGAAATCACTGGCATGGGAATTGAACGGTTTTAAAAAAGACAGAATCCGTAGCATGGAGATTAAGACCAATCTGTAAGTATTTATTTATGTTTTACTGATCCATGCATCTGAACGTTGTGGTTGTTATAACTGAAGGTGTAGATTGCCTGTACGATCCGTTAAAACACGTTTTATAGTTGAAATCCAGGAAGGCGCAATCAAAATTGAAGGGTGTTTATGGAGGTAAGCTAAATTGTGTTAAAACCGTGGCCATAAAGATGTGTAATTGATTGTTGTAAAAGTATACTTACATTGGAATATATAATTCCATATGGAGTGGTAGTGTGGGGGTATTCTTTTTGTTGAATTTTGAATTTAAAATCCAGCAATATGTGAATATTGAGATTGAAATGGAAATGATGAATGAGGGGTATTGGGTCTGATTTATGAGAGAATTTGAATGTTAATTATGGATTGAGTGGTATTTAAATCCTATGAAATCTTGAATTGGGATTGTAGTGAAGGTTTGGTTTACATGCATGGAAATTTTGATTGTGGAGTGAATGATTTCGTATCATTGTTTGAAGAAGTTTCCAGTCATAAGGGAACCTTATTGTGAAGATTGTTGGGTTATGGTTTTGAAACATATGTTTTAAATGCTTCCGCATATAAAAGTGTGTGTGAGATTTCCGGTGAATGGGTAAGTTGAAGAGCTTCCGCATGTAGAAAGTTTATGAAATTGCCAGAAAATGGAAGTTTTTATTTCGGCAGCTGTTGAGGATGCATTTTATAAGATGGTAAAGGAAATATTCTGGGTTTGCAGGGTGAGCCTGCATCATTTTTGGTATCAGAGATGGAATAGCTCTATGTGAAGATTCAAAGTTTTTTTTAATTGAGTTAATTGCATGTGATGAATGAATATCTGATTTTGAAGCTAATGAGGATTGCAGCACAGAGAGGCAAGTGCAATTGAAGAAGTGAAGCAAGATCAACAGGATCTTGAAGGTGAGTTTTCAGATGATATCTATCTCTGGTTTAAAATTTATACTTGGATAATTTGATTTGCAGGCATAGTGAAGAAATCTCAGCAGGAAGAAGCAGATCACGCTGGAGTGCAGTGATGAAGGAGTCCAACAAGGGATTCTAAGTGAGTGGCAGAACCTGAAGATTCAATAGAGGTTGAATGAAGTTGTAGATGAGTGAAGCCGGAAGGAGCAGTGGAGAAATGCTCGAAGGGTTCCAGCAGAGGACTGGTGATTACCAAAAGACCAGATCCGGAGGAAGGGACTGGTGAGGTAAGTGGCAGCAAAAGAGTTTACTGTTGCAGAGGCTTGATGCAACTCATGAGTGAGAAACTCATGGTGAAGGAGATGACTACTGAAAGTCACAAAGGACAAAGCAGAGGTTCAGAGAGAAGCCACCGTAGAAAAAGGGAGAAAGATGCCAAGACAAATGGCATAAGACAATAGTTGACTGATGAAGAGTATGAGAAAGAGAAAGCTGAGATCGCGGTTCATCTCGAGTTGTTGATGGAGTTGTTACAGGAAAATGTGAGAGGCCAGAGACATGGTTGGCTGATGAGGAAGAGAATGAAGTGGCAGAGGCTACAGCAGAAAAGAGATCGACAGATAAACATGCAGTTAACATAAGAGCTAGGAAAGCTCGAGCAGGTGATGAATATACAGTTGAGACTTGAAGAACTCAGAGCAGCTAAGTTGAAAGTGGAGGTTTCCATTGGTGAAACAGAAGAGGAGATCATTGATGATTTCCTGAACTATTGGGTAGATCCAGATCAGTTGGATAATGTGAACTCTTGTATTTTTATAGCTGACAATTGTGATGTGATTACAGGTTTTAGTAAAGAGGATGCGCAGTCTTGTGAAGCTGTCACAAGTATGGAAAAGAATATTTCAGGAGATAAGTACTTTGAAGAAGAAAGCAGTGATGCTTTTTCTGTTACAGCACAGGAAGAAGTTCATGTGAATGACGAAGAGGAGATTCAGCTTGAGGAGCTGGTATATAAACCAACAGTTGAGACTGTTGAAACTTGTATTTTTCAAAATGACAAGTTGTGTATGAATGCAGGGACTGTAAGTGATGGTAATGTTATGCTTCAGCAATGCCACAGAGAAATTGCATTGTTGGAATATTTGTTGGAGAATTCAGAGTATGACAGGGAGATCGCAGTAGAAGAAAGAGTTCAGTACAGTGAACGAAAGCAGAAAGACATCATGGAAACAGATGGTGTGAAGGAAGGACTGGTTCACAGTCTTGAGAATTCTTTGGGCAGAGAGGATCAGCATACTGATGTGCTGATTGAGATGAAAATTTTAGAGCAACATACTGAAGTGCTGGCAAAGGAGGACAAGGCACTGATGCCTTATGATTTTTGTTTTAACAAGTGTTTTGTGAATGCAGGTGTTATTGCGGGTACTAAAGAACATTTGACTCAGTTGAGCAGTCAAATAAAGGAGGAAGATGAGGATTCTATGGAAATTTCTAATCCATGGGATGAGGACATTATGTTGCTGGAGATGATGCTGAATAGTCAAGATTCAGTGCAGAAAGAATCTCAATTTCAGAATTGGGAATTGCAGATGCAGAGAGATGAAGACAACAGAAAAGAGTACACAATGTACCAGTCCAGTAAGTTGCTGATAGGAGGAGGCAAAGGAGAAGTTTTCCGTTGTATAAGACAAGAGGGCATGGATGATTGGGCAGCAGTACAAATGGAGCAAGTACAGATGGAGCAAGCAATAAGTCAACAAGTGACAGTAACAATTGAACAAGTAAGAACTGAGCAAGCCATCTTAGCTCAGCAGAAAGTGAGAAATCAGCAACCTGAAGATTTATTGGACAGAGAAATTGAATTAATCAGAAGAATCATGATGAAAGTATCTCAGAGGAAGATATCAGCAGGAAAGAGGAAAAGAAGAAGCAGCAACATCAAAATAAAGATAGAGACAGATTTTGAAAGTGCAGCTAGTGGAGCAAGACAGCATAAGATATGGAGACCTGGTGAAAAGCATACGACAGAAGAAATTGATGATAAGTTGCAGAACAAAATGTGGGATCCAGGCAGACAAAATTTGAAACACATGATCTGGAGATCATGATCATTTTCTACCTTGGGAGTCTGATGCAAGAGCATTAGCTTGGGAAAAATACCTTGTATTTTTATTGAACCTAGGGGTCTCATGTTTTTGAGAAATTATTAAATTCATGTAAATATTAATATTATTTTGAGTGATTAATTATATTTTTAATTAATTATTTGTGAGAATTTGTAAATGTTTCCAAACAACTGGAAAACATGAGAGAATTAGATGAGAGGTATCTAAGAGATAATTAGGGAGCCTAAGTTAGAATTAGTTGCAAGGTTTTAGGGATAAAAATCTATCTTTTACGGGTGTTGAGAGATTTGGGGATTTGTTGAGATATTAAAGGGATTGAACTTAAATTAGTGCATTTTTAATTTGTATAAATTGTTAGGCCTCAAAGGCAAATAGAGGGTATGAGATTAGAGAAATTTGAGAGGTGATACTTGGACAGCCAAAGCTTATAAGCCTCCGAGCAATTGGAAGGCCATTAAAGTTGAATATCTGGCAAATACAAAGCTTGTAAGTATTTTCATTGTTAATGTGAAAAGTGTTTTCAGAATTGTGTGTTTTGATTCATTAAGTAGGTGTATATTTTCTGTATATCGACTTTAGAAAGTCGAATTCATTGAGGTGCACTCGTTTTGGTGAAAATTAAATTAGACTGTTGAGGTTAGGTACCAGAATTGGAACTGGTAATAATGAATCGACTTAGTGATGGTATGAGGTACGTTTTAAATAAAATCTGAATGTATGGTTTTGAATGGTGCATCGATTGTATTATAGATTGTAATGTATGGGGTATGTACAGCATTGAAGAGTTTTTTTTCAAATGTGAGATGGAGCGCTTTTAACTGTTATGAAATGCTTGATCGATATTTCATATTGTTAAATGTTGATTGGTGTAAGCAACACACACGCAATTGAGCTGTCAAAGATTGTCGAACGTCATTCCTGAACAAACTGTGTGATACATAAAGGCGTAAAATTTGTTTGGATTCTGTCTATTCTGAATCAATAAAACAGAAATCGATCATCCAAGGGGGAGGATTGGTTCTATTAATCAAGTGGAGATTGAAACGACGGCTCTAGCAAATCACTTTCAGGAAAAGCGTAATCACTTTGATAAAAATATAAATGAACTGTTGTGCAGAATGCGTTGATATTAATAATGTCTCAACATTTTATGGAGATGCAGGTTTGTTGCATTAAACCGATTGCTAGTGATACTATCCATATCGTTTGTTCAGATCAGTATCCGCTGAAGTAAATGCTACAGATTCCAGTTAAGTTGGTGACATGATCAAGATTTCAATACAGAATGAAGCAATTGCAATATTTAGCAGAAAGAGAGGAGGTACTGTGTGTATCATTGTTCAACGGTTAAAGAATTTGAAGGTATGCATTCATATTCAGTCGGCCTATGAGTAAATTGGGTTTGCAGAAGATTGGGAAGTATGAGTTGTGCACCGAGGAGTTAAACGCAGAATAAATAAGAACAGAAGAGCAATTGCATTGCAATTAATTTGAAAGATGTGGTTATGAATGATTAAATCGATTTTAATATTAACTGGGTTTTGTATCTGAAGGTATTATTAAGGCATTGTGAAAGTCGAATATGCAGAGATTGTCAAACAATGTTGGATTTCAGCAAGAAGTCGAAGACACAGCCTTTTTTTTTAGAAGCCGAGGTTCTGAAATCACTGGCATGGGAATTGAACGGTTTTAAAAAAGACAGAATCCGTAGCATGGAGATTAAGACCAATTTGTAAGTATTTATTTATGTTTTACTGATCCATGCATCTGAACGTTGTGGTTTGTATAGCTGAAGGTGCAGATTGCCTGTACGATCTAATAAAACGTGTTTTATAGTTGAAATCCAGGAAGGCGCAATCGAAATTGAAGGGCGTTTATGGAGGTAAGCTAAATTGTGTTAAAACCATGGCCATAAAGACGTGTAATTGATTGCTGTAAAAGTCGATTTACATTGGAATATATAATTCCATATGGATTGGTAGTGTGGGGGTATTCTTTTTGTTGAATTTTGAATTTAAAATCCAGCCATATGTGAATATTGAGATTGAAATGGAAATGATGAATGAGGGGTATTGGGTCTGATTTATGAGAGAATTTGAATTTTAATTATGGATTGAGTGGTATTTAAATCCTATGAAATCTTGAATTGGGGTTGTAGTGAAGGTTTGGTTTACATGCATGGAAATTTTGATTGTGGAGTGAATGATTTCATATCATTGTTTGAAGAAGTTTCCAGTCATAAGGGAACCTTATTGTGAAGATTGTTGGGTTATGGTTTTGAAACATATGTTTTAAATGCTTCCGTATATAAAAGTGTGTGTGAGATTTCCGGTGAATGGGTAAGTTGAAGAGCTTCCGCATGTAGAAAGTTTATGAAATTGCCAGAAAATGGAAGTTTTTATTTGGGCAGCTATTGAGGATGCATTTTATAAGATGGTAAAGGAAAGATTCTGGGTTTGCAGGGTGAGCCTGCATCACCTATTTATTTTTTCAGTAGGACACATGGAAATTTTGAATTGAATTACAACATTATGGAGTAGCAAGTTTATGCTTTGGTGAAGGCACTTAAAGATTTCAAAGTGTATGTCATCCATTCACACATTGTTTATTTTGTACCTAATGCTATAGTAAAAGATATATTAACACAAGCTAATCCAGATGGTAGGAAAATTTAGTGGATTGCAACTTTGTTGGAATATGATTTGGAGATAAAAGCTACAAAATTGGTGAAAGGACAAGGACTGGAGAAGCTGTTGAGTCAATCAAATTTTGACTATCTAGACATTAATTTTTTAGCATAAATTTCAGATGTAATTGCAGATGAAGAGTTGATCCCTGTTGAAGAAAATTTCACTATGTCAAACTGGTATAAGAATGTATTTTTTTTTTTACATCATTATAGAGCTCATCCTGAATTAACAAAGTCAAAATCTGGATTTTTTAAGCTCAAATATGTGAAGTACTGCATCTTGAACATAATTTTGTATTGGAAAGACATAGGAGGTATACTTCTTAATTTTCTACTAGAAGATGAAGCTGAAAGAGTGATTGAAGAGTTTCATAAAGGTGACTGTGGGGCTCATCATTATTGGAAATAAATAGTGAATAAAAGACTCATAGTAGGCTTTTACTGGTGTTCAGTGCTCAAAGATGTGTATAATAATATTGTTGCTTGTCATGAATGTCAAATATTTCATGGAAAAATAAAGTTTCTCCCATTACCTTTGAAACCCATATTTGTAGAAGCTCATTTCCATTAGTGGGGGTTGGATGTTTTATGAAATATACATCCTACATATTTAGGCCAACATCGGTGGATCCTAACATCCACTGATTATTTTACAAAGTGGATTGAAGCGGTTCCTACAACATAAGCCACAGATTCAATAATCATACATTTTCTAGAAAATAACATCCTATCAAGATTTGTTTGTCCAATGAAGATCATCATTGACAATGCGTAGGCCTTCAATTCAAAGAAGCTAGTAATTTTTTGCAACCAGTATAACATCACCCTTGGTCACTCTATAACCTATTACCCTCAAGGTAATGGCTTGGATGAGTCATCAAACAATAGCCTAGTAAAATTATCAAGAGAATTTTGTAGGAAAACAAAATGTCATGGCACTTGAAACTTAAATTTTCCTTATGGGATGATAGAATTTTCACTAAAAGATCCATAGGAACTTCTCCTTATGAGCTGGTTTATGGGAATAAAGAAGTGTTTCCTAATTCTCTTGGAGTTCCAGTGATGATATTGTTGCAAGGATTGGAGGAAGAAAAAAATGAAATTCAAAGGAGGATCATTCAACTGATTGCTTTGCAGGAAAGGAGAGAAGAATTATACACAAATTATCAGCAATCTCAAAACAAAGTTAAAAGGACATTTGAAAAAAATACAAAAGATGAAAATTTCAATATTGTGCATGTGGTTTTGAAGTGGGGGGCTAATATAGAAGACAAAGGGAAGCATGGAAATTTTGAAAACATATGGAAAGGCCATATAAGATCTCAGCCTACCATGGAAATAACACTTTTATACTACAAGAGATGGATGGTCAACTGTATAAAGGAGGACCTGTCAATGGAAGGTTTCTCAAGCATTATTCCTATTGATTTAGTCAGCTGGAAGAAACACCATTTTATATATTCCATTTTTTATTTCCCATTTGCAGGTGTGGATGATTTTGCCAACAAGTTTGAGCTTGAGGTGAAGGCCATAAGGACTTGGAGATGACATCATCAAAGTTTTAGTTTTCATTTTTGAATAAGACATTTGGTTTGTTGGTTTTTTGTTTCACCACAAGGGCACAACATCCCCATTGGAGCCACTGTTATCCAAGATAACACTTAGGTTTTGTCTTTGAGTCAATTTGGTTAAGTTAATTAGGGTTTTGAGTTTTCCTAAAAAATAATCACATTTACAAAGGTCATTTTTGTCATAAATTCAATTTGTATGGTCATTATGAATTTTAATGGGGTGTTAACATAAAGGTAAAAATCAAATATTCCATGTCTCTCGGGCTTATATGGTCATAATTCACATTTTAAAGCAAGTTCAGTTAACAAAGCTGGGGGTTTCTACAGAAGTTCCTAACACTTCCGTAGAGAATCTGTCTCTTCAAACACTTATCTTGTTACAGAAGTCTGTTGTTGTGGTAACGTTATTGTAATGATGAATTTTTTTTAAATCCATTGTGGTGATAGTCATATGGGTTATGATTACATGTCATTTGTCTTTATCTATAATCCCAAAAACTTGTACATCATATAGCTTCATTCCAATTTCGTTCTCTTTTAACTTTAGAATAGATTTGTTTCCATAAATTCAGTCTCATTCTAATTCGATCTATTCTTGTTTTCCATAAGCTTGGTCTTGTTATCTTGTGAGTTGGTATAGATGTCTTTAGGGAAGCTTTGTTGGTGTCAATAGATGGTCTTGTTGTCTTTAGGATATTTGGAGGTGTCAAGAAGCAGTTGTCAATGTGGTGAAGCCATGGCAGCTCAGAGGAAGAAATATAAAGGAGGATCAGTTGTGAGATATCAATCAATGGAAATGAAACTACTAGAGGAGGACCCTACATTCACTCAAAAAATTTCTAGCGTGGGGTACCTTCGTTTATGTCAGAAGCTGCAAGGATAACATGGGAAAATTTACAAAGGCTTTTCCATTAAATCCATAGGGACATATTCAAAAGTGGGCATGTTGAACTTTGCAGTGTCCCCTAACACCATTTCCCGTGCTACAGAAATCCCTAGGTCTAGAGAAATGTGGTTTAAAGTGCAGAAGTTTCAGCTGCAGAATTGTGATGAGTTTCTTAAGGAATAACACAGAGGGATTGATACGACTACGTGAATTCCCATAACTTTCCTCAAAGAATATTTTTTCTAAACTCCTGATGGTCATCCAGAAGTAATTCACTTGTGAAGGCAGGTTCAACATGGTCTACCAATACCATTTCAAATCGTTATTGAATTTTGTAGGAAAATAACCCCTAGACATTCCTTTCTATATGTTTAGAATTTTTTGAAAGATTAATGACAAGGTCCAAGCCAAGCCTGATGCCAGTAACACCTCTATTTTCCATCATGGTCTTATTAAATTTGTGGATGTTGAAGAGTTGAATAGGGTGAACAGAGATTGGCTCACCTTTTTATTTTTAAGTGGCTATGATTTATATACTTCCACCCCTAGGAAAACTCCAAAGTCCAAATCCATAACCCCTATGGAGGAGAAGCAGCCTGAGGCTGAGCCTATAACTGAACTTGAAGCAGAGATAGAACTTGTAGTTGAACATGTAGCAGAACCTGTGGCAACAGAAAAAACTTCTACAAGCACAAAGAGGAGGATGAATAAAATTCAAATAAAAGGGAAGGGTAAGTTATTAGATATCCTAGACGCTATTGAGATTGAAGAAATCCCAATTTAGAAGCCTATAAAAGTAAAAAATACTAAAGTTCAGAAAAATAAGAGTAAGAGAGCCAAAAAATTAGGTTTTTCATAATAAGAACCATGTTTTGTTTTCAAACCTAGGAAGCTTGTCAACAAATAACAATAGCCAATTGAAAAAATGCATGAGCTTCCCCTAGAACAAACAAAGCCATCAAATAAAAGGAAAGGAAAGGAGCTTGTACAAGAAAAATGTGAAGTGGAGGTTTTACAAGAACAATTAAGAGAAGCTAGGAATGAGGTGATAGAATCTAAATTACTTTTTGAGAAATTGAAGGAGGATATATCAAAGAAACTTAATTTCTATTATAAGGTTGGAGATGAATCTAGAACACCACCTTTCATATAATTATGAATAACTTGTGCAAGAGGAACAACTGGTTACAAGTAGACAGGGAAAATTTGTGTGGGAAATTCAAAGCCTTAGAGACTCAAATTGAAATGATAAAAGCTCAGCTTTTGAAGAAGGGTCTCAAGATTATTGTTGAAATAGATGGAACTCCTTGAACATGGTAACATCATTAAATTTTTCCTATTTTATGTTTAACTAATATTCTTAGTAGTATACATGCTTGTATAGGATATTAGAAATGACATGGAGGTGAAAGAAATCATGAAAGGGAAAAATCTCAGAAACTTGACAGTTTCATAGCAACTCCCCATATTGAAGGTGAATATTTTCTATGGAATTGTTGTAGCTTTTCATGGAGGAAATGAAAAGTTTAAACCTCATAAAATGGATTTATAAAGACATGTGTTTAGCTAATAAACATCAATGAAGACCCTGGAACTGTCAGAAAGGTAAGATGGGTAGAAAAAAGGTGTTGTTTTCATTTGCTACAAAATTGCCTATACTCTGTTTTTTCTGCGTAGTGAGGTTTTGATGAGTTTTTGGGTAATCAGAAAAAAAAGGTATTGGATGTAAAACAAGTCAAAGGTGTCCACATCATCATCCTATGAACTCCTATTTTTCAAGGAGATAGCTCAGCAGGTCAACATGTCAGCATACACATGGCAAGAGAAGAACATTCCAGCACTCCAGCAATTCAACACTCCAACACATCAACAATTGGTTGCATTCGACGAGGATCATCAACATAATTTTTTGAGTTATTAAATTATAGGAGAATCATTTTTGTTTTTAAATTCTATTGAAATAGAAATATCACTAAAAAGGCTCCATGAGTTTTAATTCAATTAGAATTAGGTCTCTTAGTTGTGCATTGAGTCTAGCCAAGGTGGCAGATTTTTGTTACGGAGACCTCACTCTATATACATGTAACTTTTTCACTTTGAAGGGGTTGATGGATGATGTGAGAGGACCACCCTTGTAATATTTTTCTTCAGTTAATATACATTTGCAGCAGACTGTCTTTTTGACCTGAGATTCTATTTTGGCTCATACGTTTTATCTCCATGTTTTGCATGATATTATTAGTTTCATAGAAATTTGATTACTTGGAATTCATTTTATATGCTACAACTTCCTTCATTATTCATAATTGGTTTATTTCACACCATTTTATGGCCAAAATTTCCTCAGATTCCATGAAAGAAGTGTTGTTGTAATTGATTTTCCTTAATTGACTCCATGCCTAATGGTGGCAGTCATCACATTATTTTTCACCTACAAATTCACATGAAGTATGAACAGAGTTAGCGATATGATGTTTTTAGTTTTATACAAAAAATTTATAAGAAATTTGAGAGAGCCCTCTCAGACAGGAAGGGATAACTTCTAGTTAAAATTTGGTTTGAAATATTTATGCTAGGTTGGAGGTTGACACAGCCTAATCTGTTCTAACCTAGTGATAAAACTATGGACAATATCAACAACAATTTTTAGTGAAGGAAAAGAAAATTCATGCTGCAAAGTATTGTTGAGAAGAAATATGAAATTAGAATGGAGAATTTTGAAGAAGACAATAGTAAATATATTGTAAAATAGTAGTGGAGAAGGCATATAAATGTCTTAAGAATCTATTGGAAGTTGTATCTCAAATCGGAGTGGGAGATATATATTTTATCATTATATATTTTTTTCATCAATCTCGATGCTTCCATAGTGGAAAAAGTGGACGAATCGGCTCAATGGACCCTTTTTACTGGTGGGACCCGATTTGGAAAAACAGGGCTTAAAACCTTTTGAGATAATTTTGAGGCATAAAATGACATTTTTTGGGTGCAAAAAATTGATGCTATAAAGTAGCACATTTTTTTCTATTATGCATAGATACCTTTCCAATGGCTTAAGAATCATGTCAATGGGAGTTAGAATGCAAAAGTTATTCCACTCATAAGTTGACCTTCCTATTTTCACCACCATTATTCGAAAGGATGCCACGTTATCCCCCATTATTCATGAAAAAATAGGTTATCCATGTGAATATGATGAAAAATACTCTAGAAGAGTCTATATTGTAATGTTGGTTAAGACTTGAGGTACTCAAACTATTGTAGTAGCTACAACCACCCTCCAAAAATTTTCCTTTGCTTAGAATTTGGAGCCTAACCTTCTTTTCACAGGAGCTTATCTTTCATTTTTATGAGGTATTCATGTTTTCATTCATGTTTATCCGTTATAAAAAAGGCTTGTGTCCACTTGATTTCTAAGTCACAAGTTGATCTCCTGAATTAGTCTTGCACAATAGTTCTGGACTTGCCTCCAGAAATTGCGCAATCCATGAAGGCGTGCAGCCTTGATGACTGGAATTTCATAGTCATGAATGGTAGTCAACCTTGAGCTCAAAATCTATGCATCATGATAGGCAGCCCAACACTGAGCATAGAAACTATGCAATCCCTCACTGAGCTAAGAACCTACGCAATGCACTGAGTCTGGAAACTGTGCAATTCCTCAATGAGCTCAGAAACTATGCACTGCACTGAGCCGGAAAGTTTCCCAGTTCCCAAAATTGTGCAATCTTTCCTAGTGATGTGCATGGAAATTTTTTTCCCAGAAAAGCAAAAAATCTGAAAAAAGAAAAAAAACATCCCTAAAATTTAGGGATCTATTTCTAATAACCTGAAGGAGGAACACTTGTTATTTTTGGAAGCTTTCGCCATGTGCTGCTTTTTCCTTGATTTTTGGCATGCACATCATAATCCATAATTTTATTAAATATATTTAATTGATGCCCCTAGAGATCATTTTCACACTCGATCGTGGATCTCTATCATTACCGAGGAGATGAAGGAACCTTTGGTGTGATCGTCGTCACTTTTCCGAGTGAGTTTCGCATTTATCGTTTTTTGTCGCTTTTTCTGTCGCTTTTTCTCGTTTGCCTTGTGTGAGTATTTTTTTTTTTTATTACTTATTTGCATGCATTTTGTAATTTTAACTTGATTTAACTTGTAGAAGTGTTGTTTCAATTTATCATTTTCCTTTCCCAAGTGTTGCATCGGTTTCTTTGTTTTTGCACTAATGGTCGTCGTTGCGGCGACTCTCCTCACCGATTTGGTTTTCTTCTCATTTACTTAGTGTCTACACTCGATTGGTCTTGTTTCATTCACACTTAGTCAAATATGCACTAAATCCAACATTATCACTCATAGCTTCTCATTTTTCACACTTCCCTTAGGTAGATCTCCCATTCCCTTGGTAGGTTTTCACTATCCCCAACTGGGCACTGTGCAATCTCACATTAGCGGAATTTTCAGGTCTAAAATGGGCTTCCTACGAAAAATATAAAACCAAAATAAAATTTATAAGAACCAATAGGATTCAAGATGATGATGTCAACCATGGGGTATTATTCACCATTTTTGGAGTAAAAAAGTAAAAATATTAAAAAATAATAAAATAATAAAACTACTTTTTCAACCCGTATTTTCAACTAATCTCCCTAATTTTTTACTAAAATTTAAAGTAGAAGTACTCATTGGATACAAAATTTAATTCCTCATCCAAATATTACCTATATTTCATACTTTTGATGGACCCTGCTACATGAAAAATGAGAAACACATGAAAAACATGATTGCAATCACGCTTTTCATGTATTTCTCATTTTTCGTGTAGCAAGGTCCATCCAAAGTATGCAACATGGGTACTCCTTGGATGAGGAATCAAATTCCGCATCCAACGAGTGTTCCCTCTCAAAATTTTAGTAAACCCATAGGGAGATAAGTTCAAAATACGAGATGAAAAATAGTTTTTTTCTTTTTTCACTCTAAATTTTGATGATGTAATCTAATATTATTTTATTATGTCCACTATTATATTATAATTTCCTTAGGAGGCCCATTTTAGACCACAAAATTCCTCTAATGAGGCTTAAGCTGAGAGCTTCACCTCTGGAACTGCATAGTGAGTAGTACAGGCTGGCCCAATTTTGCATTTCGCAGTTCCAGGGCTCGGTCTACATCCTTGGCCACAGAGACTATGCAATGCACAGTCTCTCCCATCTCACTGTTGATGTTGAAATATGCATTGCATGCCTCAATTTTCTACCTAGACTGTTGGGACTATGCAGTGCACAGTTCCCTCAAGCAAAAAAACTCTCTTGCCAGTGAAAATTGCACAATCTTTCCCATCAAATGCTTGGTTTGTTGCTTGAACATGCCTTGAAAGTGTTTTTTCTTAAAAATGATGTTTGATTTCTATGAGTGTATTTTTTGTCCCATAGGTACAACAGTTGCTGAGCACCTCTCCAAAAATCATTGTTACAATGGAACCCAAGAGAGTTGTGTCAAAAGAAATAACTAAAAGAAGTATTGGGGAAGCAGTTGAGCAAACTCTGGTTAAATTGCTAGTATATGCAGACACTGAGTTGTTTGTAGAAAAGGAATCGAAACTAACATGGATTATTTTGCAACGGAATTTTGGGCATATTTAGAGGACCATCAAGTATATCTCAATATTCGTCAATCAACATTATACAGGGATGCATGCAGGTATCCACCCTTCCCGTGCGCGAATGTGATTAGTTGGGTTGTCTCACACACTGATGAGAAAACTATGACATTGAGAAACACCAACGACAAAAGCTTGCTACATTTCTAGAAGCATATTTTCAGCAGATGTATCATCTTCATGAGCTGGTAAATATCATGGACTCATTTTTTTATACCACCCACAACTATGCGAACATGAATGATATCATCAAGAGTTGGGTGAAGGAGCCATCGAATTTTAGAAAAACACCCACCCACATGTATAAGACAAGGTCACTAAGGAAGGCCTACCATATTTTAGTCATATTCGCTTGCATTATATATGGCCAAATGAGTACATAGACCTTTCATGAGGGGTAGGCTATATTATTGAAATAGGTGGTGAACAAGGGGAAGTCGTTCAACTGGTCCAAAATTTTGGCTCATCAGATAAGAGCCCATGTACCACGAGCCCAAGATCCTCCCAATTGCGAGCAAGCAAGGTTCTATATGTTTTCATAATTTTTGGATGCGATATGTGCACACAATCATTTCTTTGCATGAACTAGATGTGGACACCGAGAGAAACTACTGTGAATATCTATTGTAATCTACTTTCGGGTTGCAACCATCGAGGAGTTATAGAGCAGCTTACTGATCACTTCATCATCCCATTATATAGGCTTATATTTTAGGAGGACCCACCTGTCATGTCACAAAGAGAAATGGAGGCGATATCAGAGATTGTATATTGGTTTACCTTATCATATGGCACATTGATCAGTGTTCGGTGGGAAGATGTCACCACATCTTTTGCCTAAATATGCCACCAACACACTTGTTATGCAAGAAGTATCTTACCATATCGCCACAGGGTTATCAGCAGCACTGCACAGGGTGAATAATGCGCCATGGCCCACTCTTCCTTTGCAGATTGGATTATACTAGATAAAGAATCTCAGGGGTGTAGATACTGAATCGAAATCCATAGTAAAATTTGAGTTTGGTACAAATGACTTCAATCTGTATGATTCGAGGGGAATTTTCAAAGATCACTATGCGTGAATCTACTACAACAGGGTTAGCGGGGCATACCGGTGGTTAGAGGAGGAACCATGGATAATTGTTATAACTCCTTGAGACCCCGTGAGTCGATCAGTATAGCTGGAACTTCTCAAGTTGTTCCACAGATGGCAACAATTTCGGAACATATAGAATTAGAAGACAACAACTCGGTACAGGACAAGGGAAAGAGGAAGGTTGTTGACAATGCAGAGGAGGATCAAATTTGGAAGATGCAAGTGATCCTATCATTGAACAAGCAGCTTTGGCGATAGAAGAAAAGAGGAGGTAGGGGAAGCAAAGATAGATCGAAGGAAGAGAGAGAAGCAAAGCTTAGAGGAAGTAGAGCTAAGAGTGTAGAAAGAAAAAAAATTTAAAAAAATTAAGTGAATATGTAAGAAAAAAAATTAAAAATTAAAATTTAAGAAATTTATTTAATAAAAATTACATTATACACATTTTCTTAAATAATAATAAATTCTTAATTTTAATCAAAAATAATAAAATATATTTTTATCTTCCTTTTCAAAGTATATATATATATATATATATATATATATATATATATATATATATCATTTTTTCCATAGGTGTGTGTGATTTAATTTTTTTTTAATTTATTTGTATAATTAAAATATATAACTTTGTATTAATAAATATTAAATTTGAAACAATATGAACCAAAAAAATTACCTAAAATGTATTATAAAAAATTTTCTTTAAAAATTTTAAAATATTCAAATAATAAAAAATTCAACTTCAAATTATAAGTTAGGGTTAGTGGTTAATAGGTTAAGGGGTTAGGGGTTGATACGTTAGGTTTTAAGTTATGTTTAGGGGGTGTACAACCTAGGGGATTTAGAGGTTAATGGCTTTTTAGGGAGTGGGGGTTATGGTTTATGTTTTAGGTGGTTTAGGTTTAGTGATTAAGTTTTTAGGTGATGGGTAAGGGGTTAATATTTTACTGGCTTATGGGGTAATGTGTTATTTGTTAATGGTTTAGGGTTAAATGGATTACATATTAAGGGCTAAGGGATTAGGGATTAGGGGTTTCAGGGCTTAATTAGGGGGTCTAGGTTAATGTTTTAAGGATTAGGGGGATAGGTTCTAAGGGTTTAGGGATTAGGATGGATTAAAGGGTTAGGGCTAGTTAATGATTTAGAGGTTAGGGTTGGGTTAACGACTAGGTATTAGAGGTAAAGTTGCTAGCAAATTAAAAGAACGTGTGGTCACCAAGTGAAATCAAAGAACAATATGACATAATGATGAAGTTTATATAAGAGTAGGTTTTTTTTTTGGTTATTACTATATATCTTACAAAGTGTCTCTATTTATACATGTCAAGAAAAGTAACATTTTTCCTAAAAAAATTCAATATACTCCATAAACATCTTGATAAATTGTACATGCTTCAACATTGATTTGTGTTTTTGTTTCTCACTCTCACCTGAGCTGATTACTCCATCTATAATTCCAAATCCTAAGTACTCCTAATGCTCGGATGGAAATTAACCTATTAACATGTAATCCCTCAACTCTGAACCCCTTATAAATTAAGTTGTGGTCTCCAATTAGTTGGGTCAAGGAAAATTTCCATCCACACGAAACTTGTGGTCTCCAATTGAAATAAAGAAATAATATGACATAATGATGAAGGAGAAACAATAATATTTTTCTTTTTTGGTTGTGAGTATATATCTCACAAAGTGTCTCTCTTTATACATGTCAAGAAAACCAACAATTTTCCTATATTGTTTCAACATATCCTTAAACATATTGATAAATTGCATGAGCTTCATCATTGGTTTGTTTTATTTGTTTATAACTCTAACATAAGATGTATTTTCCATGGTCTTTGTTATCCTATATTATATTTTTACATTTTTGTATCATTTTAATATTTTTTATATACACTAATATTACTTGAGTATTTTTAATTATAAAGAAATGGTGTCTTAGTACACTTGCCATGGATCAAAATGGTGTGGTCATTGTATAAGCACATGTTCAAGAACATGGAGTGACTATTGAAGATCAAGTTAATGATCCTATGAAAGAATATGATGGTGCTAATAAAATAGTTGAATAAGAGGGGACAAATATATTGATCTAGAAGACATTTAATAATGATGGAATGGATCAAAATGATGACTAGATAGATGATTTTTTTGATATACATGTACTTGACAAGAAAACAAACCTCTTTATGAAGGCTCCAAAATAAGTCTTCTCTCTACTATATAGGTGTTGGTGAACTTAAATGTTATGAATGGTTTTTCATACACTTGTGTCACACAGCTCCCAAGGTATGTAATATATTTTGTGAAATTTAGTACATGATGATAACGGTTTTCTTTTTTCCTCTATCTTTATTGTTAGTTGATCATTTGTAAAATTTGGAAGCAATATGGATAATTAATATTCTTTACATTAATAAATACTCGTTTTTTAATTATGTTGTATATTTTAAGGTGAAGTTTTGTTACCACCATCAAATTCTTTACCTCTCACATATCGAAATTTACATGCCATTATGAAATATAATGGAATGGAGTATCAAGTTATTCATGCATGTGCTAGTGATAATAATTCAATATTATGGAGAACATGTGTTTAAAGAAGAATGCATAAAATGTAAAATTAGTATATGTTAAACTGATTAAGCAAAAAAAAATGTGCCTCGCAAGGTTCTTTGTTATATTCCCGTAATTCAAAATTTGTGGTGATTGCTCAGGTGAAAAAGCATAGCACGGTTTATGGATTACCATGCAAAGAACAGAAGTAAAAATGGTGTTCTTTAAATGCCTGCAAATGAATGTGCATTTAAGAATATAGAAAATGTGGCCACATTTTAAATATGAACCTCATAATCTTCATCTTTCATTAGCAGTTGACAATGTCAATCCATTTGGAGAGCTCATTTCTACTTACTCAATGTGGCCAATTTTTGTTATTAAAAATAACATTCCTCCATAGATGTAAATATAGGGGGAGTATGTAATGTTGGCAATGATTATTCCATGTATTTGTTTAGAATAATTTTTTTCAACATGGTATCATTTCATTTGTTTTTTTTGTTTCATAAATATGTCTTATATTTTTTATATTTTTCTATTTACCCATATATGTAGTAATTATGTATTGTATGTTCAATAAATTAGGTAAGTACCAAGCCAAATATATGAATGTATATATCAAGCCTCACATCGATGAGGTACTATAGTTATGGAAGGGCAAAACTACATATGATATCTCTAGACCAATAGGTGCGCAAAGGAAAATTCAATTCCATGCAATGCTTGTTTCGAAAATTCACAATGCCCTAGGGCTAACACATTTATGTGGTATATTATAGTGTTACACTACACTTTAATAGTGTTTAATTTTATGAATTCAATGACATCCATTGTTTTTTAATAATCCCTTCATTATACATACTTCAAATAATTGGTATATAATTTAATCCATCTCTTCCAAGTCTTAAAACAAAGGGAAAATGTACATGTCCAATTTGTGGTCCTAAGATAAAATCTCATTGTTCTATAATTTTATGAAAGGAGGTGTTTGATTAATATAGGCACTTCCTCTCTAAGAACAATAGGTATCGAAGTATCGAAAAACATATTTTCAATGGGAAATAAGATATTCTATTAAAACCATGGAGAATGACACCTCGTTTATGGAAATTGAAATATAATAGAATCAATCAGCAATGAATGGATCAACAAATTGTCTATGTATCATACACGAAATTTTTGAAATATTTTTTATTTTTATTTCATTTTGTTCACTGTATTAATTAACAAGAATGGTTTTCATATATTTAATTATGCTTAACCTTGGAGGTTGTCATCATGGAATTAATAATGGGAAGCTTACACGAGGATTGAAAAATAATATTGTACAATTTAGTAGGCTCCCCTACTATGAGAACCTATAAATTGTTCATATGTTTGGAACAGTGCACATTGGGAAGAATTTAATAGAATCGTTATGGTGAATCTTAAATGGAAGGAGTGACAAAGAAAATATTGTTAAGATTTTTAATGACATTAAAGAGGCCAATCATGAAATAAAAAGTGTGAATCATTCCAATAGTGATGTAGACCAAAATATAAGTGCCCTTCCATGGTTATTGATAGATCAGCAAAGAAAGAATGTAAAATATGTCATTGAAAAAATAAAATTTCCCAGTGTATTTTCTTCAAACATAAAGAATACCCTAACAAATAAAGGTGAATTAGGTGGGGGGAAAACTCATGATTGGCATACCTTGATTAAGATAACTATTTTGGTGTATATATTTGTATATTGGTGAAACATTTTGTTATTTTTTTTTTCTACTAATTTAGGAATAAACTTAATGATTCCTTTTTTTTGCTAAAGTATGTTCTACCTCTATATCTCCCTGACAACTTTGAAAACAATGTCAAACAAGTTATATATAAGCTAGGAAAATACATGAGGTAAGTGGTGATTTATATGAAAAGTATAATTTCTCCAATTCGTCGCACAAGTTATATTTTATTGCATTTGTTTTAGTTGTAATTTACTTACATATACTTTTTGTTGAAACTTGTGATTTGTTTGCATCAATTGTAGATGGATATCATCTAAATAAATTGATAAATAAGAAATAAAGTATTAGAGGAGACAAGTTCCTCGTCGAATGTTTTAAATGAAAAAGTATCTACCTCCGACATTCTTCAATGCACAAGAACACTACCTCATACACCTAGTTGAGGAGATTGAAAAGTGTGGACCTATACACATAAGGTCAATGTGGATGGCTTAAAGGAATTAAAAATAATTTAAGGCTTAAGTTAGAAAAAGAGCACATCCTTAGTGTTCTATGGTAGAGGCATATATGGTATATTAAACCAAGGTTTATGTTACTCAATATATTCCTAAATTCATTGCAAGTATTAATGTGTATCAAATTTGGGATGTCAACTCTATCATCAAATTTGAAGGGGGGCACCTATTGGGGAAAGGTAAAATGAGTAAAGTGACATGTAAGAATATGGTGGAGATTTATAACACATTTGGATTTTGTTTTAATGTACATATTACTTATTTAATTTTTATTCTTCTTTCATAATCCATTATTATGAAGGTATATTGTGTTAACTAATTATATCTAAATTGTTTTATTTTAATATAACTGGATGAGAGTGGTATGCAATATATTTATACATTGAAAACAATCTTGATTGGATGAAGGTATGGATTGAATGATGTAAGAAATCAAATTATGGTAACTTATCATGGCATAGTGTGGCTTTATTGGTCAAAGAAGTTGAACATGAAAGAGATACCAATCTTACAGAGAGGGAAATTTATTAGCAAATGGTTTAAAATATAAACAGGCAAGCATATCCACCCATACTATTTAGTTTTTTAAATATTATATTGATGTATATGGTGTATTTTTTTCTTGATTATCATAATTTCTAGGTTTAAATATGTTTATCAACTGACAATGCCTTTTTTGTGTGCTTAACATATTGTAGTTCAAACACTACAAGGCTATGTGGTGCAATGGCCACAAATTTCACATCAAAAAGTTAGATGAAAAGATAAAAACTTATGATAGTGGGATAAATAAAATATTTATGATAGCTAGAAAAAAATTTAAGAGTTGGTCGGCCCTTTCATACTCCTTCTTTCCACTATTTATTAACCCTAATATTCTCTCTTCTTAGCAGGTTGTCCTGAAGATGAGTCTTGATTTAGACTCGAAACATAGACTAAAAATGACGATTGTGGATATTCCGAGTTTTATATCTGAAAAACTACACCACAGAAACCTCCAATATAATATTTAAGGTTACTAATGTTTCCTCTAGATGTGAAAAACATCAAAAATTCTTTAAAATTTGATACTATGGGTATTTGGACGATATACTTGAGCATGATTTTAAATCCTTCAAAATAGTTGTGTTGGAAAGAAAATTGTATAGGCTACAAATGAATGAACATGATCCCAAAAAAAAAAAAATTGGGCATGTTAATGGATTTACCATGGTTAATACAAGGAATATTGAGCCAGGATGAGATCCATATGTTCTTTCAATCCAATGTGAAAAGGTATTTTACTCAGAGGTTTTAGGTAGAGGGGGTTGGTCATATGTTGTTGGATATGATCCAAGATGAAGGTCAGTAAAGTATAATATAGCAGAATAAGATGACATTGAGGAATAAGATGATGTAGATGATGAGTTATTTCATGTGTAAAACGAAGACGTTGAAGGAGTTCATGAAGTAGATGTTCGAGGCAATGATCTGGATGAAGTCGATATCAATGGTGTACTATAAGATGAATAAATTGCATAATTTGAACCAAATGTAGGAGAAAATGTTCCTAATGATGATATAGATGATGATATGATTGGAAATGACGACATTGATGATGATGCCAATATGGCCAATCCTTTTAACATCAATTATGAAATGTATGATAGTAATGTTAAGTTGGGTGAAGAATAATATTAATGATATCTAAATGTTGAAATGTATGAGGTATGTGTTTATATGTTTTTAATTAAATTTTTCTCTTTCATTTTCCTTAAATTTTTCTTTACTTAGTTTATATGGTTGATTCTTACTATGTTTCTTTCAAATATTTTATAGTAGATAAATTAGGTGTTGGGGACCTCAATGAATCACACATAACTTATTATATTTCTCTTATGCTCCCACTTCCAATCTCTAAGGATATGAGTCCCCATGAATGCAAAAATTATTTCTAAGAACCAATTATCTACACTGGTCTCAATCTTATTGTTTCCAGTTGGGGGCCTACACCTAAGGACCAATCCACTACTTAAAATTTACCAGTTAGTGGAAATTTTTCTTTAATTAATTGACCATGCACTGATCCAGGTGGATATTGGTGGCCACCCACCTATTCCACTTGGGGCCCCACCATTGTCTCTTTCAGTTTTTTTCACAACTTACTATTTTTAGCAGTTTTTTGGGTCCTGAACTTCCAGAGCCATTTTGAGGCCCAAAACGGAGATAGTATGCCAAAGTTACGTCCTTGGGAAGCTGAAACACAAATTTACCCAAACGGGGCCCATGGCTTTGGTGCTTCATCTCCTAGGGTTAGGTTTTCGGACGTTTAGAGTTCTCCATTGTTTCTCCATAATAAATAGGCCCTCGAGCCTCATTTTAACACAGTTCAGAGGTCTGTAGCCACCACATCTCTTCTCAGAGATTCACTGGCAGCACCCTAGCTATTTTATTTCCATCATGTTTATAAGCATATTTCTGTGATTTGAAATTAATGAAATGAAGCCTTATTTCCACTGTATTTCTATTTTTATGGTTATTTCTATATTCTTTTGCGTTCCTACATAAATATGGATCAATGGTATCAGAGCGGTCTGCTTTTTCTCAATCCTTCTTTGCATGTCTCCAACGAGGTCGGGGTATAAGTAGTTAGGGCTCGATCTGGTGGAACCTTTACAAGATCAGCCTCGCAAACCCTGACGGACACCCATGGGGGATGAAAAGAAAGTTGAGGAAGCATGAGATCCTATCAAAATATTGCTTGAGGAGGTCCTCGAAAAAAAAAGGAACATGATGATGGATAACTTTACCCAGATCCTTCAACGACTACACACCGGCAGTGCATCTGCATCCAGTAGCCACTCTGGAGGCGTGATTCCCTTTAAGGTACAAGTAAACTTTGACATTCCCATATTTTAGGGTCAAATAGATGCAGATGCCGTAGATAGATGGTTGAATCTATTAGAAGGATATTTTTCGGTTCATGACTTTTCCAACCGGGAGAAGATTATTTTTGCACTCCTCAAAGCTACCCCCCATATCAAGGACTGGTGGGAAACCTACTCTGAGAAAAAGGACGAGACAGAACCCTCTCTATTCTCAGTCGTACCCACTTGGAATTATTTCCTAGATGCCATCAAGGAACAATACTATCCTGGGAGGAGATATGAGGACAAGTACATACAATGGACCACGTTGCGACAACAAAGGGATCAAGATGTGCATGAGCTAACGAATCTGTTCCATACCCTGCGCACAAAGTTGGGTATCAAAGATTCAGAGAAAAATTTGGTGCTAAAGTATCGCGGTTGTCTGCACAGATATATTAAGAGGAAATGGAGTTCCTCGACATCTACTGGTATGCTGCCAAGATTGAGAAGAAATTCAAATAGAAGAAGCGAGACTTTGGATCTGCGAATCAAAAGTAAGGGAAAGGTGCCCCCAAACTGCAGAAAAAAGGACAAAGCCAAGGCATGGCAGCCCAAGAAAACCTGCCAAAGGCACAAGCAAAGAAAAACACCACGAAGCCAAAGAAGTACACAGGAAATTGGTGTCAGTTCTATAAGAGCTCCACTCATAGCATAAGTGAGTGTCGGGCCAAGAAGTTGTCGGTGGCCGAGATGAGGGCTTCTGAATTAGATGCATGCTCCAAATCTGAATCAAAACCTAACAAGGTGAATGAAAAAGGGAAGCAGATTATTGATGCGGAGCCCAACGCCACTGTTGCCACTACAAATATCCAGAAGGAGGAACCGAAAGATCCAGAGGAGGCAGAGCATCTCTTCCACTCCCAGATGTGGGTAAAGGGTTCCTCGCTACGGTTCATTGTCGACAATGGGAGCCAAAAGAACCTCATTTCAATAGATGTCATGAAGTGGTTGGGCTTGTCGACCACAACACACCCACAACCATACACCATTGGGTGGCTTCACCAAGGACGGGATCTCCACGTCAGCCAGCAGTGCCACCTTCCCTATAGCATCAAGCCCTTCACGGATGAGGTATTATGTGACATTGCTCCTATTGATGTTTCTGATGTATTATTAGGCCAACCATACTTGTGGAAGTGACATGCTGTGTATGAGTCCCGGCCTCGTGTTGTTATTGTTACTTTGGGAAATAAATTGTACAGGATACCAGAGGTACCATCGCCTCCCACTATCTCTTTGGTTACTGCAAAAAAATGCAGTAAGCTCATTTCCCAAACCAGGAAATTTTTTTTCCTGATGATCCGCTCCAGACACAGAAAGAGTGAGAGAAAGGAAGCTGGCCACCACGACCTCCGGACATAAATCCTCTGCACGACAACAACAAATGGACAAGGTTTGGAGATGGGGAAGCCTGTCCCTCACCCCACGGGGGTGCCTCATTTTCCCGGGTCAGCACCCCACATTGACGACCACAGGTGTGCTTTACCCCAATGGGCTCAATCCTCGGTGCTATGTGGAGAGATGATGAAATCAAGAGGCGGTCCAAGATCAGGCTATTGCGAGAAAGGTCACATCCGGCCAAGTTCATCGCCCTGTGGGAGCCTGATCGTGTTGGTACAGAAGAAGGATGGGACTTGGAGACTCTGTATTGATTATCGAATGCTGAACAAGATCACTTTCCATAATAGGTACCCGATCTCACAGATTGATGACATTTTGGACCAACTCAAAGGGGAAAAATATTTCAGCAAGATCGACTTGAAGTCTGGGTATCACCAGGTACCAATCGAACCCTCTGATGTGTGGAAGACTACCTTCAAAGCCAAGGAGGGCCTTTTCGAATTGCTCATCGTGCCTTTTGGATTGACAAATTCTCCCGCAAACTTCATGAGGTTGATGGATGAAATCTTGCATCCATTCACCAACTCATTTGTAGTGGTATACTTGGATGACGTTCTGATCTTCAGCCAGAATTGGGAAGAGCACCTCCACCACATCCAAGAAGTCCTCCAAACACTGCGACAACACAATTTGTGTGCCAATTTAGAGAAGTGCACTTTTGGCATGACCCAGGTTCAATATCTGGGATACATTATTGATGAAAGGGGGGTGCATGTGGATCTAGCCAAGATCCAAGTCATTCAGGATTGGCCAGCCCCAACCACCCTAACAGAGCTTCACATCTTTCTGGGTCTTGCTAATTTCTACTGCAGGTTCGTGTTGGGATTCTCTCATATCACTTGGCCCTTGAGTCAAGTCACCAAGGGAGGAGCGAAAGAAAAATTCTGTTGGTCAGAATCTCAACGGAAAGCATTCGTAGAATTGAAACATCGCCTATGTTCTGCCCCAGTGCTCACATTACCAGACTTGCAACAACCATTTGAGATCGAGATAGATGCTTTTGACTATGCTATTGGGGCAGTTCTTACTCAACAGGGGCATCCAGTGGCATATCACAGTGAGAATTGTCTGATACAGTTCGAAAGTATCCCACTTATGACAAAGAAATGTATTCCATTGTGCAGGCTTGTCGACAATGGAAGCATTACATTTTGGGAAAGGATACAATCATCCACACAGACCACCGACCCCTGCAGTTCATACAGACATAAGGGAAGTTGCAGAATGATCACCATCAAAATTGGTCCACATATTTGCAACAATTTAATTTGAACATCAAGTACAAGAAGGGTAGCACTAATAATGTTGCAAATTGCCTCAGCTGACCACTGATCGTTGCCATAACCACCATTCTCAACTCTTGTGGGCATGAGACTTCTGATTGGCTGCTTCTCTACAAGAGCGATCCAGAATTTAGCTACACATACAAGGCACTCTTGGGGGGTATGCAAGTTCCAAATTTTCACCTCCAAGATGCACTATTATGTCACCTGGGACACCTTTGTGTTCCTTCAAGTGAGCGTGCCAAGATGATATGGGAAGTGCACTATAGTCGAGTCGCTAGGAATTTTAGGGTTGAGAAAACAGTGGCATTACTGCAAAAGTATTTCTATTGGTCAAACCTTCGACAGGATGTCGGGAAGTACATCAGATCTTGCACTGCTTGCGCCATGGCCAAACCGACCATTAAGAAGCAAGGGCTCTATACTCTGCTACCTACCCCTAGTCAACCTTGGGAATCCATCTCCATGGATTACATGTCAGGCCTTCCTTCTACTAAGCATGAAAACGACTATGTTTTCGTGGTTGTCAACAGATTCTCAAAGATGGCCATTATGGTGGCCTGCAAGAAGAATATCATAGCAGAAGCCACTGCTAAACTCTTCTTTGAATGAGTGTGGGTGCACTTTGGGAACCCACAGTCTATCATATCAGAACGCGACAACAGGTTCTTCAGCACATTTTGGTCTAGCCTCTGGTCAATGTTGGACACCAAGCTCACCAAGTCCACAGCTTTCCATCCCCAAACTGATGGCCATACAGAGGTCGTCAACAGGATGATTGTACAAATTCTACGCATGTACAATTCAAAGCATCCACGCACATGGGATGAGAGCCTTACCTATGTACAACACAGTTATAACCGAGCTCTCCACAGCTCAACTGGCCACAGCCCCTTTCAGGTGGGCTTTCGATTCTAGCCACTATGTCCCATTCACATAGCCATGCCATTTGCAGCTACTCAGGCTGATTCGGCTCATGTCCAGTCTGAAGCTGACAAAGCAAACAAGTTCATCGAGCACATTCAGTACATTCGCCAACAGATTCATGACATATTGGATAGAGCCAATGCTAAGTACAAGCAACGACATGATCAACATCAGGTGCCACACAACTTACAGGTGGGAAAAAATGTGTGGCTACATTTGTGGAAGGAGCGCCTCACTAGACCCCACCGCAAGATTTGACCACTTTGATATGGGCCATACACCATCACCAAGGCTATAGGGAACAATGCCTTCGAGCTCAGTATTCCACCATTCCTTGGTCTGCACCCAGTATTCAATGTAGACCGCCTTCGTCCCTACTTCCCACCTCTATTGGGCACCTCTGACATTGCAGAAGAACTCACACCAAAAGAGTTAAACCCAGACTGCATGGAATAGGCCACCACAGACTTTATCATGGACATGAAAATCAAGAACACTCACTGACAGAAGATCCAACTGTATCAGGTTGTCAAAGCTAGCCAACTCCTGCACCAAGGTAAGTCGTTCACCAGGGACCAAGTTCAACAGAAGTTTCATCATCTCATGGAGGAACTCAACGCAATGGGGACCATTGCTTCCTAAGGTGGGAGGAATGATCTAGGTGGATATTGGTGGCCACCCGCCTATTCCACTTGGGGCCCCACTATTGTCTCTTTTAGTTTTTTTCACAACTTACTATTTTTAGCAGTTTTTTGGGTCCTAAACTTCTGGAGCCATTTTGAGGCCCCAAACGGATATAGTATGCCAAAGTTACATCCCCAGGAAGTTGAAACACCAATTTACCCAAACGGGGCCCATAATTTTGGCGCTTCATCTCCTAGGGTTAGGTTTTTGGACATTTAGAGTTCTCCATTGTTTCTCCATAATAAATAGGCCCTCGAGCCTCATTGTAACATAGTTTAGAGGTTTATAGCTGCCACATCTCTTCTCAGAGATTCACTACCAGTACCCTAGCTATTTTATTTCCATCATGTTTGTAAGCATATTTTTGTGATTTGATATTAATGAAATGAAGCCTTATTTCTGCTGTATTTCTATGTTTATGGTTATTTCTATATTTTGTTGCATTCCTACATAAATCTGGATCATGCACATAATGGTCTGTGAATGGGGCCAACATTGAAATTTTTTTAGCTTGTGCATGGACACATTGATATTTGGCATGGTTATAGTAGATACATGCATTGATGGTATGGGAGGGTTTCGAGACTCAAATACGAATCACACAAATAATTCAAAAATCAAACAACAAAATTATAAAATAAAGTTCAAGGAGATGAAATTATTTATTACTATTTACTATACTACTTATAATGTTATATGTTTTTATTTTGTGATTCCTATGGTTGGTTTTAGTTATTATTAGAAAAGTGCTTAATTATTGTAATTATTATAAAATCTCAGTGAGTTAATTAACAATGGAATTATAAGTCCGAGAAATAGCTTTGGTTTTTCAAAGTTTCATTTGAAATTCACTTTTCAATTTATATGAAAAGAAATATTGAATATGCCTCAATGAAATATTAGTACATGAAATAATTTATTATATCTCTCTTATGCTCCCGCTTCCAATATCTAACGATATGAGTCCCCATGAATGTAAAAATGATGGCTAGGAACCAATTGTATATATTGATCTCAAGCTTAAAATTTCTAGTTTAAGACCTACCCCTAAGGACCAATCCACCACTTAACATTTACCAATTAGTGGAAAATATTATTTAATTGCTTCACCCCGCACATAGCAACCTGCGAATGGGGCCAATGTTGAAATTTTCTCGGTTTGTTCTTTTACGCGCTAAAATTTGACATGGTTATAGTAAATGCATGCATTGATGGTATGGGAGTTTTTTGAGACTCAAATATGACACACACAAATAATTTGGCAGTCTAAACGGAAAATTATAACATGAATGTCAAGGAGATGAAATTATTTATTAATATTTATTATACTACTTATCATGGTATGTATTTTTCTTTTGTGATGCCTATATTTTTTTTTAGGTAGTACCAGAAAAGTGCTTACTTATTGTTCTTATTAGGAAATATTAGTGGGTTAATTACCTAAGGAATTAAAAGGCCAAAAAATAGCTTTTATTTTTCAAAGTTGCAATTGAAATTCTCTTTTCCATTTATATGAAAAGAAATATTGAATATGCCTCAATGAATTATCAAAATATGACAGAATATATTTTATCTCTTTTATGCTTCCACATGCAATGTCTAAGGATATGAATCCCCATGTATGCAAAAATTATGGCTAGGAACCAATTATCTCCACTGATATCAAGCTTATTTTTTCCAGTTGTGGGCCTACCAGTAAAGACCAATCCATCGCTTAACATTTACCAATCAATGGAAATTATGCTTTAATTAATTCACCCCACACATAGCGACCTGTAAATGGAGCCAAAGTTGACATGAGTTAACCAATGTGCATTATTGAAATCTAACACGATATCTTCTTCTAATGAACCTCCCTCACACTCATGGATATAATTTTGTTTTCCTTGATATTCAATCAATATAAATGCTGCATAGAGAGATACACAAAGTTCAAAATATATTGTATAAAATAAGTACATAATTTTTTGTTACAACTATCTGCAAGCTCATCAATTTACTTTGTATAGAAATTTGAATTGGTTCATTTTTACTATTACATGCACATCTTTAAAAAAAAAAAAAAAATTTTGAACTTACATATTTTAGAGGTATGTTATGTAGCAATCATTACATTAATGAATTATTACTATAAATCATGCACTAATAATGATTGAAGATAAAATTCCACTTATGGAAGCACCAATTACTACAGTATTATAGAAAATTAAGCACTAATGTGTGTTTATTATACATAGCACCACATAACCTCGAATGATTATTTATTTCTAATCTCAAAGTGATAGTTTTTGGGAGACACTAAAATGAGAGAACACATTCTAACAAATACATAAATCCTTGAATATGAATAACCAAAAAATACCTTGTTAAAACTCTCGAAAACAAGTCTTCCCACTAAATTTTGGAAAAAGCAGTAAAGAAATTAGGGTTATATTTTATATAAACTAATGTATATAAGACCTACTCACATTAACTCCCTATTGAAATATTCCACATATTAAGCTAATTCTCTCTAGATTATCATATGCCATGTGGTTTTAATACTATAATGTCATTGAATAGCATATGGTGCCTCCATAACCATGATAATATTGGATTAGCTTATGTCAACTCATGTGATTGCACTAGTTCAAGATTACCATACATCTCCTTCATGCTCATTATATCTCTAGAAGTAAGTCACTAATTTTAGTATAATTTCCTCTTATTCAACATATGTCACCTCATAATTTTTACAAAACTATTTCTAGCGTCACCTCATGATTTTTTCCAATGTCATGCTAGTGTTGCCTTTTTATTTCTCGCCTTTCATAGAATCACACTATTATCTTAAAGTTCCATATTTCATTTTTTATTTATCCCTCATCCCTTCTCTATGAGTCGATGTTTCTATCCCTACTCCACCTTAAGGCAAGTCATAAACCTCTATGATGTAGACATCTAGATCATCCCAACATGCTCCTAAAATTGCATGCCTCAACTATATCTAAGTATATGTATGGTCTTATCTTCTCGTGTCGATGATTTTATAATCAAGATTCTATTATTATTGTTATAACTAATTGTGATTTACTTCCATGTTCAAGTCATTTATATTTTTTAAGTTAGTTTTTTATAATTATTAGGTAGTAATAAAACTCGCTTATCAATTTTCCCAATATTCTTTCTTTCTTGATGTTTCTTTCTCATTTGTCTTATTTTTGCCTCACATCATATCCCACTTGAAAGTTTGACTTGGGTCAATGCTCAATGTATACATGGGTCTTCAAATGTCTTACAAAATATGTAATATTGGCTAGTGGAGGATTCCCTCATGATATTGATGCATAGGCTTACATAGTGAGAACCCCTAGCTCATTTCTTTTGAGATTATTATACTTATCTCTTTCTTTTGAAATTGCTACTAGTCCCTGCATCTTATTAATAGCGATTCCTGTAGGGTTGGAAAGAGGTGGAATGGGTGTGGTGGTAATGAATGTAGCATGTGAGATTCACACATGAGTACTTAAATATACCTACCCATGGTAGATTCCTTTTACATTTCATTCCTATGTTATATTCATACATGAACCACCAAATAATGATATTCAAGGGTTTCCACATTGGTTTCAAAATATATATATATATATATATATATATATATATATATATGGGAAAACTTGTTATTTCTATGCAATCTCCCTCATCGGTATTAAAAATGTGTTTAAGGATCGTCTCATGTTAACCATTTGTCAAGGGGTTTATGTGTGTAGTTTCATGTGTTTTTCATGATCAAATTATGAGTTAATTAACAATTAAAAACACATATACAGAAAATTAAATGCATAAATATAACTCACAACAATCACATAACATAATGGATGATGATGGAGTTCACCCCTCCTGGGCTACATCTCCATGGACCTACTTTAACTGGCTGGGCCCTCTTCGGATTATGATTATAATGTATGATTATAAGCAAAATTATTGATTCAATGGTTTTTTTGAATGTTCCAATGGATTCAGAACACTCAAATACCCCAAAAATAACTATTCAACCTCTCAATTTGGTTCACAAATCCTCTAGGCTTGACCTCCATCCCTGGTAGCCATGGGCTTGTTTAATCTCCAAAGTGACAAAATCACCTTCATATGTGCTCCAACGCCTATATAAACTATACCACTATGTTCATAGCATCAAATACATCAAAAATTGACTTTTAATTCACTAAAATTGGCCTCTAGTTGATCTGGGCATGGCCTTCCCTCCTGGTGGCCCTAGGCTTCAAAATTATTCAAGTGACCAAAAACACCTGTAGATGAGCTCCATTACCTTTGCGAGATATTCCATTGGATTCAAAGCATGCCAATCTACTAATAATTACTATCCTTGAGCAAAAATTGGTAGAAAATTGACCAAGATGGGCTTCATTCAATTCTGGCCTAGAAAAGCTCCACTAAATCTAGCTAACTTCTAGTTAGCTCCACTAAATCTGGAATTGCCACCGAATTTGGCACTATGCCAAACTAACTACCAAATTAAACTCAAATTTAAACCCGGATTAAATATTTTTAAGTGTTATTAACTTTTGGGTTAGCGCTAATGGCGCATTAGGCCTTAAGCTTCTACCTCTGGTCTTGGTGTTTTGGTCATATGGGGAAGGGTTGCCCCCCCCCCCCCGGCGCTCCTCCGTTGGAATATAAAACATGCATCAAATATAAAATCAGAGCAAACTTTTTTGAGCTACGGGCCCATGGCCCAATGGTAAAAACTCTTGAGTGTTGGGGGTGAGGTCACGAGTTCAAACTTGACCTCGACCCCTATAATGTTTTTGCAACGGATTTTTAAGCATGTGCCAATGGTCAAACCTTTGTGAATCAATTCAATGTGCCAATGGATATATAACACGAACTTTTCAATAATGTTATAACATATATGTTCTCCCATATATTAATATTCCCACCAACTAACCTTCGGGTTATCAACCTTCATACAAAACCCTCCAACATATACTTTGGATACAACCATTAATAATCCAACGTATTTAAATATTTGAAATTTGTGTTTGTTTAAAATGATATATATGTGTGTGTGTCTGTGTGTGTGGAATTAAAAATTAATAATATATAAAGTAATAAATTAATATTTAAATATATTAATATAATATATGATTTTTTAAAACCATATAAAATATTAATTAATTAATTATATATATATATATATATATATATATCAAACTTTAATATATTAAAAAAAAATCTCACATAAAAAATCATGAACCCACATTCAACCTTGGAGGACATTGGGAAATTTTTACCTTCACAAACCAAACTAGCGAATCCAATTGTGACACTTGTCACAGTCCCATTGGAAATTCATAGTAGATACATGTCATCAGCTGTACCTGTTTTGCAATAATTTTTTTTTAAATTTACCTATTCTGAACAGCGATAAGAAAACCATAATTTCCTCAATCAAACTTGGTTTTCAATGAAACGAGTTGCATTAGATTCCATGTGATAGGCCGATCGCTTTCGTTCTAGTTTGGTGCATTTCTGAAAACTTTTAGTTTTGAGCTAATTTTTGCTCCTGATCTAGATTTTGACCACTCCTTCCCACTAACATGCTTTTGGACCCCAAAAGTTGGTTATCTCATGAGTACTGAATACTCTTCTGTTTCCCAAGTTCTATCATCTTGATTCTACATGGAAAAATCATTATGACAACCGCTTGGTCACTGACATGCCTTCCCTTGCCTTGCAAATGGTTTGGCTCTTCAACCATTGTTCTCCTTTTGCTGCTGATCCAATCAAACACTTGTTGGTTGCTTTCTGATATAACACCTTTTCTGTACCAAATTGATTCCTCAATGCCTTCCCACTAAGAATCATCTTCCTCCTTTGTAAATTGAGTGAACTACAACAAATAGCTTCCAACATCAATAAAAATAAGAAAATAAATGACCATTTTTTTACCTCCATGGTTCCAAATTCCACATCTGGAAGAATGCATTTTCCATCTCCTTCTCTTCTTGGAGTCAACACATAACATGATCTACAATGGTTGCAAACTTTTCTCTTTGAAATCTTGTCACAAACACACATGTAAGAAACATAACTTGATGACATATCCTCTTGCTCCTTCAAAGCAACTAATTTCACATCATGTGAACATCACCATATACTCTCACATCTTGGTGTCAAAACTTATCGACTAAACACAAGTCGAAAAAAAGCATGCCTCTTCAAGCAAATGACTCTTAAGTCAAGCATAAGCATGTGTAAACAGAATTAATTTCACATCTCATGAAACACTTCGTCAACATATCCTTTCCATATTTGGAGACAAAATCAACTCTTCCAAGTCAATATGACATGCACGCAACACACAATCGATCAACACAAATTGACACTCGTGCATGTGCAAATGATCAACACTCTCAAGTTGACAACATACATGTTAAACAAAGCAATCGACCACAAAATTCAATTACTCATTCATGTTCAAGAACAATGAAACCATCAAAATTCCACTTCCATACACACAAACTCTCATGCATGTATCCAATTCTTCAGCTCTCTCACAAATATAATCATAAGTACAGGAACTCCATTCATATGTACATGTACTTAAAGATTAAATGAACAGTTTTTTCTACAATAAAGTGAGTCAACATAACTCCACTTTCAAACACCTTCTTGGCATAAACATGAACCATGCATTCCATTAGCAAAGAAATGCATCAACATCAAAAGACATGTAAAGCCTTAATTGGATAAAAAATCTAACCATCTCTTACCAAACCATTTCAATGGCCCGTTATTTTAGCTGCACATCATCATCATGTGAATCATCTTGACCCACATCAATTATGGAATCTTCTTTTCCATTCTTGTCATTCTCTTTCTCCACCTTCTTCAAATTTCATTGATGACTTGCTAGATACAAATTCCAACACTTGTCTACAAGATGACCTTGCTTATGGAAATGAGTGCAAAAAAATTCCCTCTTCTTTTCAGCATAGCTTGCTTTGTCTTTGTTTGTCTGCCTCCTTTGCTTTAAAATTTTCCTGTGCATGGATAGCTTCTTCCAACATCTTGAAACATTATGGTTATCCAAACCACAAAATGAGCATGAAAATTTTCTCCAAATCTTATGTGATAATTTTCCATGCCTATCATAATCAAAAGCAACTTGATTAAAAGCAGATTTATACCTTGAACATTCACCTTTGTCGCCTTATTGAGGAGGCGAATTTGATGAGGTAGTGGATCTCTTCGGAATACCAACAATGCATTCAATGATTGTAGAGCTTTCAACACCCTTTTTTTCACCATTTTCATTAGCTTCATGCTTATGAGCACCTTCTTGCAAAGTGGGTGTAAAAATTTTGCATTCCTCATTAACACAATATTCACAAGCTTGAGGTAATGAACATGAAATGAAAGTCCTTCATGGAACACCTTCATGTGCCTCCTTGGCTTTAGATATTTATCCATCACGCTGTCCATAACCAAGACCCAAATACTTATGCCTTTCCTCAACAAAAATTGGCTCAAATATGCCTTATGCATGTTTGTCTAATATTTTACCTTCACAACCCATCTTCATCAATAATTTCGACCCTATTCCTCTAGTATGTCTCTCAAAATAACCTACACATTCATTTTGAGAGTAAATTGAAGATAAAATTGAATTTCATACCTCTTTTTCAAGCACATAATTGGCTAAGGCTTCCTTTGAAACATGGATCTGAGTCTCCATCTCATGCATCCTTTCAAGAAGCCCTTACTTCTCCTCCTTCATGGCAATCAACTGCTCTTGAAGTTTAATGTTCTTAGCTTCATACTTCTCTTGCACCCTATCAATCATGATGTAGATTTTATGCAACAACTCTTTATCAATGAGTTTTTGTAAGGAATATTGACGTGAAACATCACTTAATGAAGCTACCATCACATATGAAATGTATATAAAGCTTCTTTGTTGTGATTTCAAACTTGAATTCTCAATTTTGATCCCTTCTCCTTCATACATAAACTTGGCAAATTGTTAAATCCTCTTTGCTCAAATTCAACAACCAATAACTATAGAACCAATAGAATAATTAGCTATCCTTGGCTAAAATGAGCTAAAAATTTTCTCTCATACCAACTTGATCTGAATATGGGCAAACTTGTTATTTCTATGCAATCTCCCTCATTAGTATTAAAAATGTGTTTAAGGATCGCCTCATGTTAACCATTTGTGAAGGGATTTATGTGTGTACTTTCATGTGTTTTTAATGATCAAATTATGAGTTAATTAACAAACTAAAAACTCATATACATCAAATTAAATGAAGAAATATAACTCACAGCAATCACATAACAAAATCGATGATGATGGATTTCACCCCTCCTGGGCTACATCTCCATGGACCTGCTTTAACTAGCTAGGCCCTCTTGGGATTATGAGTAAAATGTCTTATTACAAGCACCAATATTTCTTCAATGATTTTTTTGACTCTTTCATTGGTTTTAGAACACTCAAATACCACAAAAATGACTATTTAACCTCTGAATTTGGTTCACAATTCCTTTAGGCTTGACCTCCATCCCTAGTGGCCATGGGCTTGTTTAATCTCCGAAGTAAAAAAATCACCTTCAAATGTGCTCCATCACCTCTATAAACTATAAAATTGTGTTCATAGCATCAAATACATCAAAAATTTACTATTCATTCACTGAAATTGGCCTTCAGCTGACCTCCTGGTGGCCCTAGGCTTCAAAATTCTTCAAGTGGCTAAAAACACTTGTAGATGAGCTCCATTGTCCTTGCAAGTTGTTCCAATGGATTCATAGCATGCCAATCTACTAAGAATAACTATCATTGAGCAAACATTGGTTGAAAATTGACCAAGATAGGCTTCATTCAATTATGGCCTAGAAAAGCTCCACTAAATCTGGAACTACCACCGAATTTGGCGCTCTGCTAAACTAACCACCAACTTAAACTTGAAGTTAAACCCAGATTAATTATTGTTAATCATGATTAACAATTGGGTTATGGCTAATGGTGCATTAGGCCTTAAGCTTCCGCCTCTGGTCTCGGTGCTATGGTCATATTGGGAGGGGTTGGCCCCTCCCGCTCCTCCGTTGGAATCCAAAACATGCTTCAAATATAAAATCAGAGCAAACATTTTCAAGGTATGAGCCCATGGCCCAATGGTAAAAATTCTTGAGTGTTGGGGTTGAGGTCACGAGTTCAAACTCGGCCTCAACCCCTGTAATGTTTTTCCAATGGATTTTTAAACATGTGCCAACAGTAAAACCTTTGTGAATCAGTTCAATGTGCCAACGGACATATAACACGAACTTTTCAATAATGTTATAACATATATGTGCTCCCATATATTACCATGCCCAACAACAAAACTTTGGTTATCAACCTTCATACAAAACCTTCCAACATATACTTTGGATACAATCATTAATATATTTAAACATTTGAAGTTTGGGTTTGTTTAAAATGATATATATATGTGTGTGTGTGTGTGTGTGTGTGTGTGTGTGTGTGTGGAATTAAAAATTAATAATATATGCAACAATAAATTAATATTTATATATATAAATATATTAATATAATATATGATTGTTTAAAACCATATAAAATATTAATTATATATATATATATATATTAATCAAACTTTAATATATTAAAAAAAAATCCCACATAAAAATCATGAACCTATATTCAACCTTGGAGGATATTGGGTGATTTTTACCTTCACAAACAAAACTGGCGAATCCAATTGTGACACTTGTCATTGTCCCATTAGACAAAAACTGAAGAATATTCTCTGCATGCTGACTGGACTTCCATGTCATCAGCTATACATGTTCTGCAATGTTTTTTTTTTTAATATGTCTATTCTAAATAGCGATCAGCAGACCATAACTTTCTCATCCGAACTTGGTTTTCAACAAAACGAGCTGCATTGGATTCCTTGAGATGGACCGATCGCTTTTGTTCTATTTTAGTGAAATTCTAAGCAATTTCATTTTTGAGCTAATTTTTGCTCCTGATCCAGATTCTTATCATATATATATATATATATAAACCAGGGAGAGCAAAAATTACATTCAACAAAGTTTACAAAGTTATTTGTTGATGTACATAAGACAAGATTTAGGCAATCAAACTGATATTGAACTCCTTATCTCACTCGTGAGGGGATATTTATTCTTGGTTCAATGCCTAAGACATTTAGAGACTAAAAAAATTAGAGAATTTGCAATTCGCCATACTGGTGAAGTAGGATGAGAAGTTGTGTTCAGCCCTCGCGAAGCCTACAAAATTACCATTTTCGTTCACCAATCAATGAAGCTCTTCATTCACCATGCCAATGAAGTGAGAGGAGAAGCCAAAGGAACGTTATAGAAGTAGGAGGAGAAGTCATGGTAAAAACCATAATTTTTTTTACCCTCTATGTGCAAGGTAAAATCCTAATTTTTTGTACCCTTTGTGTGCATGGTAAAAAACATATGCAAGGTTTTAAAGTCCTTAGAATGGAAGAAAATATTGACAAGTGCGTCATAGTTGAACACTTATGTTGCAAGGTTTTAAAGTCCTTAGAATGGAAGAAAATATTGACAGGTGCTTCATAGTTGAACACTTATGTTTGAACTCTGATAGTTTCAATGTGGCCCTTTGAAAATTCTCAAAGCTAAAATTGGAGACTTTTTTTGTCAATACCATGACTTTCCAAAGAACCCAATTTATTTATGGTTTCTTCCAAGTTGTTGTCACCCGTTTTTAACAACTTTACATTTTTCTCTCTTTAGTTTACTTTTTATTTGTGAATATTTATTGGTTTTATTCGACCAACTAAGGACTTGTGATTATGGTCCATAGATATGGTTCGCATAGATAGTTGCTGCATAGATATGGTTCGCAATACTGTTATTTGTTGCATATACATGGTTCGAAATATTATGTTTAACGAAGATTATGATGGTTGTATAAGTTGACAGGGCCTGGTAGAAGTTTTGATAGGTTTATGTAGGTCTTTGTCTGTAGATATTCTATTTTTCATGTCCTGCATGCTCAACTTGTTTAGGATGGGGAGATGTGAAGTCATACCAGCTTCTTCTTTCATTTCAAATTGGCCTTGTTCTAATTTGTACGCTGGTCATTCTGTGTATCCCTTGAATTTGTTTAGTCAGACATTGAAAATCACCAGTATGGATCATAATGATGTCAATGCTGGTGGGGGTGGGTATATGAGGTTGTTTTGTCACCCGATTAGTTATTTAACTTATTCTGTTATGTCTCCTTCCATCAGTTCTTTTCAGAAGGGTGACTAGGTCAGACGTAAATTGGGTAACTAGACTTTGTCTCTAGTATTGTTTTGGCCTTTTTGTTTTATCAAGTCTTATGGGTTTGGGTATACTCTGGATTTTGAAAGGCATTCTATATTCACTCTTGTTTCTTAGAGCCTCGTAAAGCAACATCATCCTAATGTTGTTGGTAGAAATTTGACCTTGTCTAAATGTTGGTTTCTTACCCAATTGGGATGTTTTAAAATTGTTTCTGCAACAGGTCTTCCAGGCAAACCATTTTGGCCGATAATATTGCTAGAATACTGCTTATAAAACCTATGGCCAAAGGGAATAGGGGGAAGAAGGATACCAAGGAAAAAGTCAAGGCCAAAGTCTCAAACCTTCCAGCCAAGCATGGCAGGAAGTCAAGCAAGGAAGTTAGGGAAAAATTGTTTCAAGCTTATACCAAGGAGACACCTTGCTTCCTCAAATCCCTAATTCATGGATGGGAGAGTGATGATAGAACTAATATGGAGGAAGAAGAAGACATTTCTGAGGATGAACTCACCCAAATTATCACTGACCCGGGTCACACTCGAGACAGAATTTCATTGTTCCATCATTCTATCAGAACATATTGGTTGATGAAATGCCTTCTAGTCAAGGCAATAATATTGGTACAAGAGGTTGGGGGTGACCCCAAAGCTGCAACAACTTTGGCTAAAATCAACAAATCCATTCAAGAAATGAGCCTTTGATAGCACCATCAGTATGTTCACCTCGGTAGAATTGAGAAGGACTTACAATCCATGCACCAGGGTGGTATGCATATCTCCAGTGTCAAGGACCCGGCTCCTGTCGAGTCAGATGATGATTGAGAAATGATTACCCTAAGTTTACTTTTTGTTAATCATAGAGGATAGATTTTATTTTTATAATATGTTTATGCTTTCAAATACTGATATTGATATTAGCTATTTGAATACACTAAGTAGTAGACTTCAGATGTATATGTTTTGGATGGCTTATAACTCGCAAAGATGGCCAACAGACCTGGTTCCCTACGGGCAGGTTGGGGCTTAAAGATGTATTTTCTAATGTGATTTTGTTTATAAATAGAAAATAGCAAGGACTTTCTAAGTTTACAAAAAAGGACTTAAGATTAAATATTTTTCCTCCTTGTCCATTGTTGATTGAGTTTATTTGGGGATTTGAACCATGGAGAACGCATCCATTAAGTAAAATTTCTGCTACAAAATGAGTTCATAAAATGGTAGGAGCCCCTTACCATTTTGTAATATATTTAAGGCCGTAGAATTTGGACGTGGGTCCCATTTACATATTGCAGAGGTCAAGTTTTGATCGCGTAGCTGGGTTGTAAAAAAAAAAATCATGATAAAATCTAGCCCCATTCGAGCAAGTAGTTCATGTCTAGGTTTTACAATAATGGTGCAGGAAAGCAGTAGCAAAAATTGAATCTAGAGAAGCGGGGATTTTTCTTATACATTTAGCATGACCACATAAAACCATTATACAGTCTTATAATTTAGTATTTTTTCTCTTTACAATCATGCAAGAAGAATTGCAGGCAGAGTTTCGAACCCCTTCTTTGGCAGCCCTGCACTCAAACTATTTAATCATCACAAAGTGAATTTAAGAGGCTAGGCCTAGTGGCTATTTGACATAGCATTTTGAAAACTCGTTGGAGGGATTTCAATGCCCAAATCCAATAAGTAAAGGAGGCCATCCTATGGTCTTATTCCACATTCAATCATTGGGCATGTATAAGGCTTATTTTAGGGATAAAGGGAAATTTTTTCATAAAGGCCTTTACTAGTCCAAATTTTCAACCCTATACAAGGCTTATTGATAATAATTGTATACACATTTAATTGATTCATATTTATAATGGCATATTGAATGTCCAGATAGATACTATAGCTTTATGGCTCATACAAAATTCTAGAAAGGTAAATCACAAAACAAGCCATACTCAGAAATTACGGTTGATGGAATTCCTAACAAGACTTAATGTCAGTCACTCAAGATGGAATTATATTTACATATGGACTTCAATCGAAATTTCCACTATCACATGTGTACGTACATATATATCAGGTTATTAATGGATACGAGGGGCTTTGGTCATTCCTAGTTTACAAACTAAGAAAAGTCCCTGTGGCAAACTTCGCAGAAATTGCAAGCTCGGATCTCTCTATAAATTTGGTGACTTCTTGAACATCTAACTAAGCATTCTACTAATTGGATAGTTATAACATAATGATCAACTAATTCACAAAACAAGGTAGAAATGAAGGACTTTATTTGTGTCTAAATTTTCTATATGGATTTCATCTTCCCTACTTCAAAGAAGTTGGTTACATCTTGGTGTTATATAAGATGGCATTTTTGGTTGATCTAAATATTAGATTTCATAAGAAATGAAAATGTTGTTTTAAATAAGTTGAATAATTTGTTTGATAAAATCAATAAAAATTAAATTTATGCCAATTGACAAAGAGTTGATCTCTATAAGTCTTCTCTCTTTTGATAGAAATGAGTTATATTTTTCTCATGTGAAGGAACTTCAATTGAAATTTGTTAAATGTAGAAAAAATATTCCCAACTCCTAGAATGGTCTTCATGAATTTTAATATATCATATGATGTGTTATATTTGACATTTTTTGCCACTTGGAACACTAGGAAAGATTATGGTAACATTTCTATTTTTATTCTTTCTATGATTTATTGATTAATTCATAAGATAAATTTCTTAATAAAGAGAAACTTGATAACAAGATCTAGGTCCATTTTATAAACAGAACGAGTTGCATATTTATAGAGGAAAAGGTTAACAAGAGAACTAATGAAACCATACTAACCAAACTAATAAGAATTATGGTGATTATATTTCACCTAAGAATTATTGAAATAAGAAGACTTGCTACTATTATGGAATGGAGAAAGACTATTGCAAGAGTAGCAAGTAATTATAGGAGAATTGAATAGAATTAAAGGAGACATGTTACTAGAAGATAAACTAACCTACATAAATGAACATTACAAGGTAAGGTAAATAACCATACATGTTATATTAGTTCTTCTTAGGCCTTACATGTTTATACTTCTTAGAGTGAATGGATAGTCAACTCTAGTTTCACCCATCACACGACTAAGGACATTTCTATTTTTTCATCATTAAAAGAAGTTATGCAATAATAATTTTGTATAGATGATGATTATGGACATACTATTGTTATTTGTGAAAATATAAAATATCATAATGGGGTGATCAATGATGTCTATCACCTACCTAACTTGAGTGTAAATTTATCGTTAGTACGCAAACTAACCTAGAATAGTAAGAATTTAAACTTTTGGCTAGATTAGTTTGTTGTGAGAGGCATGAAGAATAAATTTTTTGTTGTCTTCAAAGGTTTTTGGGACCTGAAGAACCAAATATATAAGCGACATGGAATTCAAAGAAAAACCAAAGACCATTTACACATAGCACACATTGATGACTATAGCATCATATGCACTAAATGACTTATACATATAAATATTTTAAGCTTGAATTTTAAGGTTAAATGAAATATGGTTATTGACCAACCTGTAATTGTTCCCTCTTATGGAGTATATGAAGGATGTATGTTCGAGAAGCACCTTCAAGTTGTCCTTGAAATAGGGAAAGCTTGGTAAGCAAGAAATTCAATTAGAACATATCCATAGTGGCATGTGTTTCATGACAAAACCATCATTAAATAGTGTAAATTATGTAGTATCCTTCATTGATGGGTTTTCAAGGTATATTTGGTTGTATTCCCTAAACGATAACATTCAAGACTTTGAAAAATTTAAAGGAATTAGGGAATTTGTTGAAAATCAATGTGGCAATATATAAGAATGTGGGAGTAATGAATTTTAAATGTTCTTACCACATAATTGTATCTCCTACTAGATATATTTACCTTACACACCTCAATAGAATGACATCGCTAAGAAAATATTTAGACATTGGTTAAAATATCATAATGCTTGATTTAGGCCAAAGATTTATCAACTAAGCTTTTGCTAAAAGTTGCATACTTCTCAAATCATTTGTTAAATATTTATTTGACTAAAATTGTATGGGTTGAAACTATATTCAAAAAATGGAGTAGAAGGAAGCTCTCAATTTTACACCTTAAAGCTTAATCAAATTTTCGATCAAAAAAGGAAGAAATTAAATGCAAAGAATTATGATCATATCATGATGAGTTAATTTTGAGGAGCCAAAGACATAAATATTTTTTGATTCTATCAAATGTGGAATCATTACTTTATCTTATCGTAATGTGGATCAATTACGCATGGAACTTTTGCAAAAAATTCCATGCCTAATCGGGTGCATTACAACCCTCCAGATATTCACTCTTAAACTCTATAAAGAATTGAATCTCTTTTGACTTGTGAATGGTGACCTTGTCAAAAACAAATTGCATTTTAAGCTTTATATCTAATTTTGTTTTGCATTATTTGTTTAAATTACATCAAAAATGAAATTGAAAAGATAATTTCATATCATCATTCTTGTAGGAATTTTTTATTTCCATTAAAAAAGTTGCATTGGGATAGTAACTTTGAATGTTGAAAATAATATCTTTAAGGAACATTTTTGTAATTTCAATTGGATTTAGTGGTTTTTTTTCTTGTTTCAAAATAAGAAAAAGAAACAATTTGTTTATTTCCTTATATAGATTTAATAGAAACAAAAAGAAGTGAAATGTTTCCATTTTCATGTTTTGAGTTTATTTGGATTGGAAAGAGATGCAAACACCATCTAGTCCACTCCGATATATTTTAAGAAATCCATAGACATTAAAACAAAAAAACTTAAGTTAAACTCAATTATATTTTTTTTAGTAAATAAACATTAGCTTAATTCTTAGGGCCTTGACATATGAATCGAGAGTAAACTCTCTAAGGTTGTAAAAGCAAAGTAGGAAACTAACTAGTGAGTGTAAAATCCATTAATAGCAATGAGAAAATTTTCATGGATGCAACTCTTACATATGTGTCAAGGATGAGCTCATCTAGGGATATTCAAGTGATATCCCCTTTTCACTTGTTTTAATGTTTGTATATTATTTTGTTTATAAGGGATTTGAAGTGAAATGGTATCTCTCTATAAATTTTCAAGCTTGTTTTCTCTACTCACACATGTATTCAGGTCACCAATTATGAAGTGGTAACCATCTTTAATTTTCCTAGGGAATTGCATTGGTGACTATGAGTTTGAAGTACTCATATTATCTAAGGAATATGTTGTATCCTTGTTGGAAATATCCTTGGGACGATGCCCATCATCATGAGGATACTTGCCCCTTAATTTGACTAATATTTGTGGGTTACTTTAACTATCTCTCATACCTTCACTAGCCATATCTTGGGTACTTGGCATTCCTCAATATTTTTTCTTTTAATAATTTTCCTTTGATCAAAAGCTTGCTTGTTGAAGCTTTAGATTTTATAAGGTGTTCTTTCTAGTTATTAGTATCTAATTGGCTATAGTTTGATTGTTTTTCTCTTAGATAAAATTCATTTTCCACCATGGTTGAACAATCTATTCACTAATATGGTATACAATAAGGAATTCTTCTTGACAAAGTGGAACTTCTCACCACCACATGGTGATGGTTTTCACCAAATTTCTCATTTTCATAACCAATTAATAGCTCCAAAGCTTACCTTGGTTTATAATTAATTTTTACCACTTGATAGGTATTTGGATTCATAAGACAAACATTCTCATTTTTCTAGGACCAACAATTGCACATTCACACAGTGTAAACCAAATCCCCAAGGAATGAAATATCGAGTGTTACAATCTAGTTAAAAGGGGGGGATCATATGTGCACATTGGCATTTTATAAACCATCAATATACTAACTACTCTCATTTTATAGACTATAGGTATAACTTGTAACAACCCTAGCCATTACCCAATTGTGAATTTCATTGTAATATTAGATGTAAATATTTGATAAAATTGGGGTTGAGAAGGGACACATATTTCAGTGCTTGAGGTGAGAGATCGCCTGAGGAAATGGGAAAATTTTAAATGAACCAGCCTTGGTTGGTTTAGGAAATTAAATTATATGACTGGGAATTAAAAGCTAACTGAATAGATGAGGACTAGCCCATGTGTCCTTAGCCTCTAACAGTAAGAAAATAGTACAAAAATTAAATGGAACTAGCATGGTCACGTTGTCCAAGAGGAGTGGTCTTCATGGATCCTAGGAAAAGGTGGAATGACTCTATTGATTAAGTAACATGAGAAAATGAGATGAAAGGACCTGAAGGGGAACATGTTATGGGGAATAGGGGTTAATTCTGCTACCATACATAGGTGTGCAGTGGAAGGAAGAGAGTTGTGAGGAACGTTGTGGAGAAAAATACCAGCTGATAAATCCTCAAGGGAGAGCTTTTTGGGAAGAAAATGTAGAGAGTTGAATCGCACCTGAAGTTTGAGGGAACCATTAGAATCTTGAGATTGAAAAACCTACTGCAAGGGGAGAGAATCACTCAATAATTTGTGAGACTTGATATTCTCCAAGGGTTACCATGGAAGGCTTGAAGCACATGTGCTTGTCTCATTGATAAACCACCTGGAGAGGTGATTCCTTCTGCCAGTATCTTATCCTCTAAAGAAGCTTCCTTAGCATGGAATTCTCTCTCCTGACCATGAGCTGGTAATTATCTATTGTAGGGCATCATGGTACGTATTTTGTTCCTAGTTATAAGTCTGTAAGACTGGGTGGAAATATGTGTAGCTGGTGGATAAAGGTGTTGTGACCTTGCAACCTCCTGTTCAATTGAAAACATTGTTGGTTTCCCTTATAAAATCACTCTACCTCAAGCACTGGAATATGGCTTGGGGGTGACAGCGACAAGTATCTTGGTTGCAACTTGTCTATGGTTGAGTGGAGATTTGTAGTCCTAAACTTAGTTTCCCATAATTATCACAAATCGAACATAAGTCTTCCATTGTGTAACCTTGTATGAATTCCAAGTTAAACTTAGGATGAATGATATGTTGAATGGTTGTGTGATAAGCTTTGGTTTACTTGTGGTTATGTATGTGTAAATTGCTGACTATGGTCCAAATGAGGATGTGAATGTATCATCTCATGATTTGATTGGTCTACAGTAATAACATATTTCAGGAACTTCATTGACTATGATAGCGTTGAAGTTGCACTTGTTGTAGTGATTTCCCATTACAGTCAATGAATAATGTGGAATGAATTTCCAACTTGCATTTAGTGAACATTGTGTGGTTGAATAAGGTTAACATGTTTTCTATTATGCGTATTGGTCCTTTCAGGACTTATGGGGAGGATTTTGGATGCCATCCCTTGTGGTTACATTTCTTAGGTGAATATATATATATATATATATATATATACACATACATGAGTCATTGAATTGGTTCATTTGTTTACTCATCTGAGTGGGATGATTGAACCAAAGGAAGAAGGTTTATTGCTTTGTTAATCAGTTTTTCTAGCTCTTTGTGTTATTGAAGACAAATGCAGTTGAAGTGCCTTGTTTTGACACCATTCGATTAAGGGAATTTTTTCAAATTTATGCATAGATTCCCATGAAATTCATAGAAAAATGATTGTTGGAATCAACGGTTAAAAAACCTAAGACATTTGTGAAAAATCATGAAAAGTTTCAAGTTCTAAAACTCTGCTAAAACACTGAAAATTTACTTAAGTTTAAGTCTTAGGATGCATAGTTCAGAGGTCGATAGGTCGGCTAGGTGGGTCGGACCTCAGCTGGTATCCACCTTGACCTAAGGTAGGTGGAATGTGTAGTTGGAAAGGTTTGGGAGCTTAGGCAAGGTCAAGGTGTAGGTGAAGTCGATAGGTCAGGTAGGCCAAGGGTTGGTATGACCCTGAACGACATGTTACCATGCCAAGAGGAGTAGGGTCGACCCAAACTTAGGTCAGAGGTTAGGGGTTGGGCCCAGAAATGAAAATGAAATACACGCCAGAGGAATGGGTCAATTTCTGACTAGTCATTTATGTCACCCACTACATAGACTATCCATGGTGTCGATGTTTCCCGGTCACCTTCCCCATGGGCCACTGAGTGATTTCCACATGGAGGCCAAGATGATGTGGCAAGGTAAACAAAGACTTATGTTTGAGAGGCCATAACTCTCAATCCGTAAGTCGAATTGAGGAAAATTTTATATTTTTGGAATCATCCCGACAAGATGAATGCAACAATGTTTTCCATTGGAAGTTTTAAGCAAGCTAGAAAAATAAAAAAATTTAGGTCACATTCCCATAATTGTACCTTGGGAATTGGATCCACATAATGACTACCTCCTTCTAACCCTAGTGGGGTTCTAGGGTTAGAAGTTGGTGTTACAAAGTGGTATCAAAGTATCTGAGTTGAACACTTAGACTGGATGGGCTCTATCATGAGCAAGCTTGTAGTAGAGTTCCCGCTCAATATTTCATCATGAATTTTGGAATATTAACTAAACTAATGTTTAGGCATGAAAATATGGTCTATAATTAAGTGACTTCATGTGTGGTTGGTGTAGAAACATTGTGATTTGAATATGCATCATGGTTTTACTGATTGATAATATTTTATTGATGAGATGACCATTTTATTGACTAATATATTTGTGACTGTGCAAGAAAACGATATGATATGTGTGGTTTGATGTGCTAACATGACTTGTTTCATGCAGCTAGCCACTATGGAAGCTCCATAAAATAAATTTCATGGTCATGATTACGTGTATGTATTCTTATTATGATGCATCTAATAGATGTGTGTGAATGGAAGCACATCATAAGTAGCAAGGAATAGTAAAGAAACAAGGAATGAGAAGCAAGATGGTTTGGTATAGTTCTAACAAGTCACATCATGGGCATGAAGAGGCTTCAGTGGAAAAATGGGAGGGGCATACTCTCCTAACTGGAGGGATACCTTGAGGAGCCTACAAGTAGATATTAGGAGTTCTAAGGCAGATAATGAAAGAATAGTAAGGGCTTAGGAGGAACAAGTTGAGGTGAATGTAGTTATACTTCAAAGCCTTTCAAACTTGTAGATACAAAAGCAACATGAGTTGGGGGCTAGTTTGAAAGACAGACAGAACCTTTTGAAGCTAGAAGAGAAAACAATTGAAGAAGATGGTATCAGGTCCAAAAAGAGTCACATAAGAGAAAGTGAACACACTTTTAGAGGAAATGCACCACTAAGTACACCAAAAGGAAGAACCATCACTTATGTGCATTTTTCTAGTACACCTTCCATCTCTACTACCAAGAGGCACCATCATAGTTATCATTAGAGAAGAAAGGAAAATGAATGTATGCCCGAGGAATTTAAGAAGGTTGAGCTTACCACATTTGATGGGGACATGAAGAAATATGATTATGTAGAATATTGATTGCTTGGTATGAAGAAATTTTTAGAAACCATGATTATTCTGAAAACATGAAAGCCAATTTTTCCACCTATAGTCTAAAGGGAAAAGTCGACATCTGATGGGAAGATTTATATAATTTCATAAGAATTTTTAAATAAGATTTAACTTGGAACGAGTTTTAGAGACTCTTCAAGAATCAAGATTTTTTAGAATGATATTATGACAGCAAATCAAAAGAGTTCTATGAAATCAAGATGGGACAAATAACGAATGAAAACTATGTCAACAAGTTCCTGGAACTACTGAGATATGTTCCATATCTCAAGGATGAGAAGTATAAAATATAGAGATTCATTAGTGAGCTACCTATGACAATTAGAGATTGAATTCAATTTTTGGAACCTCAAACCTTGAAGGATTCCATCAAGAAACTAAAAAATTGCTATAAGTAGTCAAAATGAAGGCCGTAACTCAAGATCAATTTGAAGGAAAGGAGATGTTGTGGACTTAAATGAATAAAACACGGGAATTTGATGCAATAGCTGAAACAGGAAAAAATAAACATCACCATTAGTAGAGGTGAAATCCAGCAGAATGTCAACACAATTGGTGAAGTTCGATGTGCTCAGTCCAAGGAAGAGGATGGGTTCTAGAAGAATCCCATAGTATGTTGGAAATGTAGGGAGGACCATCTTCTTCGATTCTACACCCATATACATAGAAACCAGTCGAGATTGGATATTATGCAAGAAGCACGGGTGATGTAGGGTGTAGCTCAAAGAGCATATGGGACCTACGCCTTTGCAGAAGACATGCACGCTATCCACCTAGCATAAAGGGTCAAGATGGATGATTAGATATGGATTACGTATCCATTTTTTTGTTGGTGAAGAAATGTAATTAATTATAAACAAAATTGTGCAATGGTTGAAACAATTGTTGTGGTTGGTCGTAGTAGAGGAGACTAAGCGAAATTGTGGAAAGGGATCGGGTAGGAATTTACTCTTGAAATATTGAGGGACACCAGTGTTAGAGAATCAGAAAGGAAAAAATATCCTCTTGTTCTTGATTATTTACTTGTGATATTATTTAGTTATTACTATGTTCTTCTTATTATCTCATCAAGCATATATCAAAGAAAATACACATAGGTCAAGGACACCAGATGTAGGCTAGCAGCCAGGAAAAACCCCCCTCAAGGGGAAAACCCAGTCAAGATAATTCTTCCTTTCAATAGTGATTCTTGAGACTTTATACCTTGACCCAGACTTCCTCCACACCAATTCAACCTTCCTTGTGATCCTTCATGAATCTGGAAGCAGCAACAATAGGAGCAACAATGGAACTTCAACCTTGCTTCTTGAGACTTCGATCTTGAGGTAGAGACTTCGATCTAGCTTCCAAGACTTCGTTTTAGGACCAATAAAACTTCTCCAAGCAACAACATCCAACAAAATCACCTTATACTTCTCCTCCACTTAGAAGCGGCAACCTGGCAACAACTAGTGTAGCAACTATAGCACCAAAACTTTGAGAATTTTGATCTCCCAAAATATAACTTGGAATGCAGTTAGAGTAATGCCAAAATTTCTCTTTTATTCAAATCTATAAGTGTGCCAAAAACTGAACCCAGAAAGTACCTCTCCAATATTTCACAATTTCTCCTTGTAGCAGCTTCCAGATCGAATTTCTGTGTTGCAGATTGATGTCTTCAAGTGAGTTTGATTCCACTGTATATATATGCTTCCAATGAGTTCGAAATTTATGAGTTTAGGCTAAATTGATCACCTTTAGGCAGACTTTGTGTGGAGGATTAATAAATTATATTTTACTCAATACTTTACCTAATTTCATATTCAAAATCCCAATATGGATCAATTTAAACCTGTGATAAACCTATAGACTCGGAGTAAAACCTAGAAGTCCATAATAGGGACTTTGACCTAATATAAATGACCCAAGCATGGAACCCATGATTTAATAATTCATTCAATAATAATATAAAATTATTTTCTTTATTCTTTTGACAATTACAGTACGTATTGACTCAAGTACAAATTATGAAGACCGAACCTAGTTACATTCTTCAACAATCCTCTTAACTATGGAGGTATTCATAACTAAATAGTTCAAGGTAGATCTCAACTATATGAGCCATGAATAATTTTAGACACTTAAATGTCATGGACTAGATTCCTGACCAGGGAACTCTATACATTGGTCACTAAATACTAGGCACAACAATGCCATGGACTAGAATCTTGAGTAAGGAAATCTATCCAAGTGGGACTAAGATGGAATAAAGCTTTCAGGCTCTATAGGTAACATCAGGCTTACTTACTAACCATCAACTTAGGGAACTAGATGCACATCCACTAGATGCCACCCTCCCAACCAGAAATCAACACCAAGTTTCAACTCGATGTCTTTCCAGGAAATGATTCACTCACAAAGCCTCAACACAACTTTTTTAGGAAATGCTTCACTCACAAAGCCCTCGGCAATGCTTCACTTGCAAATCTACAACACACCTTTATCCTGGAGATCAAGAAAAACCAATCTATCCCAATCAAACTAATTAGTAATTAGCATGCTATCAAGTCCTTTGAGAGATTCACCTATGCAAACACAAACCCCAATCATCAATAATGCATAATCAAAACAAACTTCAGGGTTTTTATGTTTCCCTCCAACTAATTCTTGTAGGACTATCAATAGAATATTTTCAGGAGAAGATTCCTCTTCCTACTTTACATGTGGAAACATATATATCCATCATATATTCTCCAACCATGACTATGATTCTTACTCATGGACTTCACTAATAATTACATTTGTTAGTCCTAGTCTAGTGCATGATACATGAAGTAGAGAACCATAACCATTTCTTCTTTTATCCAAGCTCCCTCTTAATCTAGGAAGATCAACTTCTATCCAAGATCCCTCTCAATGTAGGGAGACTTAACTTCTTCTTTAGGTGTTGGATAATATTTCATGGCTTCCATCCTTTTCATCATATTTATCAGCTTCTCATCTTTATGATGTACTTTAATAACTTTAGATAGAAAGTACAACCAAAATTATGGAAGCATAAAGTTAGTCATTTCAGAACCATGGAAGCATTTTCATATTTATACATATCAAATACCCAAACAAGAGACATATATTCTTTATCATCTTTCTAGGGAATTTCATCATAAAACCTAAACTACATCATAATGTCTTTCATTCTTATCTATGGTTTCAATGTTACTTCCAAGGTATAACATACCTTATTAAAACATATAGAAAACCCTAGAACCAACATAGATTTACAGGATAGATTTTAAAGTTATGATATAATTTTCACTAAGGATTCATACATATCCAAGATTTCATACACTAAAGTCAATAAATATTAATCACATCTCAGACATCATCATGATCATTTTTCACTAGAGTTAGATGCATGCCCTATATTTCAAATCTATTATCAAAACATATCATGAAGAGCTACTAGAATTCAGAAAACACATCATGATTATCTTCCACTAAGGTTTGACATAAACACTATACTTTGTAATTATAAATTCTCATCATATGTTATATAGATCAAACTCAACATTCATACTAGAGAATTTAATTATCACTAGGATCTTTTCAATCATCATCCTAGATATTTTCCAACTTCACTAAAGTTTTTTTCTAAACCCTAGATTCTTAGGACCATTAGAAAATGGGTCAACACACATATATAGGAGATCATCATTATAAGCACACCATATGTTAGACAAAATTTATACATTAGACACACATTGACCTTGACTAGGCTAGGTATTCAATGAAGAGAACATATTCCTAGGGTTTCATTCGTAGAACTTTTCATAAAAGGGATTTTTCCTATAAGACCTAACCAAAACCCAAGGTTTCAGTTCATTGTCAAAGCACACCCTTATTATATCAGACTTCAAGGTTCTATATTTCTAACAACATCATGTTAACTCCAACACTTTTAGAGCTTCCATGATCTTATCAAAATCCCAAACTCGACATTATCAATACATTAATCAAAATAGAAATTTTCACAAATAACCCTAAATAGATTTATGGTTTCACATATCAACATCATACCCTTAGGTTAGGGTTATTCTAGAGAACATCCTTAAGGTTCTTAGACAAGCAAATTGAGGTGTATAAGGTGGGTAGATTCATCAGGAGATGAATCATACCAAACAAGAATCCTTTTAGGAATCAATAGTGCTAGACATATCAACAATTAGTAACGTATGAAATAGATGTTTTAAAGAGAGTAATAAGACTATACATTTCAAGACATACCTTTTATTATTTGACAAACCCTTATGACTTGTATGGATTTTTTGTTTTAGCCTTCTCGATTTTTCTTGGACATTCAGCAGATTGATTCCTAGACAAGTGATTAGTACATAATATAATCAAAATATTAAACAAGTACATGAAGAAAAATAGAGGGAATGAGATAATTATCTTGAGGAGTTGATGTGGGCTCCCTCCCAAGCTTGAGGGAAAACCTAAAACTTATAAAACAAATAAATACATTTCTAAGAAGATGTTAAACTTACACTACATAAAATATACAAATGATACATAAGATGGAAGGGGCTTAGTAGTGCAAGTTTGATTTCTTCGGGGATTTTGTCTCTTCAACCATGTCAGCATGATCTCTATCTCTTTTACTTCTCCTGGGGTTTTCAGGATAATCAATTATATAGTGTCCCATCTTGTGACAATGATAACACTCGATCTTGGACATGTCAACCTTCTTCTTTAGCCCTTTCTTCTTGAATCTTCCTTTATAATGAACAACATAAGAATTTGATACTCCTTCATTGTTGGTTACCATGGAGACACTTAAATATTATTGACTAGATGTTGTCCATAGCTCTTCAAAGGTGGTGTTTCTTTCCAACTGTTGAGGGCTGAGGCAAAGGAACTCCAAGAGGATGGTAGTCCCAGAATGACTGCAATTACTAGTTTTTTATCTAGCACTATTTCATCAATGGCAAGGAGCTCATCCCTTATCCTTTCTATTTTCACAAATAAAGAGGAAAAAGTATCCTCTTTTGTCATATTAACAGTTCATAGATCATTCTTCAAGCTTGCTACCTTTCCAATGTTCTTGATAGAGAATAGTGTTGACAAAGCCTCATACATTTCCTGAGCATGATAAATATTTTCTATGAAGGGGATAAGGTTGTCCTTTATTCCTTCAACTATCAAAGCCATAGCTACCAATTCCAAATCTTTGTACTTCAACTTATTAGCATCACTTGATTCTTTTGTAGGTATTTTAATTTTTCCTTTGACTAGATCTAAGACCTTGTTATTTTCAAGGATGATTTCAATCCTTTTCTTCGAGGACCTATAATTTTAATCTCCTTCAAGCTTGTTCTCTCCCTTGATAGTGTTAGACATATTTATTGAAGATATTGAAGACTTGTTTCTTCTATTGAACTCCTTTCGTGATCAATTCCTTGAGACTGCCTTTTTCTTCTTATTTCATGAAAGCTCTAATACCATGTTAGAGAATCAGAAAGGCAGAAAGATCCTCTTGTTCTTGATTATTTACTGGTTATCTTATTTATTTATTATTATGTTCTTATTATATTTCTTATTATTAGTTCATCAAGTAAATACACATAGATCAAGGACACCAGATGTAGGCCAGTAGCCAGGTAAAAACCCCCCTCGAGGGGAAAACCCAATCAAGATAATTCTTCCATTCAATAGTGATTCTTGAGACTCTATACCTTGACCCAGACCTCCTCCACACCAAGTACACCTTCCTTGTGATCCTTCCTGAATCTGGCAACAACAACACTATAACTTCAACCTTTCTTCTTGATACTTTGATCTTTAGTTAGATACTTTGATATAGCTTCCAAAACTTCGTTTTAGGCCCAATACAACTTCTCCAAGCAATAACATCCAAAAGAATCACCTTCTACTTCTCCTCCACTTAGCAACAACAACTGCAACAACAAAACTTTGAGAACTTTGATCTCCAAAACTATAACTCAGAATGTAGTGGGAGTAGTGCCAAAATTTCCATTTTCTTCAACTCTATAAGTGTGCCAAAAACCGAACCTAGAAAGTCCCTTTTCAAGATTTTGTAATTTCTCCTTGTACCAACTTCCAGATCGAATTTTTGTGTTGCATATTGATGTCTTCAAGTGAGTTAGATTCCACTATATATATAGGCTTCTGATGAGTTCGAATTCGATGAGTTGAGGTCGACTTGATGACCTTTAGGCTAACTTGGTGTGGAGGCTTCAAAAATTATATTTTACTTGACCTAATTGCATGATTCAAAAGCCTAATATGGATCAATTTAAATCTGAAATAAACCTGTAGACTCATAATAAAACTTAGAAGTCCACAATAGGGACTTTGACCTAAAATAAATATGACCCAATCATGAAACCCATGCTTTAATAAGCCATTCAATAATAATATAAAATTATTTTCTTTATTCTTTTTACAATTACAATAAATATTGACTCAAGTACAATTTAGGAGTACTAAACCTAGTTACATTCTTGAACAACCGGAACTCATGGGAATTGAGTTTTTATATTTTTAAACATTTTATGTTTGTGCCCTCGATTGATGTATGATTGAATCTTCCTTTTTTATGTTGGATTGCACATGGGCATGCTATTAATTTTTTTTGTGTGAATTATGACTGTTGTCACAAATTTCTTATTATTTTTAGGGTTGCGCTCCTTCCGCTAAGTTTTTTCCTTTCATTTTTCATGCTTTGGGGGGGATTTGGAACGTTGGTTTGGAATGATAGGAAATCCATGGGGCTCTATGAAGAGAGCCAAGAGGCCATATGCATAAATAAAGAACATGAAAAAAATGAGAAAGGTTGGAAATGGGCACGTGGGCTAGAAGATGCCATCGTTGAAATACCTAGGAGCATTACCTCTGAAGGTGGCAGTAAGTGTAAATGAAAACATATGAATAGTTGAAAAAAAAAGCTATGAAAATAGTGTTGATATAAAATAGTAGCCAAAGGTGATAGAGTGAAGGAAAAGGGAGGTCTTTAGTCAAAATAACTCTTGTGATCAACACACGATTTCATTAGGAATGGATTTCTCTAATCTCTGAGGTTAAGAGACACGTGTAATATGTGTGTGTGTGTGTGTGTGTGTGTGTGTGTGTGTGTGTGTGTGAACTCTTGTGACCAACACACGATTACATTAAGAAGGGATTTCTCTAAACTCTGAAGTTAATAGACACATGTAATATGTGTGTGCATATTTCTTTGTGTGTGTGTGTGTGTGTGTGTGTGTGTGTGTGTGTGTCAATGACTAAGTGGACAACAATATGATAGTCTGACTAACTGGATTGGTCTAGGGGATAATGGAAAACGATATGGAAGAAATGAAAATGGCTCAAAAGGGGGTTCTCTTGACCTTGACTCTAATTACATATGAAAATGTATGTTCATGATCATGTTGATATGTATGTATAAATTACATTATGTCTGACATGGTTTTGTGAGTAAATATTCTTATGGAAGAATGATTACATAAAATTAATTTATGCAAACGTAAATGGATTTTTGGGATGACATGATAAGTTCTCCAATGATTTTCCTGGTTGAAATAGGAATCGATGGGGCAGGGAAGCACTGGCTGGACAATGATTTTAAATAATAATATGATTGGATATGCTCATGGTGTGTCATATGGATGATAATGAAATGCAGATGGTTTTGGAAGCATGCACATCAACTACCAATTTGAATACTTTATTTTAGAATTAGATATGTACTCCACTAAGCATCATGTTGATGCCAGAAGAGAATTTGGTGGAGTAGAGAAAATTTGATAAACCCATGAGGCTTGTTTGATGATAATCACGGAGTAATCTTAGATGATAGCTTAGATGAGAAACCCCAAGAGGCTTTTTCATTAGTAATCACTGAGCAGAAGTTGTGCCTTAAAGGCCAATAAACCCACTGGAGACTATGTTGGTTGATACATTTTCGGAGGTCGGGGCTCCCAGGGCTTGTGGTAACACTTGATGGTAGCTCCATTGGGTTGGGCTGAGAACACGGGTGTTAGTTCCCTTGAGAAGTTTTTGGAGAGTGCATTCTTATCCCTTTAGAAGTAACACAACTGATAAAACCTCCTCATTATTAACCATATCTCTCTCTCTCTCCAAGGATAAATTGTGACTTTGTTCTTTGCATGAACCTTTGTGATACCATTTTAGTGTAACATAAATGAGATATTAATAACACTTGATAAATGGGCTTGTTAATGGTTGATTTGTAGTCATTGTGGTGTAACAGCAAGGAGTTGTTGAGAACACTTGATAAATGAGCTTTGCTAAGACATGTGTCGGAATGGCTAAGTAACCATTCAAAGCATAAGACAAGAGGTATAAATTTAAAATTGTGTAAATTCTTTATGATGAAACTCAGGAGAGATTGGATGCCATGTTACATGGAATCATTGGAATTTCCTGGACCAGGTGAAAGAAGTTGACTAAAAAATATGAATATGCAATGATCCTACAAATTTCATCGATGTAGTGTTGTTGAAAATATATCTTCATTTGAATATCCTTGTCCAAAAATTGAAAAAGAATCAATTCACACTTTATTGCAAAATATAACTGCGACTGGACTAGGATATATATATGATTATTGGATTTTCAACAACACTACGTCGACGAAATTTATAGGATCGTCGCATATTCATTGTCCTTTCTAACACAATATTCGTCGAATGTACAACAATCTCATCGGATTAGGTATTCTTCCAAAGTATTTGTGATGCATAATCATCGAAAAAATCTCATCATATTTTGTACATATACGTCAGTTCTCTGACGTCATATATAATTTCACAACATTAGAATAAACAATGTAATTAAGGGTTTGATCGAAGGATTTTAATCATAGGAGTGGAGCAAGTTTCATAAAATGGAAAGGTGAAAAGGACTCTATGCCTTGGTCTATGATGCTTTCTTAAAAGGGTTAAATGGGCCTTTTGAGGTAAAAAAAATGAAGAAACACAACATTTCAAAAAAATAGTTTGTTTTGATATTCTTTGTAATACTTGTGGAATTAGTGAGTTCATGTATAAGTAAAAGTAGTCTTAACAATGGTGATTGGAGGGAAAATTGACCAAGTTGAAATCATGCAAATTAAATTTTTTTACCTTGATTAATTACTTTTGTAACAAAACCCACATTACATATATCACCTTATATGATTAGTAATTGTACATGTGAATTATTGTTAAAAAATATTTTAATATTTTGATACACCATACCGTAATGTGATAACTCTTTGAAACATCGAGAACATAATAGTCATAGGTCAAGGATTGATTTTAACTCTCTACTTTTCTAAATTATATAACACCTTGAAACCTAGAGGTGGAGCCCATGTTTGATCACTTTGAATGGAAGAGACCCCTCATCAAATCAAGTGGTGACCAAGGGGTTCAGAAATAAATGGAATAGTGAATTTAAGAAACACTATCTATCCTTAAGACACATTGATATATTTGGTTGTCATGGATAATATATACCAAATTGAATATTAATTTTTCCACTAAGTAATCCAAAATGGTCCATTATACAATTTGGCATCTATATTGTGATTTTGAGGCCATTTTAATGGTAGGTCCCATTTTCAAAATTTGTGGTCTAGAAGTGTACAAATCCATTATGAAATTTTAAATGTCATTTTTTAGATTCAAAACCTTATTAATATATATCCATCACCAAAGTGTTGTTCTACACACTAATTATTTTCGAACGATGACAAAATAACAGTAATTGGAGCCTATATGTGAAATTTATGCCTCCCACAAGTTGACCTACCTTGTTGACAACCATGGTATGAGTGGGTGACACATTACCTCCAATTACTCACACATGTGGGGATATCCATATCTAGACTTTCAAGAATATTCTACAGGTTTCAAAACCTTATCACTAATTAATGGTTGAAGATGCAAAAGCCCTAACTCTAGATAGCTACTAGACTATGTTAAAATAAAGTTTCTAAGGGGAGAAGGGGTTCCATATTATCATTATTCTCATTCCATGGTTAAGAAAAGAATCTAGTAGTGATATTTAAGACAATAATATAGGAGGAAAATATTTTTTAGTATCCATTTAGCTCACAATGTCAAAGATAACTTCATAGTGAGTTTATTTTTCTTTGTATTTACATTTATATAATTGAATAAAGGAGAGAAAAAAATAGGTTTTTCCTTCTTATTGAGTTTTAAATGATACATCTTATGTTCATTTGTGTGGATAGTGTGTTATTTTTCTTATTTATTTCTTTTTCAATTTCAGTTATTTCATAAATTCAAGTAATAAGACTGTGAATGGACCAGGATATATATATATGATTATTGGATTTTCAACAACACTACGTCAATGAAATTTTTAGGATCACCACATATTCATTGTCCTTTCTAACACAATATTCGTCGAATGTACAACAATCTCGTCGGATCTAGTATTCTTCCAAAGTATTTGTGATGCATAATCATCAGAAAACTCTCATCATATTTTGTACATATACGTCATATCTATGATGCCAGATATAAATTCACAACATTAGAATAAAAAATGTAATTGAGGGTTTGAGTGAAGGATTTTAATCATAGGAGAGGAGCAAGTTTCATAAAATGGAAAGGTGAAAATGACTTTATGCCTTGGTCTATGATGCTTTCTTAAAAGGGTTAAATGGGCCTTTTGGGGTAAATAAAATGAAGAAACAAAACATTTCAAAAAAATAGTTTTTTTTTATATTCTTTGTAATACTAGTGGAATTAGTGATTTCATGTATAAGTAAAAGGAGTTTTAACAATGGTGATTGGAGGAAAGATTGACCAAGTTAAATTGCTTTACCTTGATTAATTAATTTTGTAACAAAATCCACATTACATATATCACCTTATATGAGTAGTAAGTGTACATGTGAATCATTGCTAAAAAATAATTTTATATTTTGATACACCATACCGTAATGCGATAACTCTTTGAAACCTCGAGAAGATAATAATGGTAGGTCAAGTATTCATTTTAACTCTCTACTTTTATAAATTATCTAACACCTTGAAACCTAGAGGTGGAGCCCGTGTTTGATCACGTTGAATGGAAGAGGGACCTCATCAAATCGAGTAGTGACCAAGGGGTTCAGAAAGAAATGGAATAGTGAATTTAAGAAACACTATCTAACCTTAAGAGACATTGATATATTTTGTTGTCATGGAGAATATATACGAAATTGAATATTAATTTTTCCACTAAGTAATCCAAAATGGACCATTATATAATTTGGCATCTATATTGTGATTTTGAGGCCATTTTAATGGTAGGTCCATACACGTCGTTCGCCAGTTCCCAGACATCGTATCACCTAACCATTGGTGAATAATATTAATAAAAACCCAAATTTTGGTGGGTGGGTCATCTCTATCATCATTCCATGCCTTACCACTCCACCCCTTACCACAGTCAACATATATATGACGGAGCCGCTAGATATGGAGAGCTCTTGCCATATCCTTCCCCCCACATTAACGACATATAAACTTTAAATAAAAAAATTTCCCCTCATATTTCAATGAATGCTAGTTGTTCAATGGTAATCATCGAGATTGGTTACAACAAGGTCATTGGTTTGAATCCCTCTGAGATCAGTTGGTTCATAACAATAATTTTTAACCAATAATAAACAACCATGTGTCACCCATTGATATGGCCACGTGTCAAGGTTCCATTGGTCCATGTGGTGTTGGAATCGTGACCATGGAACCTAGAACTAGAACCATTCCTGCTAGAACCATGAACTTTTACCTTTTGACCAACTTTGAGTTTGACTTTTTGACATGTTTTGACCATAACTTTGACCGTGGATAACTTTTGAATACAGACTCAAATTTATCCTTTTTAAGTTGATTTGGATTCATTTTTTCGAGCTCTACACATTGGTTATATTTTCACTCGAATAAGAAGACTTTGAATTTTTTCCTTTTTAGATCCCTTTGGATGAATTTTGCTTTATGTAGTTCACCAACTATATTTAAGTGATTAATGAATGATGTAGTCGATCCCTAGTTAAATTCATTTATAATAGTATATTTGGATGACATATTGGTTTATAGATCTACCTCAACAGATCACATTTCACATCTCATATAGGTGTTAGAGACTCTAAAAAATCATCTGTTGATAAGAAACATCAATAAATTTGAGCTTGGTTAGCAATCATTCGTGTACTTGAGGTATGTGATTGGTGGAGGGAACTCAAGATATATTCCATAAATATTGATACCATCATGAAGTGGTTATTTCCTATAAATATGAGTGAAGTTAGGAGCTTTTTGGGGGTAGGAAAGTACCTATTGAATTTCATACCATTCTTTTCAATAGTGTTTGCATCACTCCATCCCACAACAAGTAGTGGTAAGAGTTTATATTGGGGAAAGAATTAGTAGAAACCTTTCAATAAGATAAGGTTATTCAAGAAAAAAATATTATATTTCCTAGCTTGAAAAATCCTTTCGAAGTGGAGATATATGTAAGTAGGTGTGTTGCGGGAGTAGTTTTGATGCAATGTGGTAAGTTTATACGTTATCATTCCAAGATGTTTGATTGGGGAGTTTTAAAATAACCTACACATGATAGGGAATTATATTTCCTCGTTCAAGATGCTAAGAAGTGAAAGCATTATCAAATGGGAAAGGAAACCATTATCCACATTGATCACCAACCACTACAATATTTTCACCCCAAAGTAAGCTACAAAAACCCAAACATTATAAGTGGATGGGATTTTTCCAAGAATTTCAGCTAGTCATCAAATATAAGAAGGCTAGCACTAATACATTGGAATAAATTCTTTCAAGGCCATGAATATCCAAGTTCACAACTTTGGGAACTCCTATGCATATGAATCATTTTACCCATGTTGTATTAAAATAGGCATACACAAAATATGAGAGGTGTTTTAGTAGAAATGGGACCAAATTCATGTATAATAAGGTGATGATAAGGCTAACTATATTCTATATAATGGGTTGCTCTACAAGTTATGCAAGCTCTCTATTCCCAAAGGTGAAAAATAACAACTTATCAAAGAGGCTCACACCTCTAGGGTTGTATGTTATTTTGATATTGGGAAGATAGTTACCATATTACAAATGTTTTCATATTGGTTCAAGATTCAAGAATATGTAGCTTGGAATATTGGAGGATGCATGATTTGTTGTACTAGCAAGCCTAGTAATAGAAAGAAAGGTTTATACTATCCCTTGGTAGGGAGAAATTTAGAAGCTCAATTTATCTCATGGGCTAATTTTCCAAGTGTTTTCTATAAAAAAATATTCTCAAAGTTCCATTTGTTTTAAATGATTTCCCAAATTTTATAGGATAAAAGTATTTAATCTTGAAATTTTCCAAAATTTTATAAAAACTCCCAAAAATTTATAAAAATATAAAAAAATCTTATAAATCTGAATACATTCACCAAGGTTTGTATATTTTAGCCTAAAATTCCATCCTTGAAATTTTACATGTCCCTTAACTATACCCACTCATTATTTGAAAGTGTTTTCATGATTTTTTTTAGCAGATTTTCAACAAGTAGGAAGGGACATGGATATATATTTTTGGTAGTTGACAGGTTTAGCAAGATGTGCATTTTTATTTCTTGTAAAAGGACCATCAAATGAGAATAATTAGCAAGCATGTTCTTCGAATAGTTTTGGGTGTGATTTGGGATACCAAGGAGCATCATCTCAGAAAGGGTTACAATATTTCTAAGTTCCTTTTGGACTAAATTTGGGTAAAATATGGAAGTAAGGTTAATAGATATATAGAATTACATCCATAAACAAATAGGTATAAGGGATTATTCAACAGGACTTTGGTTCAACTTTTGAGGAGTTACAATCAGAAGCATCCAAAGACTTAAGATAAAAATATGATTTGCAGTCAATGCTTATAACAAAGTAGTCTATACTTCTACCAATAAGTCCCCTTTTGAAACTTGTTTTGATTATTTCCATCTTCACCCTTGTATTTTATACATGGAAAACAGGAATCTTGAGGGAATACATTACAAGAGAAGCATTGACAGAAAATATGTTTGCTGAAAATATTAGGAAAATATATTTTCAATCATAGGAGATGTTGAAGAAGTCCTTGGATAGTTACAAGGCCTGACATGATTATCATAGAATAGATGGCATTCAAAGAAGGAGGTAGAGTTTGTTGGAATTGAATTGGAAAATAATATAGGGTCCTATTAATAGGGTTAAGGAGCTGTAATATGGTCTTTTATATTATTGGAGAAGATTTTCTATGAATCCTACATACTCAGTCTACCCCCATATATGCACATTTACTTAGTAGTGAATGTGGAGAAACTAAAACTATATAAGCCTTCCATGTTGGGTCAATAAACTTAAGTGTAGGTCCTACCTAACATATATGATTTAGCACCAAAATCTTAGTTAAAATTGGTAAAGGATATAGTTTTGTAAAATGATTCTATAACTACCAAGTAAGGGTAGTGTGACCTTTGGAAGATTGGGTTGAAATGACAAGTTCCAAGTAAGGAAAAATGCTACTCCAAGGAGATGGTAGAGGAAATATGTTTCCTTGAATCATTTATTCAAAGCCAATGGGGGGGAAAAAGCATCCCTAAATGGGGAGGTATGATAAAAAATGGAGCATTATATAATTTATCATCTATCTTGATATATTTTGGTGGAAATGTTAGAGGAATTAGCTTGTAGGGCCCAATTTAGTGGTAGGTCCAAGTTTAGAAATTTTGGATTTATAACCTTCACAAGCCATTTTAAGGCATTTAATGATACATTTGGGTATTAAAAATATGCAATAATAGTCCCCAATCATTCAATTCTATGAGTGGGCCTAATGGTTAAGAGCATGTGTTTCTTCGTAAGAGGTCACACGTTGAAAAATAGAGGGAGGTAGAGTATGTATGCCTTTGTATACCTAGAAATCAAATCATTTCACGAAGGCAGGTCCCTTGTCCCACAAAAAATGGCATCTCATACACCAATTTGGTGTTTGGATTGGCCATGACCTTAAAATTGGATAATAATAATAACTATACACACTTAAGCTTTTCCAATGGTGCAAAATTCACCTCAATGAGAGCTTGTATGTGGAAGTTATACCTTCTACAAGATGGCCTACCTTGTTGACCGCCATGGTATGAGTAGATGCCATGTCAACCCCATTAGTCATAAATGTGTGGATATCCACATGTGGAGTTTCCAAAATATTCTAGAAGGTCCAAAATCTTATCACTAATTCAGGATCGAGAATGCAAAAACCCTAACCCTATATATTTATTGGGATATGTTTAATATTGCACCGTTAGGCATAGGAAACAATTCCATTCTATAGAATTATACTCACTCCATATGTTATATAGAATCTACGAATTCAGACAGAAGTATCTTACCTAGACTAAGTGACCTAGCCTAGAACAATAGAAAGACAAAGAAGCTAATGTTTTCCTTGAAGTAAATAGATAATAGGATGAAGCCTACTTGTGATCAGTCATATGCTTCACTCATATTTTTGCTTGAATGCTCCAATCCTTGCTTTTATCGCTATAATTAGAACTTGCACAATCAAACAACACAAGCTAATATTTAAGGCATCTATGTAGCATCATATAATGACTTCATTCAATGGATCAACATGGCATTGAAATACATGAAGTCATAACATCATATATAGGAAAAAAAATAACTTTTCTCATTAATAGAAATGGAGTGAGTTACAACCAAATATAAGAGTTGATCTTTCATAGAGCTCCTCCAAGTTGGCGTGTTCCATCTTTGCCACAAAGTGCACCTCTAATCACCCTAATGCATGGAATAGTGACTCTTCACAGTAGCAACATGAGGGTAGAATCTATCTCCAAAAGAAAACCCCTAGCTTGTGGATGGCCACAAATATATATAAGAGGATGGTATGTTGGGAATTATTATCCATTTACCAATCTAGGCTTTGAGATCAAATCTTGATGGGAGTATGGGATCAAAGGATACGGGATGGAAATTCCAATGAAGGATAGGATAAGATTCAAGATTTTTGTCTCAGGTAAATAGTTGTAACAAATCTTGGAAGCTTATACAAGAAGAGGCTTTGGGATTCTCTCTCTTTTTCCTGAATTTATATAATCAACGCACCCCAACACGTGGCAACCTATTGGTGATCAACTCTGCCTAGAATGGAGCAACCTTCTGGTGAATGCAAGTCTACCTACATACAAACTGTGTTGGTACTTAAAGAGGTTGATTCAAGGTTATTTTAGGAAGAAAATTTTGGATTAATGAGAGTCATTCTTAGGGATTTGTGCAATGTTGATGTCAAGGGGTGAAAGGATGTTAATTGATCCAGTTTACAGGTTAATTGACTAGATGTGACAAAATGGCCTATAACATATTCCCCCCTAAAGCACAAAGTCAGAAATGGTGATTGGTGAGTGAAGTGCTTTACTTTGTGAAAATTCAAGATCAATAAAAACTGAAGAGATCATCTTATGTTACAATACATTACATAATGACATCTTTGCTGAGGGAGGCATACCCATACTCAACACATAAGCTAACATTACATGTAAAATAATAAAAATATGTGTCCACTGATGAAAAATGGTGAACCCGTGGCTGGATAATTTTCTGATTGATCATAGCCATCATACATTGTGATCTTGTATTAATCTTGAAATTGCTGCCCAGATGGATGAAACTAGATCCGGGGTCTTTTATCTCATTCACACGACCGTCGAATGTATGATTCTAACCATGTGAATCAATGGGTTGGATTTGAACATGGTAGATACCATTTTATTACCGACCAATGATATAAGTCATTAACAGATGCGAGAGAAACCACCGATGATGTTAATGGCTCTAATGGTAATTTAGTACAATCTGTTAGCCACCTATAAAATTTGTTATAGAAAAAGGTGGCTAAATTTTTTTTGGAGCCTTCAAGGAACAAATTTTATTGCTAAAAAGTGTTGGCTCTTGAAGACTCTTGAAGGCCTCATGCCTTTGTTAAATCTTCACTGTTGTTCCTATTTGATACTCAGAAATTCTGCTGATTTCATAAGGAAAGACTACTACAAAATCATCATTTTTCCCCTTCCTCCACTCAAAACTAACCTTCATTTGCTCCCCTTTTTCTCCATAAAATTCCTCTATTTTTCATGATTCCCCTTCTTCCATTCATGAAAATCATTTTTACATAGTTTAAAACTCATTTTTAAACTATACCGAAACCCCCAAATCCATTGAAAAACTTGAAAATTTTCATAAAAAATACATATTTTTTTTTTATAAGGACTTAAGCCCCCTTGGGCTAAGTCCTAAACCACTTCCCCATCATGCGACTTGGTGCTAGAACCAAGCGCTAAACCCATATGGCATCGGAACTTTGGCGAGCGCATATGTTTTGTTACATAAAACCCCCGATGTGATCAGCTCCCTTTGTTATAACTCCAAATCTCATGCTTCCTTTGTAAAAAACCAAGAGTTATAGTCTTGAGCGCTTATCGCATTAGAAACTTTCGATGATGCATAAGTCTTTTGTTACGTATAAATTCCAATTCCGATCAAGCTCTTTTACATATAAGCCCGACCTCCGTTTTCCTCCATATACCCAAAGGCCCCCCGATCAGGCGCTAGGCACATCATAAAACCCTTCCCCGATGTATTTTTCCTTTGTATAAACATGAAAACCCACTTTTTCCTATGTTTTTATTAAACCTGCCAGTTCAATATTACAAAGGAAGAGAACCACTGATCTCAAACAATCGAACGACCTGTGCAATCTCGCATCAGGGGATTTCATTGAGTGCACTTAACCTTTATGTGCAACCTCCTATTTAAGATCTTCCGATACGTTCTCCGCCGCTGATATGATCCTCAGATCAACGGTTCACATCCAATTGCATCGGAGTTTTTTCATGGGTTTTCCTCCTCGCTTATGCTTTCCTCCGTTTCATTTACCACCGTTGATCTGATCTGCAGATCAACGGTTTACGTTTAATCGCATCAGAGATTTTCGGCAGCCTTTTTATTTTTACCCCCGTCGATTGCAATTCCCTGATTAGATCTGGGCCATCTATATGCGTTCATCAGACGGTCCAGATAGAAGCCCCTGCCTTTGTAAATTTTATATATTTTTACAAAAATCATCCCTTCTCCACTATATTAACTCGGTCGCTCCTGACCGTCGATCTCCGCAAGATCGACGGATCTGACTTGATTTTCACCACTGCTTCTTACAAACTGCCTCCTTTGACCTTCGACGCGCAATCTACACCGTTGGATGTTGTCATTCAACGGCCATGCTCCTCCCTATGCCTTCTAAATTAGTTTACCCAAATATGCAGGATTTCATAATATAGTTTTGTATTTTGCAGGCATTAAAGGTTTATCCATTATAATTAAAGAAAGGCCGAAGGCCAGGAAAGACATTTTCCATGTGTTTGATTCATCAAAGGAAACCATTCACGGGGTTCGCAATCCACATTTCATCAATGCTTCATAGGAATTGATGCCATACGATCCCTTCCTGGCCTGCACATCAACAAGACATTGTGCTATTAAATCCAAATTAAAAGAGTATCAGTGTTGAAGACAGAACGTGGCAGAATATAAGATTGAAGACAGATTTGTGGGGATCATGGCTAAGAATGATTATCAAAAGCCTAATCCCCCAAATTAAAACACAATTCAAGAAAATCATCAGTGTTTAACAAACAGAAAGGCCTCCACCGCCACATCTGAGGCAAATTGATTCCTCCCAGCTACCACAAGGCCACCTGTGCCTCAAAGCATTCAAATAGAGGTTGAAGTTATTGATAAAATGCAGATATTTGCCTCAATGTAGCCGAATAGTTAATTCTGCTAAAAGAATTTAATAACAAAAATATCAGCAGAGTTACTTTGATATAAAACAGAGCCTCAAAGGTCAACAAAAGCTCCCACCGAGCTTAATTCATAAATGTAAATCAATTAATACAGTAACACACCTATGAACTTCTCCATCGAGCCCCTCAAAGACCGAGAAGTCATTAATCTATATTAATCGTCCTAAGAGATCTTTTATCATATCTCACCTCTTCATTCTTCTATAAATACTGCTGTAGAAGATGAGAAATTGTTGGTTGAGTTGTTTACAGAACTTTGAAATATACTTGAGCTCGACACTCCTACTTGTAAATAGTTTTCACTGGCCCTTGAAGCTCTGTCTATGTTTAGATTAGTTAGGCTGAAAAGTGAAGATGATTGCTGAACTGAAACATTAGACCTGAAGACTGTAATTGGCTTGACATCTATAACAAGTTGTTTCTTGGGATCTTGGTCTATATCACTGGTGAAGTGCCCCTTTCTTTGTTATTTTTTTCCTTCTATGTATGTCATATTGTTCATTATTCTCTGATAAATAATAGCATTTATAGAGTTAGGATTTACTGTTTACCAGTACCATTCTCTGACTGATAATATTTATCTCAATGTTTTCCTCTAATTTGTTTATTTAAGAATGATTCAATACAGTTTAAGCGTTTAGGAATGTTGGCGTTCCCTCGTCCTACTATTTTCTTTAAACATTGTTCTTGAAAATTATTTTCATCATTTTCTTATTAAAGTTGGACTAGAAAAGTGATGTTTTGCCCTGTTTCTAGTTTCTATTCTCCAAAGGCAGATTCTGAAGGTTTCCGTTGGTGTTGACTGAAAGCAGACCGGGTTTAAAAGTACCTTATCTGATATTAGGTTACACTTTGTTTCTCTTATGTGTTTTCATACTTTCTGAAGGTAATTATGCGGATTACTTGATTTTTTGTCAATTAAGATGCTTTAATACAAACTTGCCCAAGAAGTCTATGGTTATCTCTGTTCTTGGTTGGTTTTAAATAGTTACTTAAGATGATTTTCTTGTTTGGACTGACTATAAATCCTTGGTGAAATTATTATCAGTTTCCACCCCTCCAACACTTTATTGTTTCCATTCCATCATTTTAATCTTAATGATATTGTGATATAGATGACTTGCCCCTTGGATCACTCTTAATGTTGTTGCTCAACTAAAGCCTTGTTATGACTCCATAGCCCAATGGACTAAAAACCAGTGTTATATCTATCTTTTTAGACAAAGTTGTTCTATTCGCTTGCAACTTCTCACCTTTGAAACTTTTTGCACTTAGAACTTTCCCCTCAAATAATAATCATGCTCAACCATCCAAAAACAAAACAAACCCTTGGCCTTCATAACTATCCTAATATCATTACCCCAAACTTCAAAGACAAATCCATCTTTGCACTTATTGGAGAGATCCCTCTCCGAATTCAGGAGGGATAGATCCTAGAATCCCAAAGTGGTTGAAATAATGTTGTTTCTGTGATCGGACTTTGCCAATCTTGCTAATTACAGATTCCTAACATTTCTGGCGACTCCGTTGGGGATCGAACCCAAAATCTCTAGTTCCCCTTAAAATTTTATACAAACCTAGTGAGTAAAAAGTAGCCTTTTCAAGCACTACCAAATAATGGTAATCATGATGAAACTTGTTTGAATCAGTGACAATCTAGGCAAACCCTAGGATTCTCATAAGGCTTTATCTAACCTTGAAAAATCAGCTGGATTAGCCATAACAGTACACTGTATTTGTCTCATAACCGTAGCTAAGTTTTGAAACAGAGTTAGGATATTCTTAGAAACCACACAATTGAAAAATAACTCAGAAAACCTAAAAATATTTCAGATTGGTATCCAATAAACATGGTGGTGGACCATAAAACCTTTTACCTCCTTAGGAGCTAAAAACTTCCACTTGGCGACTCCACAATCCTGAACAGACCTTAAGACTCAACTGGGAAGAACCCTTATCATTATAATATCATTCAAACTCAGTTAGAGGACTGTAGGATTAAAATTTGTGTAAACAGATTAGTTGACCGTTTAAACATTGTCATATATGGCTGAACTTTTCTTATTTATTTGGGTCTGAAAAATAGAGCATAGTGGCTCCTAGAAAGATTCATACTAGAGCCCATCTTGACCCTGATCCACCTGAGATAGTTGATAACCCAAAAAGTATCCTTAGGAAGTATCCTAGGATTAAATTATCAACTATTTTCAGATCACCCTTGAGAGCTAATTCAGTCCCTGAAAATATTTCAGCTCTACAAAAATCACAAGTTGACTTAGTAAATCCCTTTAGAACTAGGTCTCTTGATGATTTAGATCAGTTAGATTCTGAGTCTTCACTTTCATCTCCTGAAACAAGTGAACATCCTGGTAGCAAAGAAACAACACCTCCTTATTTACATTTCCTTCACAACTTAGGTGTCTCTCACCCAAGATCAGCTCAACAATCTACTCCTGGTCCATCCACTTCTGCTCACCCTACATCCATTGTTCAAACCACTCCACTTCAGCCCACTTTCCATTTTGGTAATCCACCACTTGTAAATCTACCTCCACCTCATATCATGGCAACATGGTATGCTCTCTTAGTCCTTCTTGTACCATTAGTCAATCTTCCACAGGACTATTAGTCCAAAATTCCATTGTATGATGCTAGTAATGTTACAATTGCATCACAACATGTGGATAAGATGAATGAATACTTTGACAGAAATGAAATTGATGATGATTCTGTCAAACTTAGACTTTTTGCTCAAATATTGGGGGGAGAAGTAAGAAAATGGTTTAAAGGCTTAACCCCCCATAGTATCAATGATCTCCAAGCCTTCCATCAGACTTTCTTAAACAAATGGGAAGTGAAGAAGAATCCTCTCCAAGTCCTTTTTTATTTCAAGAACCTCCATAGAAACACTGGGGAAAGTGTGCAAGCTTATTGCACTATATTTAACATTGTGTATAATTCCCTTTCTCCAGATCTAAAACCTCCACAAGGCTCATCTTTAAACAAGTTTACTGAAGGGTTTGACCCTGAAATGGCCTATCAGATGGGAGAGAGAGATTCTGCAACTCTTGAAGAGATGCAAAAATGAGCTCTTGCTGTGGAAGTCAACTTGATAGAGAAGAGAGCAAGAATTAAAAATGAGAAGAGAGTGTCTTTTAGAGAGGAAAACACACCTTCTACTTCCAACTCAAAGATGGAGAGAATGATGGAGGAGATGATGAAAGAGATGAGCATAATTAAGAGAGCACAAGCAAGCCAAAACCAAATTGCTCCTCAAAATAGAAATCAGAACCAAAATCAGAATTTTAGAAGGAACCAACCTCCAAACAGACCCAGGGAATATGATCAACATATCACTCCTCCCTTTCATCAAAACTATGTAAGCAAGGTTGAGGAAACAAATGAAATAACAAAGGAGGATGATATCAACATGCTGGGGGTAGATAATGATGACTTTGAGATTCATTATGATAGAAAACAAGGTCTATACACACCTTATGATGACAGAAGAGATGATGATGAAAATTATTATCAAGACATGGAAAATGTCATCATAGAATCTCAAAGAGAGTATGACCTTATAAGCAAAACCATTCAACAAAATCCCAACACCAAAACCTCTGAAAAATCTTCACAAAAAAGCACTACAACCAAGCCTAAAATGGTCAAACAAAAGGACAAAACAGTGGCTGTAAATTCTGATAATGGTAAACAGAAAGGCACTCAAAACAATGAAAAACATAGTGCAGACATTAGTAGTACTAACATCTCAGCTAGTACTCCTGTTAAAACCATTTTGTCAAACGTAAATAGGACAAATCAGCAAGTTGATATTGCTGATAGAGTGACAGCTAATAAGGCTGAGACCAACACTTTAAAGAGTCAAATTCCTTTAAGCCTGGAGCAGGAAATTTCAAAGATCAAAATCTCTATTCCTTTGACTGAGTTAGCTGCCCAGCATGTATATAGGACCCAAATTTTGAAGGCTTTAAATATAGAGGAAAATGAGGATACATTCAATCTTAATGATGACCAGCCAGAGCTTATTTTCAGTCCAAAGATTGAAGGTAGATATCAAGAGGGACCTGTTCCTCCATTTTATGTGAGTTTAAATGTTCATGACAAAATTTTGCACAACGCTATGCATGATTTCGGGGCTTCTCATAATTTAATGCCTAAAGCTGTGATGGAGAGCCTTGGTCTAGAAATCACCAGACCTTACAAGGACCTATACTCGTTTGATTCCAGTAGAGTAAAGTGTTTAGGATTAATCAAAGACCTCTGTGTTAACTTAGCCCAGATTCCAGCCAAATGCTTAGTCATGGATATTGTGGTGGCTGATGTTCCCCCCAAGTATGGAATGTTGTTATCTAGATCGTGGGGGGTTAAGTTACAAGGGAATACGCAAATGGACATGACCTATGCGACTATCCCTATTTTCAATCAGACTAGAAGACTTTACAAGGAGTCTCATATGCAATACACAGTTACAAGTCAAGACAGACCGCAAAACTCCCCTTTATACTCTGTAAACACAGGCCTTGATTCATTTATCCTTTTTAATGAAGAAACATTGGATGAAAAAGTAACTTTAACAGAGTTAATGGCCAATAGAGAGGAGGATGTAAACACCACAGAACTGTCAAAACAATTTGCTGAACCGTTAAACAACAACGAACCAAATATGGGTCTTGAACTACAATTCATGTGTCCTTTTCTTTTAAACCTTGACACTCAAGAAAACATTCCTCCACTTAACGAAAAACCAGAGGAATTAAAACAAACTGAAAGCACGCTTGTTGAAGAGGATAATGATCCAACTGTCAAACTCAAAACTAATCCTCTGTGGAGTATGAACTTCGATGGATCCTGCACTAGGAACAATGTTGGTGCGGGGGTTTGGATTTGCAACACTGAAAGCAACCACACAGAAAGTATTTCCTGTAGATTAAACTTCCAGTGTTCGAATAACATAGCGGAATATGAACCCCTTCTTTTAGGCTTACGATTCTTGAAGAAGTTAGGAGCCAAAAGAATCAATGTGTATGGGGATTCAGAGTTAGTCATTAGGCAATTCAATGGGGAGTATAACGCAAATCATCCCAGACTTAGGGCCTACCGAAACGATGTCATGGACCTTTTAAAAACTTTCGAGTCCAAATTATTTTTTTTCCCAAGAAAAATAAATATTGCGGCCCACAATTTAGCCTTTGCAGCTAGGACATGTTTAACGCCATATAAAACTAAAAACTGCACAACTCAGATAAAATTTAGACCAGCCGTGCCTGATAACTAAAATTATTGGTAGGTGTTTGACAGAGACAAACAAATAGAAGACTTCATGCAATTCAAAAATGAATTCGAACTACGTAGTTCGGACTCAGATTATGATACAGGCTGCAGTGAAGAAAATTTTCTTGGCGAAGAAGAACCATCTCCTGAACTTGCCGATTTAAATCTGTTGTCAAGAAAACTTCAAAGCAAAACAGAATGGATTGCAGAGGCAGAAACAAAGAACTTAGAAAATCTGCAGTCCAATGATGAAAGTTTGCCAAAGGGCCTGTCTCCTTTAGAAGATTTGTTCGATTTTAATGATGTGGCCAAGAAGCCAAAACTAGAACCTGTAGAGACTGAAGTGGAAGAGTGCAATATTGGTAGTGAACTTAAACCTATGATGATTAAACTGTCTAAGACTTTACCAGCTCACATTAAACTCAAATAAATAGAGTTGTTTAAAGATTTTTCTGATGTTTTTGTGTGGAGTTACAAAGATCTTATGTCCTATGAAACTGAAATAATACAGCACAAAATCCCTCTCAAAGAAAACCAAAAACCATTCAAACAGAAACTGCGCGGAATAAACCTTGTTCAGTTGCCTTTGGTTCAGAAGGAAATCATGAAAATGTACGATGCTGGTATTATTGTCCCTATTAGATATTCTGAGTGGGTATCTAATCTGGTGTATGTTAGGAAGAAAACAGGAGATATCAGGCTTTATATAGACTTTAGAGACTTAAACAAAGCTTCATTAAAGGAAAACTACCCTTTACCTAAGATGGATCATATTTTACAAAGGGTGGTAGGCTCTAGAAGAATTTCTTTGCTTGATGGCTACTCAGGGTACAATCATATTTTAGTTCACCCTACTGATCAATTAAAGACAACATTCACTACAGCATGGGGCACTTTCATGCATGTGAAAATGCCTTTTGGTCTAATGAATGCTAGAGCAACTTTTCAAAGAGCCATGGACATAGCATTCTCGGAAGAACTAGGCTACTTCATCATTATATACCTTGATGATGTCACTATTTTTTTAAAAACAGATGAAGAGCACTTAGAACATTTAAGAAAGGTTTTCGAGAAATGCAGAAAGTTTGGAATATCTTTAAACCCTAAGAAGACTCTATTCGGTCTCCAAGAAGGCAAACTTCTTGGGAACATTATTTTAGAAGAGGGTATTAAGATAGATCCAAAGAGGATTGAGGCCATATTGCAAATCTCTCATCCTCGAAACATCAAAGAGTTGCAATCTTTCATTGGAAATATTAACTTTTTGAGAAGGTTCATCCCCAACTTGGCTGAGCTCCTTAGGAATATCACAAACATGTTAAGAAGGAGCAAGGGGTAAAATGGACCTTGGAAGCAAAGAAGTCCTTTGAACTGGTGAAACAAGCGTTAACCAAAACACCGATTCTTATAAGTCTTGATTTTTCAAAATATTTTTATATTTTTTCATTTGCATCAGAACATACCATAGCTATTGTCCTTTTACAGAAAAATCCACAAGGACAAGAGCAGACTATTGAATTCTTTAGTAAGGCATTGAGGGATGCCCCTCTGAAGTATAACATTATGGAGAAGCAAGCTTTTGCTTTGGTTAAAGCTTTGAAAGACTTCAGAGTGTACATCCTTCACTCACACATCATTGCCTTTGTCCCAAACTCAGTTGTTAATGACATTCTAACACAGGACCCAAATGGTAAGAGAGGTAAGTGGATTGTTGTTATTCTTGAATATGATTTAGAGATAAAACCCACTAAACTCATCAAAGGCCAAGGTCTAGCTAGATTAATGGCTGAATCCAATTTTGAAGTTCTTGATATTAATATGATTGATGCTTTAGATGATCAAGAAGGATTATCAACTCCTATTGTTGAAGACCATTTTATGAATTCTCCTTGGTATGCTGATATTATTTATGTTTTGCTTAATTTAAATACACCTCCTAGTTTGACAAAGACAAAGACAATATTCCTAAAGTTAAAAGCTGTAAACTATTGCATTATGGATAAATGTCTTTATTGGAAAAATTCAAGTGGTCTATTTCTTAAACGTTTTCCTGAGTTTGATGCAGAGAAGATTAAGCACAAGTTCCATGAAGGAGAGTGTGGAGGTCATTTATACTAGAAGACAACAGCCAAAACAATTTTGAGGGTTGGTTTCTATTGGCCTACTCTTTTTCCTGATATACATAAGATGATCATGGCTTGCCATAAATGCCAACTTTTTGAAGGCAAAAGAAAACTGCTACTCCTGCCTCTGTATCCAATCACTGTTGAAGCCCCTTTTCAACAGTGGGGACTTGAATTCATAGGAGAAATCCATCCACCATCTTCTACCCAGCATAGATGGATTCTTACTGCCACAGACTACTTCACTAAATGGATAGAAGCCATTCCTTGTAGGCAAGCCAATGACTCTGTTATTATAAAATTCATGGAGATTAATATTATCTCTAGATTTGGTCGTCCTACCAAGATCATCACTGATAATGCAGCAGCATTTGAATCAAAGAAGATGGTTGAATTCTGTCACAGATATCAGATAACATTGGGGAATTCCATGGCCTATTACCCTCAAGGTAATGGACTTGTAGAATCGTCAAACAAGAGTTTAGTGAACATAATCAAGAAACTGTTGGAGGATAACAAGAAGTCTTGGCACACAAAGCTTGTTCATGCACTTTGGGCTGACAGATTGACATTGAAGAAATCTATTGGCATGTCACCTTTTCAGCTTGTGTATGGTACTGATGTAATTTTTCCAAATAGCCTTGGTGTTCCAGTGATGAAGTTGATTCAAGAGTTGCAAACTGAAGATAATGACATGATCAGAAGAATAAATCAGACCATTCATCTTCAGCAAATCAGAGAAGAGGTATATATAAAAGCATTGCAGAAGCAGATCAGCATCAAAAAGATTTTTTAGAGAAGAACAAAGGCCAGCAATTTCAAATTTGGGGTCAAATTTTTAAAGTGGGACTCAAGGAGGGAAGACAAGGGAAAGCATGGAAAATTTGACAACTTATGGCTTGGCCCTTACTCTATTCATTCAGCTCCTGGTAAGAATGTCTATTTCTTACAAGAGTTGAATGGAGCATAATTGTTTGGGGGTCCTGTCAATGGCAGGATGCTTAAAAATTACTTCTCTTGATCCATGACATGTTCTAAAAGCCTTTTTTATCTTTTTTCTCATTATAAATATCTCATCCACCATTGCATTCAAAGTTATAAAAAACAAAAATACAAAAACAAAGAAAGAAAGAAAAGAGGGCAGATTGTGAAAACAAGAAAGGTACAACCCCATACCAAAAAAGAGAAACAAATATGAAAGTGTGCAAGCTCAAATGCCACTCCTAAAGAACACACTTCTAGTTAGTCAAACAGCCTAATCTTGATTAACTAGTTTTAAATTTTCTGCTGATAGGATAGTGAATTCGATTTGCCAAACTATTTAATATTGGCTTATCAGTAGATAGTTTAGGATAGAAATCAAAGGTTCAAACAAGCTCAAAATATGAACCAGATAACAAGGAAGAAACAACTCAAACAAGAGTCAAAACAGAGCTGTAAAGGGATGAAGGAAGTGCTTTGAATTTTCAGATCTTAAGCCTTCCATTTTGTTTTAAATTTTCTGCAAAATAAATGTCTATGTGCAGCTTGTCTTTTATGATATGGACCAGCTTCAAGTTAGACTATTTAATCCTGACTTGAATGCTTTTAAATTTCTGTTATAGAATTCAGAGAATAAAAAAATCGTTAGACTGTTTAATCCTAACAGATTAGTAGATTAGGTAGAGAATAATATGGACTCAACTGTTTAAACTGAGTCCATGGAGAAATAAGAAGTAGAAATAGATTAGATTTCCTGCTTTCAAAAGAATAAAATATTGTGAAAAGAGTTTTCCAATCCAAGTGCACTCTAAAAGAAGAAAAAATGCTAGATCAGTAGGATTGGGTACGCATAAAGCTTGTTGATGAAATATCCATTGTTTTTATGGCTGCTAATATGTTTTCAGAGCAAGATCATCCAAGTAAAGGAAGGGCAGCCCAATGGATGAGGCACAGGTCAGCCTCCCAGAGAATGCAAGTCTGAAGTTCTTGATGCCTTCAAGAAGGCATCATCCCCAAGTGGAGCCACTGTTAGCCACCTATAAAATTTGTTATAGAAAAAGGTGGCTAAAAATTTTTTGGAGCCTTCAAGGAGCAAATTTTATTGCTAAAAAGTGTTGACTCTTGAAGACCCTTGAAGGCCTCATGCCTCTATCCAAATCTTCACTACTATTCCTATTTGATACTCAGAAATTCTGCTAATTTCATAAGGAAAGACTACTACAAAATCATCATTTTTCCCCTTCCTCCACTCAAAAATAACCTTCATTTGCTCCCCTTTTTCTCCATAAAATTCCTCTATTTTTCATGATTCCCCTTCTTCCATTCATGAAAATTATTTTTACATAGTTTAAAACTCATTTTTAAACTATACCGAAACCCCCAAATCCATTGAAAAACTTGAAAATTTTCATAAAAAATACATATTTTTTTTTATAAGGACTTAAGCCCCCTTGGGCTAAGTCCTAAACCACTTCCCCATCATGCGACTTGGTGCTAGAACCAAGCGCTAAACCCATATGGTGCTTATCAGCATCGGAACTTTGGAGAGCACATATGTTTTGTTACATAAAACCCCCGATGCGGTCAGCTCCCTTTGTTATAACTCCAGATCTCATGCTTCCTTTGTAAAAAACCAAGAGTTATAGTCTCGAGCGCTTATCGCATCGGAAACTTTCGATGATGCGTAAGTCTTTTGTTACGTATAAATTTCGATGCCGATCAAGCTCTTTTATATATAAGCCCAGCCTCCGTTTTCCTCCATATACCCAAAGACCCCGCGATCGGGCGCTAGGCATATCATAAAACCCTTCCCCAATATATTTTTCCTTTGTATAAACATGAAAACCCACTTTTTCCTATGTTTTTATTAAACCCGCCAGTTCAATATTACAAAGGAAGAGGACCGTTGATCTCAAACAATTGAACGGCCTGCGCAATCTCGCATTGGGGGATTTCATTGAGTGCACTTAACCTTTATGTGCAACCTTCGATTTACGATCTTCCGATACGTTCTCTGCCATTGATCTGATCCTCAGATCAACGGTTCACATCCAATTGCATCGGATTTTTTTCATGTGTTTTCCTCCCTGCTTATGCTTTCCTCCGATTCATTTACCACCGTTGATCTGATCTGCAGATCAACGGTTTACGTTTAATCGCATCAGAGATTTTCGGAAGCCTTTTTATTTTTACCCCCGCCAATTGTGATTCCCCGATTAGATCTGGGCCATCTATATGCGTTCATCCGACGGTCCAGATAGAAGCCCCAGCCTTTGTAAATTTTATATATTTTTACAAAAAGCATCCCTTCTCCACTATATTAACTACGTCGCTCCTAACCGTCGATCTCCGCATGATCAACGGATCTGACTTGATTTTCACCACCGCTTCTTACAAACCACCTCCTTTGACCTTCGACGCGCAATCTACACCGTTGGATGTTGTCATCCAGCGGCCATGCTCCTCCCTACGCCTTCTAAAGCAGTTTACCAAAAAATTCAGGATTTCATAATATAGTTTTGTATTTTGAAGGGATTAAAGGTTTATCCATTACAATTAAAGAAAGGCCGAAGGCTGGGAAAGACATTTTTCGTGCCTTTGATTCATCAAAGGAAACCATTCGCAGGGTTCGCAATCCACGTTTCGTCGATGCTTCATAGGCATTTATGCCATACGAGCCTTGCGTGGCCTGTACATCAACAAGACACTGTGCTATTAAATCCAAATTAAAAGAGTAACAGTGTTTAAGACAAAACGTGACAGAACAGAATATTGAAGATAGATTTGTGGGGATCATAGCTAAGAATGATTATCAAAAGCCTAATCCCCCAAATTAAAACACAATTAAAGAAAATCATAAGTGTTTAACAGACAGAAAGGCCTCCACCACCACATCTGAGGCGAATTGATTCCTCCCAGCTACCACAAAGCCACCTGTGCCTCAAAGCATTCAAATAGAGGCTGAAGTTATTGATCAAACACAGATATTTGCCTCAACGCAGCCGAACAGTTAATTCTGCTGAAAGAATTTAATAACAAAAATATCAGCAGAGTTACTTTAATATAAAACAGAGCCTCAAAGGTCAACAAAAGCTCCCACTGAGCTTAATTCATAAATGTAAATCAATTAATACAGTAACACACCTGTGAAATTCTCCATCGAGCCCCTCAAAGGCCGAGAAGTCATTAATCTGTATTAATCGTCCTGAGAGATCTTTTATCAGATCTCACTTCCTCATTCTTTTATAAATACTGTTGTAGAAGATGACAAATTGTTGGTTGAGTTGTTTACAGAAATTTGAAATATACTTGAGCTCGAAACTCCTACTTGTAAATAGTGTTCACTGGCCCTTGAAGCTCTGTCTGTGTTTAGATTAGTTAGGTTGAAAAGTGAAGATGATTACTAAACTGAAACATTGGACCTGAAGACTGTAACTGGTTTGACATTAATAACAAGCTGTTTCTTGGGATCCTAAACTATATCACTGGTGAAGTGCCCCTTTCTTTGTTATTGTTTTTCCTTCTATGTATGTCATATTGTTCATTATTCTCTGATAAATAATAGCATTTATAGAGTTAGGATTTACAGTTTACTAGTACCCTTCTTTGATTGATAAGCTTTATCTCAATGTTTTACTCTAATTTGTTTATTTAAGAATGATTCAATACAATTTAAGCGGTTAGGAATGTTGGCGTTCCCTCGTCCTACTGTTTTCTTTAAACATTGTTCTTGAAAGTTATTTTCATCATTTTCTTATTAAAGTTAGACTAGAAAAGTGATGGTTTGCCCTGTTTCTAGTTTCTATTCTCCAAAGGCAGATTCTGAAGGTTTCCCTTGGTGTTGACTAAAAGCAGACTAGGTTTAAAAGTACCTTATCTGATCTTAGGTTACACTTTGTTTCTCTTATGTGTTTTCATACTTTATGAAGGTAATTATGTGGATTATTGGATTGTTTTCCAATTAAGCTACTTTAATACAAACTTGCCCAAGAAGTCTATGGTTAGCCCTGTTCTTGGTTGGTTTTAAACAGTTACTTAAGAGGCTTTTCTTGTTTGGACTGACTATAAATCCTTGGTGAAATTATTATCAGTTTCCACCCCTCTAACACTTTATTGTTTCCATTCCATCATTTTAATCTCAATGATCTTGTGATATAGATGACTTGCCCCTTGGACCACTCTTAATGTTGTTGCTCAATTAAAGCCCTGTTATGACTCCATAGCCCAATGGACTAAAAACCAGCATTATATCTATCTTTTTAGCCAAAGCTATTCTATTCGCTTGCAACTTCTCACCTTTGAAACTTTTTGCACTTAGAACTTTCCCCTCAAATAATAATCATGCTCAACCATCCAAAAACAAAACAAACCCTCGACCTTCTGTTGAGTCTCAAATCTGCATCTTTTCCATACACTTTTCTATACCTTTTTCACTCACCTGAACCTCCCAAGTTGTCAATATCATGTGCAAAAGAGCATCTAACATGGTTTTTAATTATATTTTTGTGTTTGCTATTTGATTTAGATTTTGTTCATTCAACTGCGGAATCTAGCCACTTTCCGCAGCTGCTGCAACTTTCCGCAGCTATTTTTTGAAACTCTATGCTACAGGTGTCTATAAGGAAAACGAGCCACATGGGCAGGTCAGGAATGACGTGGACATGGTTCGTGTCCTATTGGTTCAAGCAAACTCATCCAAAGAAGCCGCGGTCAAAGGCGTCCACATGGAATCTGTTGAGTCTCAAATCTGCATCTTTTCCATACACTTTTCTATACCTTTTTCACTCACCTGAACCTCCCAAGTTGTCAATATCATGTGCAAAAGAGCATCTAACATGGTTTTTAATTATATTTTTGTGTTTGCTATTTGATTTAGATTTTGTTCATTAAGCTGCGGAATCTTGCCACTTTCCGCAGCTGCTGCAACTTTCCGCAGCTATTTTGTGAAACTCTATGCTACAGGTGTCTACAAGGAAAACGAGCCACATGGGCAGGTCAGGAATGATGTGGACATGGTTCGTGTCCTATTAGTTCGAGAAAACTCATCTAAAGAAGCCGCGGTCAAAGGCGTCCACATGGAAGTCAACCATAGAGTCTCATGTTGGCAGGACTCTGTTTCGTGTCACATGAAGATTCATACGGCCGTTTCTAAGCTGCGGAGGATAAATCGACATCTGTACATGGCTCCTTAGTCGAATTCAAGCATCCACTCCTCGTATATTTACTTTCCAACACGGCCATGATCCTAGATCCGTGGACGTAATGGTCTACGTGTTCTCCACCAGCATGAACTTTAGGAGACAATTATATTTCTTTTGTTATATATAATGCGTTTGCATACGCATATAGAGTTAGTCGATGTTAGTCTCTGTTATCTTTTATTAGTCTGCTCTGTAGTGTGATTACGCTGCACTTGTGCCGTAACATCACCATTCTGTAATGACTGCTTTTTAATATAAGAAGACTCTGTTTTCCAACTTAATTCGTATTTGAGGACTGCTGCCAAGGCTGGTGTAGAGGGCCCCTGCTCAGCTAAGGTTTTGTGCATTAGTGTATAATTTTCATTTCGTTTCTTTAGAAATCATTGTGTCATAATCCATTCATATGTTCATACATTGCATTTGTTTCATTTCTGTTTATACACTTCCATTATTTCCATTTCATTTCTGTCTTTCATACTTTATGATTGTTAATCACTGATCAGTGTTCTTGTTTCAGGTTATAGATAGGCAGCCCGGGCATTTTCATAGCTTTTTGACTAATGACATGGAACTAACATTGTTCTGCTGCTAATTTGCTTTTCATAGCTTTTATTTAATTTCAGTATTGCTTTGTTCATTTCAGTTTTGCTTATCTGCTTCAGTAGTTAAATTTAGATATACTAAGTTGCTCATAGCATCTTCAGTTGCCTCCGAAAGCCACAGCTGGACTGATGGTGAGGGATTGTATTATGAAATGTGTAGTTTAGTATTAGTTTCTTTTATGCAAATTTAGATATATTAAGCTGCTCATAGCATCTTCAGTTGCCTCCGAAAGCCACAGCTGGACTGATGGTGAGGGACTGCATTATGAAATGTGTAGTTTAGTATTAGTTTCTTTTCTGCAAATTTAGATATATTAAGCTGCTCATAGCATCTTCAGTTGCCTCCGAAAGCCACAGCTGGACTGATGGTGAGGGACTGCATTATGGAATGTGTAGTTTAGTATTAGTTTCTTTTCTGCAAATTTAGATATATTAAGCTGCTCATAGCATCTTCAGTTGCCTCCGAAAGCCACAGCTGGACTGATGGTGAGGGATTGTATCATGAAATGTGTAGTTTAATATTAGTTTCTTTTCCGCAAATTTAGATATATTAAATCGTGCATGACATCTTTAGTTGCCTCCGAAAGCCACAGCTGGACTGATGGTGAGGGATTGAATCATGAATGTATGGTTTGATATTAGTTTACTTTCTGCAAATTAAATATCAGTTACTCAAGTTGTTTATGATTACTTCCGAAAATCATAGTTGGACTAATGATGAAGGGTCAGAAGATAAATTGATGTAATCTGATTTAGATTTATTTTGTTGCAATTTTGAATTTCCTTAAGCATAGTTTCTTTTGTGTTTAGTCGGCAGCAAGAATAGTTTGGTTTTCATGCTCAATAGTTCATTATTTTTATTTATTAGATTAGCAGCACCTTTTCATTTCAGCAGTACATTTTCATTTTCTTTCAAGTCTTGTCATTGTAAATTTCAAATTTCTTTTTAAGGTTTCAAGTTGGTAAATCATTATAGGGGATATCACTTCCTTGAACAAACATAACCAAACTTGTTTTCATCTTAGAATTTCCATTTCACCTTAGAAAACCAAAAACGACAAAAAGTTAAGAAATAGGTTATCTTGCACATATAGTGCGCCACACTTCATCAGTTTACGATTCCCGGATTGACAAATTAAATGCAGCAATTTAGGACACACTAAATTGACCAAACATTTTGGCGCCGTTGCCGGGGAAGTGTAACTAGGTAGCCAATTTCTTAAAAAAAAACATAAAATCATAAAAGAAGGGAAAACTTGATAACTTCTTGAAGTATGCTCTCCTCTTGCACCTAGTGTGATCTGGAGGATCAAAAAAGAGAGTTATTGGTTTAGTAATTTCTTAAGTATGCTCTCTTCTTGCACCTAGTGTGATCTGGAAGATCAGAAAGAGAATTATCAGCCCAACTTTTTAAAAAATAAAAAAAATGACATGCATAGAGCAAGAGATTCTAGGGGAAGGTTTATAGCTAAAGCCAAGAGTTCAATTTTCACAACTCCATCTTCTTCAAGGCATAGACCCGATTCACCACCATCTACCCCTAGCCTTAATATTTTTGGAAGTCAAGGAACAGCTGAATTAGAGGATTCTCCTATACCACCTACTAAAACCCATTTAGAAAACAAAGAGACTCTCTCTCATCCTCCCTTGGTAGAAGAACTAGAGGACTTTAAGAACTCTAAAGAAACTATCATGGCAGCGGAAGTAATAGATGGAGGTAGAGGTAGAGGAAACAATGGAGGAAACAATGGTGAAGGAAATAATGGTAGAAATAGGGAAGGAGACAATTTGTTTGGTTTCCCTATAGTTGATGAGGAAACTCATGCAACAATGAAAAATATCTCACCATCTGTTCTCCCTAAATTTTATGGATTGCGAAGTGAGGATCCTGAAACATTTCTGTTTGAGTTTGAAGTTGTGTGCCGAACTTATGACTATATGGAAAACTCTCAAAAACTCAAATTGCTTCCTTCAACATTGAAGGGATCTGCTTTGAAATGGTTCATGGGATTAGCCACTCAATCTATTAGGACTTGGAATGATATGAAACAAACATTTTTGGATAGATACTTGGACTATTGTATGCCCACCAATCACAAGGATGAGGTATTTAAAATGATGCAAAAAGAAGATGAAAATTTGGAAGACTTACTTGAAAGATTTCAATACAACTTGAAAAGAGAAAAGATGAGCAACTTAGATGATGAAACCTTGAAAGCCCTCATATTAAAAGCCATTAGAGATGAATGGATAGATATTTTAAGCATGATGGGGAAAGGAGACATTTCTCAACTTCCACTTCGTGACATAACAGAACTATGTGTCCATCTCTCAAGAGGAAAATCTAAAACAGGAAAAGGGCCTAGGGATCCTTCTTTTATTAGGGCTAACAAATCTGCAACTGGATCAGTAAGTAGGGCAGAGATTGGTAACATGCTTGATGAGTTTAAAACTGATATTCTAGGGAGCCTTAGTGAACAACTAGACACCCTTAAAATCCAAAACAAGCAGAAGGCAGAAACAGATGCTTTAGCCATCTTTTGTCCAAAATGTAGGAAGAAACATGCTTTAAGGGAATTTCCCTTGGATTCAAAAGTTGTAGAAACATGTATGATTTGCTCAGAAAATCATGAGATCAAGGATTGTCCTTCAATTCCTGGACTCAAAGCTGTTTTTCAAGAAGACCCAAATTCAGTAGAATCTCTCTGTTTTGTCGCAAGGAGACCTTGGCAGGGACAACAAACTCAAGGGTTTAACAACCCTATGAATTATCAAACCCAACCAAATTGGAATCCTTGGCAACAACCTTGGCCCCAACATCAAAATTCAAATCAGCCATGGGTACAAGGGATGCAAAATCCTTATGGGAGATTTGCTCAATTTTATCAATATCCTCCATCTTTTCAAAATCAACAAGCTCCACAATTTCCAAGCCAAAATCCACAACAACTTTCATTGCCATTTCCACAACAACAACCGTCTCAACAAAATACAAATCCTCAACTCATGCTCCCATACCAACAGAAGACAAATCAACTTCCAGCTCAGCCATTGCCAAATCCTAACAATAAGAATCCTCAAACTACTTATATGGTAGAAGGACAACAATTTTCTACCTATATGATTGTTCCTCTCAACGATGTACAACTCAGATCTGGTAGAGTTTTAGAAAAACCTTCTATAGATATTCAAGAGCAAGATACCTCTGAGGAGGACTCTCTTCAAGTCAATAAGGGTTCTGAGGAAGAATCTCTTCAAAATACAAGCATGCAAAAAGAAAAAGAAAAAGAAAAGTTAACACCCACAACTCCTATAGTTGAGCAACCAACATCTTCATCTATACCTCCTTTTCCTGAAAGACTACAAATTGACAAGGGGGTGGAAAAGCAAATCTTGTTGCCTAACTATGACTTTCTAGATGAATTGAAGAATGTTTGTATCAAGATTCCCTTGCTACAAGCCATTCGAGAAATTCCTATTCTAGCAAAAACCATAAAGGAGTTGAGTTTCAAAATACCGGGAAGGAAACTAAAAGACACAAGAAGAATCCACCTGGTAGGAAAGATTGCAGATATTATGATGGGAAAAATTACCATGCAGAAGTATGTAGATCCAGGAAGTCCAATTTTCAAGACACATATAAATGGGATAGAAATTCCAAACACATTGATTGACTTAGGGGCTGCTATCAACATTATGAGTAGACAGACTATGGAGCAGTTAAAACTTCCTAACCTTCTTTTTACACCTACTTTATTGCAACTTGCAGATCGATCGGTTATTAAACCAGATGGTGTATTAGAAGATATTTCAGTCTCCTTAGATTCTTGGGAATATCCGGTAGACTTTATGATTTTGACTCCCAAAAGTAATCTAGGAGGACATCCAATTATCTTAGGAAGACCTTGGCTGGCCACAGCTGATGCTTTTATTAGTTGTAGATCTGGAGACATGTACTTTTCTAATGGTAATTCGACAAAGAAATTCAATTTGTATCCTCCCGCAAGAGCAATTACAGAAATAGGAGACAATGAATGGGTCGATGATGAGAACACTATACAACCTGTCTTTACCATTTCTGAAATTGGTGAGGATAGTCAAATTCTGAACACATTAGAAAATTTTGAGATAACTTCAGAATATGACCCCACACAATTTCAGTTGGAATCTGACATAGAATATTTATCATCAAGACAAATATCTCTTTACTCTATGGAAGAGTTTGGTAATTCTGCTTTTGAGATTTTTCCAGAAAAGACATTGAATATCAACAAACATCTGGAGAAGTCACAACAAGAAGAACTAACGAGAATCTTGCAAAAACATTCTACTGCATTTGCATGGGAGTATACTGACATGAAGGGTATTGATCCTAAGACTTGCATCCATCATATCTATATTGAGGAAAACAGTAGACCAATCAGACAACCTCAAAGAAAGATGAATCCAAATCTTAGGGAGATAGTGAAAGAAGAGCTCCAAAAACTTCTCAATGTAAACTTCATTTATCCAATTTCAGATAGCCGATGGGTTTCTCCTTTGGTTATAGTACCTAAAAAGAATGGTAAATGGAGGGTATGCATTGATTACAGCGAATTGAACAAAGCAACTTTGAAGGATCACTTTCCTTTGCCTTTTATTGATCAGGTATTAGATACATTAGCAGGTAAAAAGTACTTTTCATTTTTGGATGTTTTTAGTGGCTATAATCAAATTCAGGTAGCACCTGAAGATCAAGATAAGACCACATTTACTTGTCCATGGGGAACTTTTGCCTACCGAGTGCTTCCTTTTGGGTTATGTAATGCACATGCAACATTCCAAAGAGCAGTACTAGGAATTTTTTCTGATCTAATCCATGATTGTGTAGAGGTTTATATGGATGATTTTACAGTTTATGGTAATTCATTTGAAGAGGCATTAGAAAATTTGGAAAAAATTCTTATAAGATGTAAAGAAACAAACCTTTCATTAAGCCATGAAAAATGCTTTATGATGTTTACTGAAGGGATTGTTTTAGGACATCATATTTCGGGAGATGGGATTAAGGTTGATAGATCGAAAGTTGAAGTCATCTCCAAGTTGCCTATTCCAAATTGTCAAAGAGATGTTAGAAGTTTTCTAGGATTTACTAGTTACTATAGAAGATTTATAGAAAACTCCACTAAAATAGCATCTCCACTCTTCAAATTGCTTACAAAAGACTGTGAATTTAAATGGGATCCTGATTGTCAATTAGCTTTTGAAACTTTGAAAACAAGAATATCTGAAGCACCTATCTTGAGAGGACCAAATTGGAAACTCCCTTTTCATATTTCTACGGATGCTTCAGATACAGCTCTTGGAGCTGTGTTGGGTCAAAAAGATTTAATACCTTATGCCATTTATTACACCAGTAAAAATTTGACTCCCACAGAGTTGAACTATACTGTGACTGAAAAAGAGTTTTTAGTTGTTGTTCATGCAATTAATAAGTTTAGACATTACATAACAGGCTATGAAACTTTTATTCATACTGACCATTCTGCAATTAGATATTTCATGAACAAACCTATTACTAATGGCAGAGTGACAAGATGGCTTTTAATTTTGCAAGAATTCAATATTACTGTGTTGGATAGACCAGGAAAACAGAATACAGTAGCTGACTTCTTGTCTAGGATTCAGAATACTAAAGAAGATTCTCCTGTAGAAGATAAGTTTCCTGATGAATACTTGTTTGCAGTAACTATTAAAACCCCTTGGTATGCGGATATTGCTAACTATTTGGTTACAGGGAAACTACCTTCACATTTATTTCCAAGTGAAAAACGAAAAATTATTCAGGAGAGTTCAAAATATTCATGGATTTCTAACGAATTGTTTAAAACAGGGCCAGATCTTGTGATCAGAAGATGTGTCAGGGAAGATGAAATGCCTGATATTCTTAAGGCATGTCATGATGAACCATTCGGCGGACACTTTGCAGACAAAAGGACGGCCTATAAAATCATTTCTTTGGGATATTATTGGCCTTCCCTCTTCAAAGATGCAAAAAAATATGTCAAAAGGTGTGACAGCTGCCAAAGAGTAGGGAAACCTACCCTTTCAATTGAAATGCCATTGCGAACACAGGTACTCATTGAACCCTTTGAAAAGTGGGCTTTAGATTTCATTGGACCTATTAATCCATCATCCAAGCAAAAGAAGTATATATTGGTTTGTACTGATTATGTTACTAAATGGGTAGAAGCCAAAGCATTAGTATCTGCTACTGAAAATTCAGTTGTTAGAAGCTAAAGCATTAGTGTCTGCTACTGAAAATTCAGTTGTTCATTTTCTTTATGAGGATATTTTTACTCGCTTTGGTGTTCCAAGAGAAATTGTAACAGATCAGGGGAGCCAATTCACATCAAATTTGGTGGAGAAGTTGATGGAAGAATACAAAATCAAGCACAAAAGATCTACTCCCTACCATCCACAAGCAAATGGTCAAGTGGAGTCCACAAACAAAGTTCTTGAAAGTATCATCACCAAAACTGTTCATCTACATAGAAGAGATTGGGCAGAAAGGCTTCCTGAAGCCTTATGGGCCTACAAAACTACATGGAGGAATACAACATGACATTCTCCCTATGAACTTGTTTATGGGAAAAAAGTCCTGCTCCCCATTGAGTTCCAAGTCAAGACCTTCAAGATAGCAGTTCAGTTGGGGATGGACTTATCAGAAGCCCAAAAGCATAGAATGGAGCAGTTGAATGAGCTAGATGAGATCAGACAAGAAGCAATTCTAAGAACCGATCTAGTTCAATATCAAAGAACTAAATGGCATGACAAATATATCAAAGAGAAGAAGTTTCAAGAAGGAGATTGGGCATTGTTATTTGACTCCAAGTTTAAAGATTTTCAAGGGGAATTTCAGACTCATTGGCTTGGGCCATATGAGATTGACAAGATCTTTAGCAATGGAGCTGTAAGAATCAAGACCATTGATGAGTTTCAAACTCCTCTTATTGTGAATGGCCATAGATTGAAAGTTTATCATAAGCCACTCTCTAAGGAGGATTTTGTCAAGTTGTTTCAAGAAAGTTCTGCAATCAGGCTGGTACAGAAGAATTCTTCTTCTCCACCAGCCTAGCTTTTGTTTTTCAAGTTTAAAAAAAAAAAAAATGGTATAAGCCTGAAAACCAATCATTGATTGGCAGTCTTATGCAGAAAATATAGGGTGAAAATCAGGGACACCTGACACTCTATATTTTCCCAAAAAAAAAAAAAAATCTCTCTCTTTCATTTCATTTCATTTCACCACCCACTCCATTTCATTCCACTTTATTCCATTTCATTTCATTTCATTTCACTTCATTCCACTTCATTTCATCCATTCCATCAATAAAAATCTTTTTTATGACCATTTCCACATGGTCATTTGTCATTTGTTCATTTCTATTTCAGCCAAGTAATAGCTGTGTCAGTTTCCGCAGCTGACATCTGTTTCCGCAGCTGACTCCAGTTTCCGCAGCCAGAAGCAGATTCCGCAGCTACTACTCTGTTTTCAAAGAGAATGTACAGTCAGTTGTTATTTCTATAATTATGAAATAAAATGCGGGAGAGAGGATCAATGGAACATTCAAGACACTAATGAAGATCAATCAGTTGAAGACCAAGGGCAAAAGCAAGGATTCCAAAGGTATGAATAAAGTTTATTTCAAATAGTATTGAAAAACACATTTTTATATAGTTTTAAACTATGAGCTCTACCCATAACGCGCAATGATTATATTGACAGTCCCGTAACCTTCCACAATCTCCATGTTATCCTCTTGCATTTATTCACAAACGGTTTCATCATTGAAATTCCGATTCTCACTCATGTTCCAATATCCCACCGTAGATAATGAGACGTATTTGAGTTGACAAAGGACTCTTACAAGCCGCATAACTTCATAATCATTGATTGAAACGTGTTCATATTTATTACATAGCCACCAAAATTCAAAACGCGGCCGAATGCATTATACTTTGTTAACCTCTTTGTCGTGTCTCTGTCGTGTTTACAAAACCCCGCTCTACTCATTCTCACTCCCTGTTTCACTCCATTTCGTTCCTTTTGCTCACTCTCACTCCCGTATATCTACCCACAGTCTTACTCCATTCTGTTTATGGTACTCATTTCCATTCTATGATACATTCCCACAGTCACTGTGCTCGATCCTGTGTATTCCATCATTCCATTTCCACTTAAACCCTCACAGAGGCAAACTTGTGAAGCACAGAGAAGTGAAATGGGAAAATTATTAAGGGCAGAGCCGGAAGGACCGAAGTTTATAGAGGGATATCCGCAAGCAAAAGAGATGTTGAAGAAAGCTAAATGGCTGCGTTTTATTCAGAAATTCAGGGGTTACCACAGAGAAGTTACAAAAGCGTTTGCAAGATCATTTGATGGCTCGAAAGCAGAAGTTGGAGACCTCAAGTTTTTGGTCAATGAAGCATCAATAGCAACAACCACAGAGCTTCTTCAGGAAGGAGAACGTTGGTTCAAAAATAAAAGTATCAGTGATGAGGCATGGAGAACAATTCTACGAAATCAAGGTATGGATATCACTGTTTTTAAAAGAGGAATCACTGTGCATGCAATAAAAGAAGAATGGGCCACTTTACTACTAATTGTTCAGAAATTTATTACATGTGAAGGCCGTTTTGGGTCTATGTACATGTACCATACCGGGGCTATTGATGAATGAAAAAAACTGATAGGGAAGAGAGATTAGTAAAAAGGAAGAAGAAGGAAATTAAAGCTAAGAAGCCAATAATACCAAAAGGGAAAGAAATTATTGAGGCTGTCCATAAAACTCCTTCTTCTGAAGAAGAAGATCACCAAATACTATCTGAAAGATTAGTTTTTCTTCAAAAACGGTCATCTATATCCAAGAAGGCAGAGACAGGAAAACAAGAACAAAAGGGTAGTGTACCACAACATGTGAGGAGAAGCAGCAGGCTTAAGGGAAAATTGAGAAAAACACAAATTAAGGGTCCTCATTTTATTGATTTGGGTGAGGAGACATCTGAACAGTCTCCAACTGACCATAGTCCATTTCAGTCAGTTAGTGAAGCTGGTTCCTTTCACTCCCAATCAGACAATGAGCATACTCCATCTTATTCTCAGCAAAATATTGATGTAAGCCCTCCTCGGCCAGATTTTGAACATAATTCTCCTTTGCAGCATTTTGGGGACAGCCCAATGAAAATGACACCGGAAGTAGACCCCAAGCAGCAGGAGGTATATGACTATATAGAATCCTTGGAAAAGGCAGCCACAGGTCCAAGTACCTCTTCCATTCAGCCTCATACATTGCAGGATGATTTAGTTCAGTCATTAAAACAAGAAATTTTTGAGCTGGAGCTTTTGAATCGGCACATCAAAAATGAAAATGAAACACTGAAAGAACAAGGCAAACTGGACAAGATCATCCATGATAATACTATGTTACATTTGGGAATTTGGAAAAAGAAGAATAAGAAATTAAAAAGGAAATGCCAGAAATTGAGCAGAGCACTTGTGAATATCAAATTTAGGTGCTTAATGAAGAAACCCAGAATGATGGCAGTACCAAAGAAGAAAAGAAGGGGGTTGGATGTGCTGGCTGAAGTATCAAGGCACATGAACTGAACAAAGAGTATCAAAATTTTGGTTGCATGAGGACATGCAACACCTTCACAGTGGGGGTATGTTGAGTCCCAAATTTGCATCTTTTCCATATACTTTTCCATACCCTTTTCACTCACCTAAACCTCCCAAATTGTCAATATCATGTGCAAAAGAGTATCTAACATGGTTTTTAATTATATTTTTGTGTTTTCTATTTGATCTAGATTTTGTTCATTCAGCTGCGGAATCTTGCCACTTTCCGCAGCTGCTGCAACTTTCCGCGGCTATTTTGTGGAACTCTATGCTACAGGTGTCTACAAGGGAAACGAGCCACATGGGCAGGCTAGGAATGACGTGGACATGGTTCGTGTCCTATTGGTTCAAGCAAACTCGTCCAAAGAAGCCGCGGTCAAAGGCGTCCACATGGAAGTCAACTATGGAGTTTCATGTCGGCCGGACTCTGTTTCGTGGCACATAAACATCCATACGACCGTTTCTAAGCCTGCGGAGGTTAAATCGACATCTGTGCAGAGCTCTGGAGTCGAATTCAAGCATCCACCTTCCGTAGATTCACTTTCCAACACGGCCATACTCCTATATTCGTGGACGTAGTGGTCTACGTGCTCTCTGCCATCATGAACTTTAGGAGACAGTTACAGTTTATTGTTATATATAGAGCGTTTGCATACGCACATAAAGTTAGTTGTTAGTTGATAGTTGATGTTCGTGAATAAACTCTGTTATCTGTTAGTTTGCTTTGTAGTGATTACGCTGCCCTTGAGCCGTAACACTACCATTCTGTAATGAACTGCTTTTTAATATGAAGACTCTGTTTTTCAACTTAATTCGTGTTTGAGGATCGTTACCAAAGCTTTGTAGAGGGCCCCTGCTCAGCTAAGGTTTTGTGTATTAGTGTACATTTCTCATTTCATTTCTTTTAAAAGTCATTGTATCATAATCCATCATATGTTCATACTTTGTAGTTGTTTCATTTATGTTTATACATTTCCATAATTTCCATTTCATTTCTGTCTTACATGTTTTATGATTGTTAATCACTGATCAGTTTTCTTGTGCGGGTTTTAGGTAGACAGCCCGGGCATTTTTATAGCATTTTGACTAATGACATGAAACTAACATTGTTCTGCTGCTAGTTTGCTTTTCATAGCTTTTGTTTAACTTCAGTCTTGCTTTGTACATTTCAGTTTTGCTTATCTGATTCGGTAGTTAAATTTAGATATATTAAGCTGCTCATAGCGTCTTCAGTTGCCTCCGAAAGCCACAGCTGGACTGATGGTGAGGGACTGCATTATGAAATGTGTAGTTTAGTATTAGTTTCTTTTCTGCAAATTTATATATATTAAGCTGCTCATAGCGTCTTCAGTTGCCTCCGAAAGCCACAGCTGGACTGATGGTGAGGGACTGCATTATGAAATGTGTAGTTTAGTATTAGTTTCTTTTCTGCAAATTTAGATATATTAAATCATGTATGACATCTTGAGTTGCCTCCGAAAGCCACAGCTGGACTGATGGCGAGGGATTGAATTATGTGTGTATGGTTTAGTATTAGTTTATTTTCTGCAAATTAAATAATCAGTTACACAAGTTGTTTATGATTACTTCCGCAAGTCATAGCTGGTCTAATGATGAAGGTTCAGAAAATGAATTGATGTAATCTGATTTAGATTTATTTCATTGCAATTTTGAATTTCCATAAGCGTAGTTTCTTTTGTGTTCAGTTGGCAGCAAGAATAGTTTGGTTTTCATGTTCACTAGTTTACTTTGTTTTGATTCATTAGATTAAGCGGCACCTTTTCATTTCAGCAGCATATTTTCATTTCCTTTCAAGTTTTGTCATTGTAATTTTCAAATTCATTTTTAAGTTTCAAGTTGGTAAATCATTATAGAGGATATCATTTCCTTGAAAAAACATAACCATACTTGTTTTCATTATAGAATTTCCTTTTCATCTTAGAAAACCAAAAACGACAAAAAAGTTAAGAAATAGGTTATCTTGCACATATAGTGCGCCACACTAAAGAGAGAACACAAAGAAAATAAAACCACAAAGAAACTTTTTTTATTAAAACAGAGAAAAACTGTAGAAGCTACATTGTGGCGGACAATATATCCTTTTACAAAGTGAGGCTTGTTATTTATAGCCTTTTTTGAGATACAATACCATAGGCGGATACCATGGGCCAATACCATGGGTAGATCCACTTACAATACTATGGGTAAATCCCATGTGTGGATGAATACCATGGGTGGATACATACCATGGGTCACTTATAATACCATGGGTGAATAAATATCATGGGTGGATGAATACCATGAGTCGATGCCATTTACAATACCATGGGTAAATTCCATGGGTAGATAGATAATATGGGTAGATGAATAACATGAGTTGATGCCATTTTCCATTCGGATCATTCCTCCCTCCTTAAGAAGCAATGGTCTCCATTGCGTGAAGTTCCCTCCTGAGAATCCTTTGTTGAATATGAAGAACCACTGAAGAGAAGGGTTTTGTGTATTTAACCCATAACCATGATGAACGAAGATCCAAGGATAGAGATACCCTGTAATGCTTGTGACCAACTGTGATATTGACAGTGTGTGGCCTAGCAAATGGAATTCGATGAAGTGTGGGTTTGTGGATGAACCAAAATCATGACAAACGAAGATCCGAGGATAGAGATACCCTGTAATGCTTGTGACCAACTGTGTGACTAACAGTGTGTGGCCTAGCAAATGGACTTCGATGAAAATGATTTTGTGTAGTTGACCCATAACTGTGATGCTGATTGTTGATGAAGTAGCAGGTGCCTACATAGCTTGGGGTGGGAGGGCACGTCTCCAAATAACCCAAGCCGAACGCTGCTATGATCAAACCGATGAATGTGAAGCAGGTGCCTACTAAAGCGGGGTGGGAGGGCACTCTCCAAAGGGAACCCGCTCCGAATGCTGCTCCAGATTTTAAATGAGCATAACTCGGTCAATATAACTCAGAATATTTCTTATAACCTGTTTTTGGAAATGGAATGATCATTCTGCATCATTTCATGTGTTTGAAACCACTATCTAGAGACTTTAGACTCTCAGATTTGCGCTGGAACTGGCACGCCGTCACAAAATCTCTGAAAAAATAGTTGATTTTAAATCAACGATAACTCCCACATCTGGACTCCGATTCAACCGATTTTTTTTTTGAACTTGGGTGATTTTTCAAGAGGAGCTCAGATCTATCTCTATTTCTCTGAAATTTTGTATTAAAACAGAGAAAAACTGTAGAAGCTACATTGTGGCGGACAATATATCCTTTTACAAAGTGAGGCTTGTTATTTATAGCCTTTTTTGAGATACAATACCATAGGCGGATACCATGGGCCAATACCATGGGTAGATACCACTTACAATACTATGGGTAAATCCCATGTGTGGATGAATACCATGGGTGGATACATACCATGGGTCACTTATAATACCATGGGTGAATAAATATCATGGGTGGATGAATACCATGAGTCGATGCCATTTACAATACCATGGGTAAATTCCATGGGTAGATGGATAATATGGGTAGATGAATAACATGAGTTGATGCCATTTTCCATTCGGATCAGATTGAATCATGAGTGTATGGTTTAGTATTAGTTTACTTTTTGCAAATTAAATATCAGTTACACAAGTTGTTTATGATTACTTCCGAAAATCATAGCTGGTCTAATGATGAAGGGTCAGAAAATGAATTGATGTAATCTGATTTAGATTTATTTTGTTGCAATTTTAAATTTCCTTAAGCATAGTTTTTTTTTTTTTGTTTAGTTGGCAGCAAGAATAGTTTGGTTTTCATGTTCACTAGTTTACTGTTTTGATTCATTAGATTAGCCACACCTTTTCATTTCAGCAGTACACTTTTACTTTCTTTCAAGTCTTGTCATTGTAAATTTCAAATTGCTTTTTAAAGTTACAAGTTGGTAAATCATTATAGGGGATATCACTTCCTTGAACAAATATAACCAAACTTGTTTTCATTTTAGAATTTCCATTTCACCTTAGAAAAACCAAAAACGACAACAAGTTAAGAAATAGGTTATCTTGCACATATAGTGCGCCGCACTTCATCAGCTTACGATTCCCGGATTGACAAATTAAATGCAGCAATTTAGGACACACGAAATTGACCAAACATATGACTTGCCCCACAGATCACTCTTGAACCTAAATGTTTCAATTAAATCCTCTTATGACTCCATAGCCCAATGGATTGAAAACTTGCCATCATCTGTCTTCATGATCAAAGCTTACTCTTCTGCTTGCAACTTCTCACCTTTGAACCTATTTGCATATAGATCTTTCTGCCTCAGACAAAAATTATGTTCAACCATGCGAGAAAACCAAACAAAACCCTTGGCCTTCATAACTAGCCTAATATCATCACCCTAAACTTCAAAGACAATATCCATCTTTGTACATATTGGAGAGATCCCTCTCCGGATTTAGGAGGGCTAGATCCTAGAATCCCAAAGTTGGTTGAAATGATGTTAACTCTGTAATCGGACTTTTCCAATCTTGCTTGTTACAGAGACCTAACAGTGGGCATACTTGGTAAGTCTATCAACTACCACCATGATGACACTCTTTCCTTCGGACTTAGGTAAACATGTGATAAAATCCATTGAAATATCCTCCCAACGTTGACCTGGAATGGAAAAAGGTTGTAGAAGTCCTAGGGTTTTAATTGTTTCCACTTTATTCTGCTGGACAACTAAACATTCCACCACAAACTTTTGAATATCAGATTTAAGGCCATCCGAAAAAAATTCTTTCTTCACCCTGTGGTAAGTTTTTAAAAATCTTGAGTGCTCCTAAAGGAGAAGTGTGCAATTCCAGAAGAATCCTTTTTTTTTAGTTGGGAATTCTTACAAAGATATAAGCGATCTTTGTACCATAAGGAATTATTTTTCCAACTAAATGTATCAGATGTACTAGGATCTTGCTGTAACTTTTGAATGAGTGTCCATACATATTTGTCCTTCTTCCATTCATCTCTTGCTTCGGTTATCCAATCTGGTTGGATAATAGAAATGGCACAAAGCAATGCTTCCACCTCTTCATTCTTTCTTGAGAGTGCATCTGCAACAACATTAATCTTTCCATTTTTGTAGAATATTTCAAAGTCATAACCGAACATCTTTGTGATCCATTTTTGCTGCTCTTCTGAAGATAGTCTTTTTTCCAAAAAGTGTTTAAGACTATCATGATCAGTTTTTACCTTGAAGTGTCTTCCCATTAGGTAAGTTCGCCATTTCTTTAGTGCATGCAGTATTGCTAACATTTCCTTCTCATAAATAGGTTTCTGTAAATACTTTCCTTGATTGGACGACTTTCAAAAGCAATGGGTCTTCCTTCTTGCATTAAAACAACACCAATTCCATTTCTTGAGGCATCACATTCCACAATAAAGGTTTTTGTGAAGTCTGGCATAGCTAAGACAAGTGCTAGGCACATTGCCTCTTTAAGACGTTCAAAGGCCTTAGTTGCTTCAGGAGTCCATGAAAATGCAACTTTCTTCAATAATGTTGTTAGAGGTGCTGGTATTCTCCCATAATTATTAACAAACTTGCGATAATACCCTATTAACCCGAGAAATACCCTATTTTGTGAGCTTATTGAGCTCCCTATAATCCAGACACATTCGCCATGATCCATCCTTCTTGTGTACCAATACTTCAGGAGCAGAGAAAGAAATTTGACTAGGTTGAATTATACCCGCCTCTAACATTTTTGCAATCATATGTTTAATTTCACTCTTTTGGAAGTAAGGATATCTATAAGGCCTGATGTTTGGAGGAACACTTCCTGGAATCAAATGAATAGCATGCTCATGATCACGAATAGGTGGGAGTCCTTTGGGAGTTTCAAACACCTTGGAATGATTGTCCAAGACTTGTTGGAGATCTGCATAAATAGATGATTTTGATGTCGGAACTTCTAGTGAGCATAATTGTGCAATTACACCTCGTTGTTCTTTCTTTAGAAGCTTTGTCATGACATTAGAGCTTATTATCCTTCCTGGCTTCCCTTCAATACCCCGTAATTCGACTTCCTTTCCTTCTGAAGAAAATTTCAAGAAAAGTTCTTGAAAATTAAAAGCTACCGTCCCCAAAGATTGTAACCATTGTACTCCTAGTACAACATCAACACCTCCCATAGGAATGGAAAGCATTGGACTAGTCAATACATATTCCCCCATGGTTAGCTTGATATTATGGCATTTTCCAGAGAAATTAATAGTTCCTCCATTTGCAACCATCACTTGACATTCTGGTGCTGGGTATAGGAAACAATTTAATTCCTTGGCTACCTTATAATGAATAAAATTATGGGTGCTACCTGAATCAATCAACACTATTACCCTTTTCTTCTTTATATGTCCTTCTATCTTGAGAGTTTGAGGAGTGGTAATTCCTGCCAGTGCATTACACGATATGGTCGGATTCATTTCTTCCTCTTCTAGGGGTGGTTCCTGGTGTATATCCTCTTTTTGTTCATTTTCTTCTTCTTCTTCACAATCTATGTAAAATAATTTCTTCTCAGCACACTTATGACCTTTAGTGTATTTGCTATCACAACTGTAGCAAAGCCCTTTTGCTCTTTTTTCTTCCAATTGTTGTGGTGTCAACCTCGTAGGTTGTGGAAATCTAGGTGTAGCAACACTTCCTTCTTTATAGAATTGAGTGGTAGGTTTCCTTGTCGCCATAATTTTACATTCAACTTTTCTTGCCAACCTGAATGCCTTCTCCAATGAATCAGGTTCCAAAACGCGAACTTCATGTTGGATGTTATCCTTTAAAGTTCCTATGAAGAGATCAATCCTGTGTTCCTCTGGAATATCAGTTACCCTTATATTCAATTTTTGGAAGTCCTCAATGTGCTGCCCCACTAAACCCTTTTGTTTGAGATTTATCAATCGGCTAAAGAAGGTGTTGCTCTTTGTATCCTCATAATGTGCTATCATTTCCTCCGTAAAAATTGACCAAGTGACAATTTTTTTACGGGAGCAAAGCTATCGATACCATACAAATGTATTTTGTTCTAAATGTAAAGTTGCAATGCGTACCTTTTGTGTGTTTTGCACGTTATGGAGATCAAAATATTGCTCCATCTGTAGTATCCATGTTACAAGATCCTTCCCATCAAACTTCCTCATATCCATTTTTGGAATATGGTGGTTCTTCCTGCCAACATTAGAGTTTATGAAATCACGATTAACATTTATTTTGTTCTCATCATGAGGTTCTTCTACTATCTTTTCACCATTAGGAAACATTTCTTGTATCAACTTGGTCAAACCTTCGATGCCTGCTTTTAGATCATTCTTCATGTTTTTCATGTTGTTTTCCATGTTGTCTTTCATGTTGTTATCACTCAGGTTTTCCTAGAAGTTGTAAGAAAAGGAAAGTATACCTGAGGTAACCACAAACCAACCTTTTAGATGCAAAATCTAGCCAATCTGCATCCAGAGAGGGCTCTCTCTTTATGATTTATATTTATTCTTGGAAGGTTTTAGGCTAGTTATAGATGCAAGAGTTTGTTTTGGGAAAATGGTGGAATCCACAAACTAAGGGCAAGGTTGAGGGCTTTCAGTCCATTGGGCTATGCAGTCAAAAGGATGGCTTTACTGGATTTCTATTCTAAACACAAGATGGTATTACAGGGCAAGATAGCTAGACAGAGAACAATCCTTAAAATTTAAGGTGGATGGGATGATCTTGAAGGGATGAAAGGCAGCTAAGAATCTTTCACCATGTTCAAAAGGGAGAAATGAGATGACTACAAACAAAGAGCAATGAAGAATTCTTTATTATAGTAATCAACAATATTTAAATTAGCAAAGCAAGAGCATTTAAGAATTCATGCTTATAACTAATTTAGAAGAAAACATTAAGAACAACCACATTTGGAATCAGAGTACAATTAAGCAAATTCTGATTCAATCCTTTATGTAAATTATTCAGAAATGGACATGATGATATTATAAACTAATATAAAATTTCAGACAAAAGGGTAGAAAACTTATTGAACTGTAGTCCAACACATGAATCCTGCAACAAGTCCAGTGCTTTAAATCGTCATCCAGTAAGCCACGAATAAATTTCTCCAAAATGCTTTTATTCTGAAAATCTCAATGTTACAACAGAGTAATAGAATCCACCCTCAATACTCTCTTTGAGGGTTTATTTATACACTAAATAATTGAAAATATCTCACACTATCCTAGCCCATAATTTGGGGTGACTAAGGAGTAATTTACAAATAAACAGGAGACAAATGGTCTCGTAGATAGAATAATAAGTAACTGCTGATGTGCTGTTTCCTTTCTTTGTGGATGTGCTGGAGGTAAGTGCTGAAAAAGGGCTTGTTGTTGTCTTTTGGAGTAATTTCTTTGGTTTCTTGATACTCTTTGTCTTTACGGATACTCTTTAACCTGTGTAACTGATACTCTTTCATCTGTACTCATTTTTATTATTTACCTGATAGTAAAGATAAATTTCTCATCCTGAAGATAAATTTCACAGAATTTCCAATAAGTCTCTCCACCATTGATCATCTGGTATCATAGTCCTTTTAAGTTTTCTCAAGGTCTCATCTGCTTCTGTGAGTTTGTAAAATGTGGGTTCATTAGGAAACAGATACTTTATTTCATGTTCAAGATGAAATAAATTCCTTAATCTATCATAGATATTTCTCCCTGTTGGTAATGTTGACTCTGGCAAACTGGTAGAACAAGCAGCTGTATTTTGAGCATGAGTATTTATTTTCTTTACATAGGTTTCCAAGTCCATTATTTGATCCTCTGAGAGCATAGGACTTGGTAACCCACTTTCCAACAAAGCTTGAAATTTCTCTCTGAAAATATTGATATCAACCAAAATATCTCAGGCACTTCCTTTCTAAATTCGCATGAAATTTATTTTGATGAAAACTTCCCTTTTATTTCCAAAATTGTGCTCTGTTTCCGTCATCAATCCTCAAAACTCCATGTACCGTTGCTTTGTCCTAGTGTTCAAAACCGAATAAGCCGATTGGCCCTGGCTTAAAGTTCGCTCTTTAATTCATTTCGGTTCTCATATTTTCAAGCTATTTTTAACCAAATTTATTTTGTTCAAAAATAATAATAGAGGCCACTACTGGCGACCCAATGATGTTACCCCAAAGAATGTCATTTGTTTTAAAGGCTTTTCCAATGAAAGATTCTTTCCAAGTTCAACCAATTTTTCTAATATTTTTATTTCCTGCATGACTGGCAACCGTCTTTTTAGATGTATCAAGTATTTCTCCTCCACCTTACTAATTGCAATTTCGTGGTTTGAAGTTTTGTGACCCTTAGTTGTAAACTTTCCATTTGTTTTATTAATTCATCAGAACTCAAACCAGAAGTGTTTACCTGGGATGGCTGTGTTTGCTGACCTGTTGTTGTAGTACCTGTGGTTGTAGCAGCTTCTGTGGTGGATGCCTGCTTGATAGCTTCCTTTTCCTGCAAAGCTTGTTCCAATTCCTTCTCTGTTTCACTTAGTCGCTCAGTCATATTTAGGAGAAACTCCATTATTTCTTCTTGTGAATTCCCCTTCAGAACTTCTTGGGTCTGGGGATGTCTTGAGGCTGGAAATTTCAGCTGCTTTCTCAGTGCAGCTATGTCATCATCTTTCTTCTTTATTAATGCCTCAACACTTTTAATGGCCCTTGGGCCGGACTCAAACTAATGATTATGTCTTCTAAAGACTTTATTCTGTTATCTTTGGCCTGTGAAGAGGCCCTCTCAATTTGCAATTGTGCAGTTGTGTTATTCAAAGAATCTTGCAGGGTTATGGCTGCCATGGCTTTATTGGTAAGAGTGGAATAGACCATTTCCCCAGTTTGTCTGTGTAGCTCTATCTGGTCTAGAGGATGAATGTCCTTTGCCAGAACCTCAAAATTTGTTCTGATGTAGTCAGCTGCAGTAATGGGTTTTGGCACCTTTTACTTGAAGTGGCTCATTATCATTTTGCTCTCAGGCCTATGGATGGATTTACATTAGCCTTTCTTGATTATGTGGGGGAGCCATTTCTATATATTGATCATACACCTTCATCTTTAATGGATCATTCTTTTGCTTAATATTAATGAAGGTTCTTTTTGACATCCCCGTGGCTATCTTTGGTGGTCTCAGGAGGATACTCAAGATGCACTAAGCTTGTGCTTTTCCTTCGTCTGTGTTTGTTTCACTAACTGTGCCAGTTAGTTGACTGTCTTCCCTTCCATCATCAAACACTTCATCTATGACTTCCACATCTGGAAGTGGATCTGATTTATGTTTTTTAGCTTGATGTACCTGTGAGGTTCCTTTTGGAGGAGTGGTGTCCGAAGTCCAGCTTTTCTTTCCTATTTCCACATTTGATGGAGTTTGCAACTCGGAAACTGTGTGTGCTTTGCCTCGAGTGGGAGAAACTTGGGTTTGTTCAGGTGCTTTGGAAGTTTGTGGTTTCTCTGCCATGACTAAAGTTTCAATGACCTGGATTTTAGGTTCCTTTCCTTTGCCTTTTGATTCTGCTGCAACTGATGAACTGCTTTCCTGTAATGTCTGCTGTAGATTTGCTGCTGAAGAAGTGCCAATGTGGGGTACCTGCACTTGACCACAAGATTCTAGGTCATACTTCTTCTCGATATCTTTCATAATTTTATTCATTTTGTCAGATTCACTTTCTTCCTCAACAAGTGTTCCTTCAACCCATTCATCTTGATTGGCATATTGTTCTAGTTCAGGAATCTTGTGGTGTATATAAGGGGATGATTTGTTCTTTAATCTCTTTTCACAAATAAAACCAAATGGGTCATAAGGAACCCAACGAAAAGTTATTTGGAACTTGCTTTGTAATATATTTTCTGTCTCTCGCTCGGCCTCCCTAGAGTTGCAGATGAAAGGGCCTAATTGACTTTTGATCCTTAGTTGGGCTTTCTTCTTCACACTACAAAAATGGATCACATTTGAATTATTCATTTGCCTGAAATATTCCAAGGCAAAAATCCTCATGGGCACATATCTTGGCAGCTTGAATGGATGTAATTCACATCCATAAATACTGATGACTGTATGGTTTTGATATAAATACCAATCTCCAACTTTATAAGTTCTTGAAAGTTGCAAGGTCTTCTTTATTTCATTACTGAGCCTTGGGGGAGGGATTCCTGTTAACAAAGTTGTTGCAGGATATACAAACTGATCAATGAACTCAGTGTAGGAATAGGGAGAATCAGAGGAAGAATGAATTATGGGGGACCAAAATATGACTGACCTGGGGTTTCCCTTGGCATCAAGTTTTTGAACAGGGAAAGGGAACTTTTCTGACTGATAGTAGATAATGAGATGATAGATGACTGAGGAATATTTAAAAACTTTTTCATCATCTAGCCTCATGAATTGATCATGGATCTTGTTGGCTATGAAGGAGGCAAAGTCATACTTAATCTCAGGAGGTTGCCCAGGAGTAAAAATGGATAGCAAAACCAAGGTTATCTCATCCACATATTCACTGGTGTTGAAACCCAAGACAAAAGATATCATATTTATAATGAGCCTTCCCAATGTATTGAAATAATAAAACCCATAGGGAGGAGACCCTTTAGGCTGATGCTCAGGCAACATGAAATTCTGGCACATGGATTTTAGCTTTTCTGGGGTTAATTGCCTGGTTTTCTCAATCAATTCTTCCATGGACAACGGTGCTAGTTCTTGGTCTGGTTCAAAGTTTAACATGGCATTGATAGCCTGGGGAGTAATAGGAAATAGAACACTTTGATCAGGAGCTATTAGAGCCCTTTGAGTGGGATCATAGTTTGAATGGCAATAATGGATGATTTCTGGGAAATAAATGACTGAAGGGATGAGATACCTTGGGAGATTGGATTCCCACAACCCTATAAGATCTTGCCCCTTTGAGTATTCGTCTCTGCAGCGACAATAACTCAATAGGGGACTTTCATCAAAATGCAAGTCTTTAATTTGGAAATCTTCATCTACCAAAGGTAAATATTCCAATTCACGGTGGGGAGCATTCAGTGGAGTGATATTCAAAGCTGCCGGGGCCTCCATTTTGGTTCTTGTGGATTCAAAACGGAGGTTTCTGGTTTTCTTCACAGGCCGGGCGCGATTTCTAAAATGAAGGAAATTAACACAAATGCAGTTTCAGGGAGCAATTGCACAGCTTTAAAACCTCTGGGGGAGATCTCAGTGATGAGTTTTAATTATCAATTCAGTAGAAAACAGGGAAAACAGATTTTCTATTGAAGTTCGGGGCGCTGTGAGATAAATACCTGTTCTTGGACGAAAATTGGCTTTTAATAGGTATCAGGCAATGGCGGGAGTGTACTTGAACACAAGTGCAGCGGAATCTTGGAGCGAAATTAGATAACACAGTAAATTTCAGTGGAAATTCAAAAATCGTAGCAGAAGGCGCTGTTGTTTTCAATAACGAAAATAACAGAAAAACACGAAGAATTGGCTTTATTTACAATTTAAAGGGTTTTTTAGTTTTCCTAGGTGTGACGTCATCAACGTACAGGCTGATGTATGGTGGAGGGGCCGGGCGGTAAGTGGTAAGTCCCCGCACCGCTTCTGAGCAAAGGCTGTTTTAGTCGGGAGGGCAGCGATTCCACTAGATCTTTGACGCGTGGCAGGTGAACTATTTGAAAACAACCAATTCCCCGCGCGTTAATTTTCTGACAAAGGATGGGTAGCGGAATTGACGTGGAGCGTCGATCTGTGGAAAGGCGATCGGACGGTGGAAGGTACAGGGAGCTAGCGGGGTACTATCGTGCGGGCCCGGCGGGGTTTTAAACACGTTTTAACGTTATTTAATCATTCCGGGGGGTATATAATCGGCGGAAAGGTATGATTATTAGTTAATTCAGATAATTAACCAATTCCATGGTTATAAAGGAAATAGGGGTCGCGGTGGGGTTAAAAGGTCGGGTGAAAAGCCAGGTGGATGAGCCACGTTGGCATAAAACTTCGGACTTATTTTTTTTGGTATTAAACATATAAACCATATGTTTAAATCTTTTCGGATATATGTTTTTATTTTATTATATGGTAAATTAACGAATGTAATTAACTTACCATAGGGGCGGGTTTATATTATAATGATAAATTTAACCAAAGGGCGTATAGTGGGTTTTTATTTGAATGCGCGGGGAAATAAACACTTTGGTTAAACTTTATAATAGAGGGGTTTTTTGGGTTATTTATAAAAAAGGAGTTATATACTTAGGATAGGGTATTTTACTAGGGATTTAGTAAATAGAGTTAAATGTAAATATGGCAAAGGACAAGGAAACTCAAAATATTTTTGCACATCTAAGAAAGTGAGAACTTTTGAAGTAAATTGCAATATCTTATCTTCAATACTTAAACTTAGAATAGCAAGCTATCATGAGGGATTTTTATGGAATTTTGCATGATTTTCCTAAGCAAAATAGGATTTTACTTAGGACAAGGTTAAAGATGGATGATTATAATGATGAATTATCTCAAGTACTTAGGCCTTTTTGATCATTAGGCCGAGGGTCCGGTCCCTCCAGAAGTCAAGGAAATGCCTTGAGCCCCTTTGATCTCCAAATACCTTAGTACTTTGGGGGAAATTAGTAAAAATTTTGAGGGGAAAGTGATGAGGGAGGTTAATGAGTTTGACTTTGCTTGCTGTGATTCTCCAGTGTATTTCCTGCTTTAGTACTTGTGATGAAAGTAAAGGATAAAAGACATGTAGCAGCATCATTCATCAGATAACACTTTGCGGCACCATCTACCTACCCTATCTACTTAACACTACCATTTTCTCTTCTTTATTAGGGTGCATTTAGACTTGCAAACCCTTATCAATCTTTTCTTTTTTACAAGGCAAATCTATCTAATTCTACCCTTATTACATCCGAGGGCTCAGATTAAGCTGTTGAGCACCTTTTATTAACTCTTCCTATCTACTTATCTACCAAGATTAAACTGTTTGGCTAGATATTTATTCTCTAATCTATAACATGAAATTGAAATATGATTAAGCCAAGTTTAAACAGTTTGACTTATTCATGAATTGTGGCAAAGGTTGGACAAGCTGCACACAATTGTTTTATTACAAAAATGAAATAGTAGTGGCATTTGGATTTGCACACTTTCCTTGGTCTATTTTTTGCTTGGGGTTCATTTCTTTCACTTTTTTGACCATTTTATTTTTCTTACCCTTTGATTTTCTTTTAGGGTATACCCTCTTTACATTTTTTAAATTTTTTGATTTTTTTTGGTTTTTCAAGAATATGGAACACCTTTGCTCAAGAAAGAAGGTTTGAACATATTCCATAGTTCAATCAAGACAATCATGAAAGATGAAACCTATTGGTATAGGAGACTAACACTGGCTCCACTTGGGGATGGCTTTTCCTTGTGAAAATTCAAGAACAGCAGGTCAGATGCCTCAAAAATATCTTCAAACTGAAAGTATGAAATCTTCCTTCTTCTGGTAGCTTTATTTTACATATGATAGTGAAATTTTTGGAACTTAGGGCCTTCACTTCGGGCTTCAATTCCAAGAAGTCACCATCCAATCCAAAACTGCATTAGAAAAAAGGATATATTATGTACAAGTTAGAAAAATCAAAACATTCTAGTAAATGGAATCAAAATAATGCTTGAGCATTCGACCATTGACTGGTCCTTCTTCAACTTCTGAATTGTCCAACTCCTTCAAAAATTATGTGTTGTTTCCCTGCAAGGCATGTATGATATAAGGCCCTTTCCACAAGAAATCAAACTTTCCATGTTTCCCTTTTTCTTCTCTTCTAGAATCCCATCTTAGGACTTTATCACCTAGTTGAAAATCTTCTGCTTTAGTCCTTTTATCAAACATTTTCTTTAGCTTTTCCTGCAAGAATTGTGATCTTTGGTATACCTCTTCCCTGGTTTGTTGCGGGTGGATTGTTTGATTAATTCTTCTTTGAATGTCATTTGGCTCCACTTGAGCCTCCTGAAGTAATTTCATAACAGGAATTCCTAAAGATGATGGGAATCTTGCTTCAAGGCCATAAACTAATTCATATGGACTAGTCCCAATTGATTTCTTAGTTGTAAGTCTGTCTGCCCACAATGCATTGGTCAATTTCTTGTGCCAGTTCTTTTTATTTTCTTCCAACAATTTCTTAATGATATTAATCAGGCTTTTATTAGAGGATTCTGCTAGTCCATTACCCTGGGGGTAATAGGCTATTGAATGGCCTAAAGTAATATGATATTTATGGCAGAAACTAATCATTTTATTTGATTTAAATGCAGCAACATTATCTGTTATAATCTTTTCTGGACATCCAAATCTTGAAAGTATGTTGGTTTCTAAAAACCCTATAATCACAGAATCATTGGACTGTCTACATGGGATGGCTTCAATCCATTTAGTGAAGTAGTCTGTGGTAGTTAAAATCCATCTATGTTGACCTGAAGAAGGGGGATGAATTTCTCCAATAAAATCTAATCCCCATTGTTGAAAAGGTCTTTCTGTGGAAATTGGTTTTAAAGGCAGAGGTAACAACTTTCTTTTACCTTCAAATATCTGACATTTATGACAAGATGTTACAAATTTCTTAACATCAGAAAATAGGTTTGGCCAGTAAAACCCAGCCCTTAAAATTTTGTCTGCAGTAGATTTCCAGTAGAGATGTCCCCCAAAATCACCTGCATGAAATTCATTAAGCACTTTATCAGTTTCATCTTTTAATAGACAATTTAACAAGATTCCTTCATGATTTTTCCAAAATAAAGTGCCATCTAAAATACAATATTTCAAAGATGTCATTTTCAAAAATCTTCTTTTGGTTCTGGACAACCCTGGAGGAGCTTGCAGGTTTAATAAAACATGAATTATATCAGTATACCAGGGTGAATCTAAGAAAGCTTGACTGATCTGAGGAGTCGCCATCTCCTGCTCGTTATCCAATTCATTGATGTCTAAGGCTTGGCAATTCGTTTCTGTCATGAGTTGTGCTAAACCTTGGCCTTTTATAAGTTTTGTTGTCTTAATCTCAATATCATATTCTAAAATGGTAGCTATCCACTTACCTCGTTTACCTTCAATGCCATCTTGAGTCAAAATATCTTTAACTACTACATTAGGCACATAAGCTATCACATGAGAATATAATATGTAGACTCTGAAATCTTTAATTGCTTTTACCAATGCAAAAGCCTGTTTTTCCATAATATTGTATTTTAGAGATGCATCCCTAAGTGCTTTACTAAAAAATGCTATTGGATTTTCACACCCTTGGTCATCTTTTTGAAGTAAAACAGCTGCAACTGTATGTTCAGAAGCAAATGAAAAAATAATAAAATCTCTGTCAAATTTAGGACTGGTCAGAACTGGTGTTCTTGTTAAAGCCATTTTAATTTCCTCAAATGATTGTTTGGCTTCTACAGTCCAGTCAATGCTTGAATCTTTCCTCAACATGTTAGTTAGTAATCTCAGTAACTCTGATAGACTAGAAATAAACCTTCTTAAGAAATTATTCTTTCCTATGAATGCTTGCAACTCTTTTATGTTTCTGGGGTGGGGTATTTGCAAAATTGCTTGAATTCTTTCTGGATCAATCCTAATGCCATCTTTAGAAATAATGTGCCCTAAGAGCTTTCCTTCTTCCAAACCAAACAGTGACTTCTTAGGGTTTAAAGAAATCCCATATTTTCTGCACTTTATAAATACTTGCCTTAAATGATCTAAATGTTCTTGATCTGTTTTAGAGAAAACCGTTAAATCATCTAGGTAAATAACCAGAAAATCATGTATCTCTTTAGCAAAAGAAATATCCATTGCTCTTTGAAATGTAGCTCCTGCATTCTTGAGCCCAAATGGCATTTTGACATATTTAAACGTACCCCATGGTGTTGTGAATGCTGTTTTATCCTGATCATCAGGATGAACCAGAATCTGGTTGTACCCTGAAAATCCATCCAGTAGTGATATTCTCGAAGATCCTACTACCCTTTGCAGAATGTGGTCCATTTTCGGTAGAGGATAGTTGTCTTTTAAAGAAACTTTATTCAAATTTCTTAAGTCGACACACAGTCTAATTTCTCCTGTCTTCTTTCTTGTTGGTACCAGGTTAGAAACCCATTCTGAGAATCTGATAGGAGCTATAATCCCTGCTTCAAACATCCTTTTGATTTCCTTTTCAATTGAGGGTAATAAAATAGGATTTATTCTTCTAAGATTTTGTTTAAAAGGTTTCTGGTCTGGTTTCAAAGGTATAGTGTGTTGAATGATGGATGTATCATAAGATTTGAGGTCTTCATAACTCCAGGCAAAAACATCCTGGAATTCCTTTAATAGTTCAACATATTTAACCTTTTGATCTTTTGGAAGAGATTTGGACAACTTGACCATTTTGGGATTTTCTGGGGTTCCTAAGTTGCATTCTTCCATATCAGCCTTCACAGGTTCCATTTTAGGTCTAAATGGAATATCATTTGAGTCAAACAAATCTTCCAAAGGAGTTAATCCTTTGGGCAAATGATTATCTTTTAAATTGATGATTTTTGTTTCATCTTCTATGATCTCATCAGATTCCATGTGTTTCAAATTTTGCATGTCCTTTTCTGTGAATGTAGTTGGATGCAGCATATGAATTGCATTTTCTAATGAAATATCTATTTTTTGTTCTTTTTATTTATCAAATTCATCAATAGTTATGTCTTCCTCTATATTACAGTTAGAAAACTCATTCTGAAGTGTCAAAAAATTATTGATTTGATTTTTATTCACAAATACTTGCCAATTCAGAAGATTGTCTGGTATTGCAGGCCTGTGCCTAATCTCAGCTGAAAACTGATGATTAGGGTCAAAAGGTAACTTGCATGTACTAGCAAACATGGCGAGGCTGTGAGCATGCAAATTTTGTTTCCTGGGAATCTTGGCAAGTTGAGCTTGTAAAAATGTGTTGAGAATCTCTACAACTGTCTCTCTGTATTGTTTCAGTCTCATGTCTTTTGTTGAACATTCTCCTTTAATTTGTTGAATGATTAGTTCGGAGTCTCCTATGATTGATACCCTAATAGCTCCTAACTTCTTGACATGTTTAAGCCCTAATAAAAGAGCTTCATACTCTGCCATGTTGTTAGTGCATTTGAAATTCAACCTATAAGCATGACCCTCTGCATAATTGTTCTCAACATTATGTAACCAAATCCCGGCTCCTGCCCCTAGTCTGTTTACTGAGCCATCAAACTCTAAATGCCATAGAATTTCATGTTCATAATCTTCATCAATTGTTTTAAAGTGTTTCTTGACAGGAGCTAGTTGTTTAGTTTCTTCGGGTATTTCTTGATCATCTGGTGTTTTTTTGTTTTCAGAGATTTCTTCTATTTTAACAGTGGTTTTGTTTATGGTTTCCAATTCTGGAGCTTCTATTTCAGTAGGGAGATCTAACTCAGCATTGTATAAAATAAAAGAATCCATATCAGAATGTACAGAGTAAACAGGGAAGTTTTCAGGCTTCTCATGGCTACTGACTAAGTACTTCATCAAGGTTTCTCTATATAATCTTTTAGGCTGACCAAATATTGAAATAGTTGCATATGACATGTCTAGTTGAATAGACCCTCCAAGTTTAGCACCCCAAGATCTAGACAATAACATACCATATTTAGGTGGAATATCAGCCACTACTATGTCCATTAAGACAGACTTAGCAGGGTATTGTACCAAAGTTACACACAAATCTTTAATCAAACCTAAACATTTTACCTGACTAGAATCAAATGAAAACAAATCTTTGTATGGTCTGGTAATATCTAGATTTAATCTTTCCATTACTGCTTTTGGCATCAAATTATGAGATGCTCCAGAATCAAGCATTGCATTATGGAGTATCTTGTCATGAACATTCAGGCTTACATAAAATGGAGGAGTTCCTCCACTTTCTGGTTTGCCATTTACCTCAGGGCCAAAAATAAGTTTGGGTTGATCATCAAGAATGTTTACTGAATCATCCAATCCAGTAATGTTAATGTTTAGGGACTTGGTAATCTGACTTCTATAGACATCATGTTTAGCCAATTCTGATAAAGGAACAGCTATCTTGAGTTTGCCTATTTCAGCCTCTAGATTGAAAGGTTTTTCCGTTTGAGTTTTAGTGTTTTGCACAGTTGGGTTTTCTCTGTTTTTTGGGTCTTCAATGTTTTTCTCTTTTTCATGAATAAAGTTTTGTTTTGAAGATGTTTCTGGACTAACGTCTACTGTTTCTTCTACATTTCCCACAAGAGGAAAAGTATTAGATTGTTGTTTATTGTTTGGTTGGTTGTCAGAGACATCTTCAATTATTGGATTTGAAGGGTTGGGATTTATCCTAGACAAAATTTGTACTTGGGGACTGTTTTGTACAGGGGGAATGTTTTGTTTACCTTTGACATTTTGTTTTGCGGTCCTCTGTTTGCTATTCTCAGGCACATCAATCCGTCTACTTCTCAAGTTATACTGTTTATGGACCTCGTAGATTGCTGTGTCATAGCCTTCCTTAAAATCAAAAGTCTCACCTGAATGAGTTTGAAATGTTTCAAGGATGTGGTTCTCTTGATCATTTTGGGATAGGAAGACTTCTGGTTCATTTTTGTCATCAGTTACATTATTTATTTCTACATCCTCTGTAGGTTCTTCAGAAGTTGAGCCTTCAACAAAGTTTTCTTGGAAGGGTGGCCTAATGTTCTGTTCAGGAACATTCTTTCCACTATTTTGATTCAGATTCCTCCTAAAGTTCGGGTTTCTTGCAACATTCTGATTGTCAGTAGAAGACTTTCTTTCAATGGTTTCCACTCTGTCTCCTAATCTTTCCATACCTTTAATGATTACATCCAGCTTCTTTTCAAAAGTTGAAGGTTCTTCATTCATAGGCATTCTTCTTTCTGTCCTAGCTGTGGCTCGTTTTTCTATCAGATTTGCTTCTACACTCACCACTATGCTTTGCATTTCCTCTAGTGTTTGAGGAGCTCTTTCCCTGAGGGAATAAGCTATATCAGAGTCAAAACCATCTGGAAATTTAACTAATACAGAGTCAGGTGGGGGTCTTAGGTTTTGAGGTACTGCATTATATGCTTCATTGAATCTTATGATGTAATCTTGCACGGTTTCGTTAGGTCTTCTTCTTAATTTCTCAAATTCTGATAGGATCTGAAGAGGATCCTTCTTTTTCTCCCATCTGTTCAAAAATTCCCTATACAAATCTTCTAAATCAGCAATACTGTTCCGGGCAAGAGCCCTAAACCAAGTTCTAACTTCTCCAGTAAGACTCTGAACGAAAATTCTTATTCGGATATTATCAGTATCAATCTCATAAAACTCAAAGTAATCAGTCATCCTTTTGGTGTGTTGTTGAGCTGTGTAAGTACCTGATCCATCAAAAGGTGTGATCTTACTCTGGTAATCTTGAGGTAAAGCTGGAGGGTTGGCTGGTAACTGTAAAGGGGCATATCGATTAGCCATTGGAAGATAAAGTGAGGTAATAGGAGTTGATGGTCTGGCAGGAGGAGATGGAGGAGTAGAAGGGATAACAGGTGTTTGAAAAGTTTGAGAAAAAGTGACTGAACTTGGGGATGCTTCAGTAATCATAGAAATGTTTGAACTTTCTTCAAAGGTTTGTTCAGACTGAATAGAGTTATGCAATTCTCTGTCAAGATGATGTGAAACAAATCTGTATTGCAAATCTTCAAAGAACAATGGATCTGGAACTAATCTAGATAATTCAGTTTCAGAAAAATTCACGAACAGAGATGTTTCAAATCGTGCATCAAAAGGAATGTCATCAATATATATAATTTTCACAGGACAAGATGCAGATCTAGAAAGTGGTCTAGAACTTCCTGTACTCTCCTGACTTCCTCTTTCAGAACTTTCTTGACTTCCTTGTCTTCTAAGAATTCTAGGAATCAGATTTGGATTTTCAAATATTGGTGGTGGATTGGGGTCAGGGTTTGACCTAGTATGTCGAATCCTTTCTGAAGCCAGTTTTCCTAGACTATGTGTTTTTTGAATTTTTGATTTTAATTGAAAGAATAAATACAACTTCTACCAATTCTTCAAGAAATAATGATGTGTGATTAAAATTTTCTCAAATATCTGTTAAACTAGAGAATCTGATTGAATATTTTGAAACTAAAGTTCAGTATATAAGCTAAATCAGAGATAGACTGAAGCAGCATTTATTTACTTTTGCAATTGCAGAGAAAAAGAAATTTCAAAGGCTACCTGGCTAATCTTCAGACTCTCTCTATAGCTTATAAATTAAACAATAATATCAATAAAATGATTCAGGTCCCCAGTATGGTCGCCACTATGTTATCACTCAGGTTTTCCTAGAAGTTGTAAGAAAAGGAAAGTATACCCAAGGTAACCACAAACCAACCTTTTAGATGCAGAATCTAGCCAATATGCATCCAGAGAGGGCTCTCTCTTTATGATTTATCTTTATTCTTGGAAGGTTTTAGGCTAGTTATAGATGCAAGAGTTTGTTTTGGGAAAATGGTGGAATCCACAAACTAAGGGCAAGGTTGAGGGCTTTCAGTCCATTGGGCTATGGAGTCAAAAGGATGGCTTTACTGGATTTCTATTCTAAACACAAGATGGTATTACAGGGCAAGATAGCTAGACAAAGAAAAATCCTTAAAATTTAAGGTGGATGGGATGATCTTGAAGGGATGAAAGGCAGCTAAGAATCTTTCACCATGTTCAAAAGGGAGAAATGAGATGACTACAAACAAAGAGCAATGAAGAATTCTTTATTATAGTAATCAACAATATTTAAATTAGCAAATCAAGAGCATTTAAGAATTCATGCTTATAACTAATTTAGAAGAAAACATTAAGAACAACCACATTTGGAATCAGAGTACAATTAAGCAAATTCTGATTCAATCCTTTATGTAAATTATTCAGAAATGGACATGATGATATTATAAACTAATATAAAATTTCAGATAAAAGGGTAGAAAAACTTATTGAACTGTAGTCCAACACATGAATCCTGCAACAAGTCCAGTGCTTTAAATCGTCATCCAGTAAGCCATGAATAAATTTCTCCAAAATGCTTTTATTCCGAAAACCTCAATGTTACAGTAGAGTAATAGAATCCACACTCAATACTCTCTTTGAGGGTTTATTTATACACGAAATAATTGAAAATATCTCACACTATCCTAGCCCATAATCTGGGGTGACTAAGGATTAATTTACAAGTAAAAAGGAGACAAATGGTCTCGTAGATAGAATAATAAGTAACTGCTGATGTGTTGTTTCCTTTCTTTATGGATGTGCTGGAGGCAAGTGCTGAAAAATGGCTTGTTGCTGTCTTCTGGAGTAATTTCTTTGCTTGTTTGATACTCTTTGTCTTTACGGATACTCTTTAACCTGTGTAACTGATACTCTTTTATCTGTACTCATTTTTACCATTTACCTGATAGTAAAGATAAATTCTCATCCTGAAAATAACCTTTATAGAATTTCTAATAAGTCTCTCCACCATGAATCGTCTAGTATCACAGTCCTTTTGAGTTTTCTCAATGTCTCATCTGCTTCTGTGAGTTTGTAAAAGGTGGGCTCATTAGGAAATAGATACTTTATTTCATGTTCCAAATGAAATAAATTCCTCACTCTATCATAGATGTTTCTCCCTGTTGGTAATGTTGATTGTGGTAAACTAGGAGAACAAGCAGCTGTATTTTGAGCATGAGCATTTATTTTCTTTACATAGTTTTCTAAGTCCATTATTTGATCCTCTGAGAGCATAGGACTTGGTAACCCACTGTCCAACAAAGCTTGAAATTTCTCTCTGAAAATATTGATATCAACCAAAATATCTGTGCACTTCCTTTCTAAATTCTGCATGAAATTTATTTTGATGAAAACTCTCTTTATTTCCAAAATTGTGCCGGTTCTGTCATCAATCCCCAAAACTGCCAGCTGTTGCTTTGTCCGGGTGTTCAAAAACTGAATAAGCTGATTGGCCTGCTCAGGCCTGCCTCTTAATTCATTTCTGGTTCTGTTTATTTCTTCTTGGGCTATTTTAACCAAATCATTTTGTTCAAAAATAGCTTGAATAGAGGGCCAAATGCCCTTTATTAACTCAATGATGTTACTCCAAAGAATGTCATTTATTTCCTTTAAAGGCTTTTCCAATGAAAGATATTTTTCCAAAGCCTGAACCAATTTTTCTAATCTTTTTATTTCCCTGGTGTGATCAACAACTGTCTTTTTAGATGTATCATATTTCTCCTCCAATTTTACTAATTGCAATTTCGTGGTTTGAAGTTCTGTGACCCTTAGTTGTAGACTTTCCATTTGTTTTATTAATTCATCAGAACTCAAACCAGAAGTGTTTACCTGGGATGGCTGTGTTTGCTGACCTGTTGTTGTAGTACCTGTGGTTGATGTCTGCCTGATAGTTTCCTGTTCCTGCAAAGCTTGTTCCAATTCCTTCTCTGTTTCACTTAGTCGCTCCGTCATATTTAGGAACAACTCCATTATTTCTTCCTGTGAATTCCCTTTTAGAACTTCTTGGGTCTGAGGGTGCCTTGAGGCTGGCAATTTTAGCTGCTTCCTCAGTGCAGCTATGTCATCATCTTTCTTCTTTATTAATGCCTCAATACTTTTAATGTCTTTGGGGTTGTGACCCAAACCAATGATTATGTCTTCTAAAGACTTTATTCTATTATCTTTGGCCTGTGAAGAGGCCTTCTCGATTTGCAATTGTGCAGTTGTGTTATTCAAAGAATCCTGCAGCGTTATAGCTGCCATGGCCTTATTGGTAAGAGTAGAATAGACCATTTCCCCAGTTTGTCTGTGTAGCTCTATCTAGTCCAGAGGATGGATATCCTTTTCCAAAACTTCAAAATTTGTCCTGATGTAGTCAGCTGCAGTAATGGGTTTTGGCACCTTTGACTTGAAGTGGCTCATTATCATTTTGCCTTGTGACATGTCAAATGATGACATTAGCCTATCTTGATTACGGGGAGCCATTTTCATATATTGATCATACACCTTCATCTTTAATGGATCATTCTTTGCTTTAATATTAATGAAGGTTCTTTTAATATCCCCTGTGTCTGTCTTTGGTGGTCTGAAAGAGGATACCTCAGTACTTAATTTCTTTTGTAAAGCTTTTCCTTTCTGTCCTGTGTTTGTTTCACTAACTGTGCCAGTTAGTTGACTGTCTTCCCTTCCATCATCAAAAACTTCATCTATGACTTCCACATCTGGAAGTGGATCTGATTTATGTTTTTTAGCTTGATGTACCTGTGAGGTTCCTTTTGGAGGAGTGGTGTCTGGAACCTGCGTTTTCTTTCCTATTTCCACATTTGATGGAGTTTGTAACTCTGGAACTTGTGTGTGCTTTGCATGTGTGGGAGAAACCTGTGATTGTTCAGGTGCTTTGGAAGTTTGTGGTTTCTTTGCCATGACCAAAGTTTCAATGACCTGGATTGCAGGTTCCTTTCCTTTGCCCTTTGTTTCTGCTGCAACTGATGAACTGCTTTCCTGTAATGTGTGTTGTAGAGTTGCTGCTGAAGAAGTGCCAATGTAGGGTACCTGCACTTGACCACAAGATTCTAGGTCAAAGTTCTTCTCAACATCTTTCATAATTTTATTCATTTTGTCAGCTTCACTTTCTTCCTCAACAAGTGTTCCTTCAACCCATTCATCTTTATTGGCATATTGTTCTAGATCAGGAATCTTGTGGTGTATATAAGGGGATGATTTATTCTTTAATCTCTTTTCACAAATAAAACCAAATGGGTCATAAGGAACCCAACGGAAAGATGTTTGGAACTTTCTTTGTAATATATTTTCTGCCTCTCTCTCGGCCTCCCTAGAGTTGCAGATGAAAGGACCTAATTGACTTTTGATCCTTAATTGAGCTTTCTTCTTTACACTACAAAAATGGATCACATCTGAATTGTTCATTTGCCTGAAGTATTCCAAGGCAAAAATCCTCATGGGCACATATCTTGGTAACTTGAATGGATGTAATTCACATCCATAAATTCTGATGACTGTATGGTTTTGATACAAATACCAATCCCCAACTTTATAAGTCCTTGAAAGTTGCAAGGTCTTTTTTATTTCATTACTGAGCCTTGGGGGAGAGATTCCTGTTAACAAATTTGTTGCAGGATATACAAACTGATCAATGAACTCAGTGTAGGAATAGGGAGAATCAGAGGAAGAATGAATTATGGGGGACCAAAATATGACTGACCTGGGGTTTCCCTTGGCATCAAGTTTTTGAACAGGGAAAGGGAACTTTTCTGACTGATAGTAGATAATTAGATGATAGATGACTGAGAAATATTTAAAAACTTTTTCATCATCTAGCCTCATGAATTGATCATGGATCTTGTTGGCTATGAAGGAGGCAAAGTCATATTTAATCTCAGGAGGTTGCCCAGGAGTAAAAATGGATAGCAAAACCAAGGTTATCTCATCCACATATTCACTGGTGTTGAATCCCAAGACAAAAGATATCATATTTATAATGAGCCTTCCCAATGTATTAAAATAATAAAAACCACAGGGAGGAGACCCTTTTGGCTGATGCTTAGGCAACATGAAATTCTGGCACATGAATTTTAGCTTTTCTGGGGTTAATTGCCTGGTCTTCTCAATCAATTCTTCCATGGACAATGGTGCTAGTTCTTGGTCTGGTTCAAAGTGTAACATGGCATTGATAGCCTGGGGAGTAATGGGAAACAAAACACTTTGATCAGGAGCTATTACAGCCCTTTGAATGGGATCATAGTTTGAATGGCAATAATGGATGATTTCTGGGAAATAAATGACTGAAGGGATGAGATACCTTGGGAGATTGGATTCCCACAACCCTATAAGATCTTGCCCCTTTGAGTATTCGTCTCTGCAGCGACAATAACTCAATAGGGGACTTTCATCAAAATGCAAGTCTTTAATTTGGAAATCTTTATCTACCAAAGGTAAGTATTCCAATTCACGGTGAGGGGCATTCAGTGGAGTGATATTCAAAGCTGTCGGGGCCTCCATTTTGGTTCTTGTGGATTCAAAACGGAGGTTTCTGGTTTTCTTCACAGGCCGGGCGAAATTTCTAAAATGAAGGAAATTAACACAAATGCAGTTTCAGGGAGCAATTGCACAGCTTTAAAACCTCTGGGGGAGATCTCAGTGATGAGTTTTAATTATCAATTCAGTAGAAAACAGGGAAAACAAATTTTCTATTGAAGTTCGGGGCGCTGTGAGATAAATACCTGTTCTTGGACGAAAATTGGCTTTTAACAGGTATCAGGCGATGGCGGGAGTGTACTTGAACACAAGTGCAGTGGAATCTTGGAGCGAAATCAGATAACACAGTAAATTTCAGTGGAAATTTGAAAATCGTAGCAGAAGGCGCTGTTGTTTTCAATAACGAAAATAACAGAAAAACACGAAGAATTGGCTTTATTTACAATTTAAAGGGTTTTTTAGTTTTCCGAGGTGTGACGTCATCAACGTACAGGCTGATGTATGGTGGAGGGGCCGGGCGGTAAGTGGTAAGTCCCCGCACCGCTTATGAGCAAAGGCTGTTTTAGTCGGGAGGGCAGCGATTCCACTGGATATTTGACGCGTGGCAGGTGAAATATTTGAAAACAACCAATTCCCCGCGCGTTAATGTTTTGACAAAGGATGGGTAGCGGAATTGACGTGGAGCGTCGATCTGTGGAAAGGCGATCGGACGGTGGAAGGTACAGGGAGCTAGCGGGGTACTATCGTGCGGGCCCGGCGGGGTTTTAAACATTTTTTAATGTTATTTAATCATTCCGGGGGGTATATAATCGGCGGAAAGGTATGATTATTAGTTAATTCATATAATCAACCAATTCCATGGTTATAAAGGAAATAGGGGTCGCGGTGGGGTTAAAAGGTCGGGTGAAAAGCCAGGTGGATGAGCCACGTTGGCATAAAATTTCGGATTTATTTTTTTTGGTATTAAACATATAAACCATATGTTTAAAGCTTTTCGGATATATTTTTTTATTTTATTATATGGTAAATTAACGAATGTAATTAACTTACCATAGGGGCGGGTTTATATTATAATGATAAATTTAACCAAAGGGCGTATAGTGGGTTTTTATTTGAATGCGCGGGGAAATAAACACTTTGGTTAAATTTTATAATAGAGGGGTTTTTTTGGGTTATTTATAAAAAAGGAGTTATATACTTAGGATAGGGTATTTTACTAGGGATTTAGTAAATAGAGTTAAATGTAAATATGGCAAAGGACAAGGAAACTCAAAATATTTTGCACATCTAAGAAAGTGAGAACTTTTGAAGTAAATTGCAATATTTCATCTTCAACACTTGAACTTAGAATAGTAAGTTATTTTGAGGGATTTTTTATGGAATTTTGCATGATTTTCCTAAGCAAAATAGGATTTTACTTAGGACAATGTTAAAGGTGAATGATTATAATGATGAATTATCTCAAGTACTTAGGTCTTTTTGATCATTAGGCCGAGGGTCCGGTCCCTCCAGAAGTCAAGGAAATGCCTTGAGCCCCTTTGATCTCCAAATACCTTAGTACTTTGGGGGAAATTAGTAAAACTTTTGAGGGGAAAGTGATGAGGGAAGTTAATGAGTTTGACTTTTCTTGCTGTGATTTTCCAGTGTATTTCCTGCTTTAGTACTTGTGATGAAAGTAAAGGATCAAAAACATGTAGCAGCATCATTCATCAGATAACACTTTGCAGCACCATCTACCTACCCTATCTACTTAACACTACCATTTTTTCTTCTTTATTAGGGTGCATTTAGACTTGCAAACCCTTTTCAACCTTTTCTTTTTACATGATAAATCTATCTATTTCTACCCTTATTACATCCAAGGGCTCAGATTGAACTGTTGAGCACCTTTTATTCACTCTACCTATCTACTTATCTGCCAAGATTAAACTGTTTGGTCAGATATTTATTCTCTAATCTACAACATAAAATTGAAATATGATTAAGCCAAGTTTAAATAGTTTGACTTATTCATGAATTGTGGCAAAGGTTGGACAAGCTGCACACAATTGCTTTATTGCAAAAAATGAAATAGTAGTGGCATTTGGATTTGCACACTTTCCTTGGTCTATTTTTGTTTGGGGTTCATTTCTTTCACTTTTTTGACCAATTTATTTTTATTACCCTTTGATTTTTCTTTTAGGGTATACCCTCTTTACATTTTTTAAATTTTTTTATTTTTTTGGTTTTTCAAGAATATGGAACACCTTTGCTCAAGAAAGAAGGTTTGAACATATTCCATAGTTCAATCAAGACAATCATGAAAAATGAAACCTATTGGTATAGGAGTCTAACACATGTCATTCATCTTAGCTTCCATGCCAGCTTCCATGCCATCCATCTTAGCTTCCACACCTTTCTTCAAACCATCCATCTTCTCTTGCATGCCTTTCTTCAAAACTTCCATTTCATTTTTTGTTGCTCTTTGCAAGAGTGAAATTTGTTGCACTTGCTCTTGTAATTTTGATAGATCATCTTGCAATTCTTCATCTTCATGAGTCATAGTAGACCCTTCTGAAGGCTTAATGGGTGTTGAATTATTTTTATGGGGCATCTTTTAGAACCCAATACTGATATCTATTCTACAATATGCCCTTGGAATCAATTCAAATTGATTCTTCAAACAAGACTATGCAATTCAGAAAAAAAATACACAACTTTTTCTTGCTTTTGAAGAGCTTGATATTGAAATTGGATTATCTCTATTATTGAGACACTTAAATATCTGAATTTAGGTACCGATGTAGTGCTATGAATTATCTTTCGAATGCCACAGGTCTGACCTGATTTTGATTCTCCAAGATAAAGTTGTGTCCAATCTCCCACAATGACCTAATTATGGACTGGTTCAGTAGAGCGAACTTGTACGACTTGCCACGTGTCACTGTTTCGTCCTTTGTATTTGAAATTGATAGAAAATAAACTAAAGTTCGTGTACTTGTGACCAATTTTTACGGCACTCCAATCTGATGCCCCGAGAGAGAGTTATTGAACTTTTCCCACGATCACTTCTTTGAGATGAAATTCAGGAGCCTGAAAAAGCACTACCTTCCACAGATCATATCTCCAAACATATTTTGAACCAAGCTCTAAATTTTTTTGAACAATTTCCTCAAGATTTCAGCTTCACACCATACTAATTTCAGATTCTGAACCTTTGTAGAAAAAACGTTATAGCACAAATTCCACGATGACCTGTTTAGGAGCCTGAAAAAAGACCTAACTTCCACAGATCATATCTCTGAAAATATTGCGAACCAAGCTCTGAATTTTTTTGAAAATATTCTTCAGGATTTTGGCTTCGCACCCTAAAAATTTCATCTTCTGAAACTTCGTAGAAAAAAATTTATAGCGAAAATTCCACGATGGCACATTTGGAAATGTAGAAACCCTAGAATCCAAAGCTACGATACCAAATGTTGTGAAACAAGCTCCAAAAATAGAAGAAAAGAGATATCAACGCCTTAGAAATAAGCCATGATATAAATACAATGTGTGAATGAACAATTCTTGGATGATCCAATTTACAAAACCTCCTTTCTATATATAGGAGTCCATGGGGCCATAATGTAATCCTAGTGGGCCATAATGTAATCCTAGCCGACCTAACAATAATAATTTAAGGGCACAATAATAATGAAATGGGGGTTACAATGGTACAATAATAACAATAAGGGGTTACACTAACAACAATAAGGGACTATACTAGTAATATAGGGACCTAACAAACCTTGACCTTAACTATAACCTAACCCTAACCTTGACCAAACCCTTAACCTTAACCTAACCTTAACCTTGACTTTACCCTTAACCCTAACCTTAAACATAACCTTTACCTTAACGTAACCTTAACCTAACTAAACCCGTAACTTGAACCTTAACCTAAAATTAACCTTGAATTTACCCTTAACCCTAACCTTAACCATAACCTTTACCTTAACGTAACCTTAACCTTACCCTTACCTTAACCTTACCCTTAACCTTAACCTTTACCTTAACCTTGACTTTACCCTTAACCTAACCTTAACCTTAACCTTAACCTTAAGCTTAACCTATCCATAACCTTACTTTAACCTAAATTAACCTTAACCTTGACCTTGACAAGGTTAGGTTAAGGGTAAAGTCAAGGTTAAGGTAAAGTTAAGGTTAAGGTTAGGTGAAGGTAAGGTTATGGTTAAGGGTAAAGTCAAGGTTAAGATTAAGGTTATGGTTAGATTAAGGGTAAAGTTAAGGTTATGGTTAAATTTAAGGTTAGGTTAAGGTTAAGGTTAAGGTTAGGTTAAGGGTAAGATTAAGGTTAGGGTTAGGTTATAGTTAAGGTTATGGTTAGGGTAAGGTTAGGGTTAGGTTATAGTTAAGGTTAAGGTTAAGGTTAAGTTCAAGGTTAAGGTTACATTAGGTTAAGGTTAACGTTAGGTTAAGGTTAGGTTAAGGTTAAGGTTACAGGTTTAGTTAGGTTAAGGCTAAGGGTAAGGTTAAGGTTAAGGTTAAGGGTTTGCTCAAGGTTAGGGTTAGGTTAATTGTAAAGTTCAAGTTAAGATTAGTTTAAGGTTACGGTTATGGTTAAGGTTAGGTTAAGGTTAAGGTTAAGGTTTTGGTTAGGTTAAGATAAGGTTAAGGTTAAGGTCAAGGTGAAGGGTAAATTTAAGGTCAAGTTTAGGGTTAGGTTATAGCTAAGGTTAAGGTTAGGTTAAGGGTAAAGTCAAGGTTAACCTTAACCTTCCCATAACCTTAACCTTAACCTAACCCTTAAGGTTGAGTAAAGGTTACGGTTAAGGTTAAGATAAGGTTAAGGGTACGGGATTAGTAAGGTTAAAGTTAAGATTAAGGTTACGTTAAGGGTAAAGTCAAGGTTAAAGTTAGGTTAAGAGTAAGGTTAAGGTTAGGTTAAGGTTAGGTTAAGGTTGCGGTTAAGGGATTGGGAAGGTTAAGGTTAAGGTAATGTTAAGGGTAAGGTTAAGGTTAAGGTTAGGCTAAGGTTATGGTTAAGGTTAAGAATAGGTTAGGTTAAGGTTAAGATAAGCTTAAGGGTAAGTTTAACTTAACTTTAACCTTAAGGTTAAAGTTAAGTTAAGGGTAAAGTCAAGGTTAAGGTTAATGTAAGGTTAAGGTTAGGTTAAGGGTAAAGTTAAGGTTAAGGTTAAGGTTAAGGTTATGGGAAGGTTAAGGTTAAGGTTAAAGCTACGTTAAGGGTAAATTCAAGGTTAAGGTTATGTTATGGATGAGTTTAAGGTTAAGGTTATGGGAAGGTTAAGGTTAAGGTAATGTTAAGGTTAAGGTTAAGGTTAGGTTAGGCTAAGGTTAAGGTTAGGTTAATGGTTTGGTCAAGATCAAGGTTAAGGTTAGGTTAAGGGTAGGGTTAAGGTTATGTGTAAAGTTAAGGTTAAGGTTAGTGTAATGGTAAAGTAAGGTTTAGGTTAAGGTTAGGTTAAGGTTAAAGTTAAGGTTAAGGATAAGGTTAAGACCTCTAACCTTTAACTTCACCCTTAACCTTAACCTAACCTTAACCTTAACCTTAACCTTAACCTTACTAAACCTGTAACCTTAACCTTAACCTTGACTTTACCCTTAACCTAACCTTTACCTTAACTATAACCTAAATCTAATCTTGACCTTAACTTTACCCTTAACCTTAAGCTTAACCTTAACTATAACCTAACTCTAACATTACCCTAACCATAACTATAACCTTAACCTTACCTTAACCTAACTTAACCTTAACGTTGACCTTGACCTTAACCTTAACCTTAATCTTAAACTTAACATTAAACTTACCCGTAACTTTAACCTTAACTTTACCCTTAACTTAATGTTAATGTTAAACTTACCCTTAACCTTATCTTATCCTTATCCTTAACCTTACCCTTAAGCTTCACCTTAACCTTAACTTTACCCTTAACCTTGACTTTACCCATAACCTTAACGTTAACCTTGAGTTTACCCTTAACCTAACCTTAACCTTAACCTTACTCAAACTGTAACCTTAACCTTAAAATTAACCTAACCTTAACCTTAACCATAACCTTCCCATAACCTTAACCTTAACTATAACCTAACCTTAAAATTGACATTAACTATAACCTAACCCTCACCATGACCAAACCCTTAACATTTACCTTAACATTGACCTTCACCTTAACCTTAACCTTAACCTTACCCTTAACCTTAAACTTAAACTTGACCTTAACTATAACCTAGCCCTAACCTTAACCTTGACCAAACCCTTAACGTAAACTTAACCTTGACTTTACCATTAATGTAACCTTAACCTTGACCTTGACCTTACCCTTAACATTAACATTAACCTGACTAAACGTGTTACCTTAACCTTAACCTTAACCTTACACTTAGCCTTGAACTTAACCTTAACCTTAACTATAACCTAACCCTAATCTTAACAAAACCTTAACCTTAACCTTACCTTTAACATAAACTTAACCTTGACTTTACCCTTAACCTTACCCTTAGCCTAATCTTAACCTTACCCTAACCTTACCCTTAACCTTAACCTTAACCTAACCTCAACCTTAACCTTATTCGTATCTTAACCTTAACCTTAACCTTAACCCTAACCTTAAGGTTAAAGTTATAGGTAAGGTTAGGTTAAGGTTAGGGTTAGGTTATAGTTAAGGTTAAGTTAAGGTTAAGATTAAGGTTAAGTTAAGGTTAATGTTGTTGAGATTCAACAATATGATGAGCTTAGTGAAAAGAGTCACCTTCTCTAAGTGGGCCCGTGGGCTATTTTTGGCGCAAATCTATTTTTAGACTATGTCTATTTTTAGACATGTCGATCATATTTCAGAAGTTGCACGATGCTATTTGTGGATGGTTGATCAAGTTGGAAAAATAGATGAAATTCTATTTTTGTAATATTGGGCAAAGTCTATTTATAGATCATCAATCTAAAAATAGATGCATGTCGATTATTATTAGCTCTTAATAATAATCAGACTCTAAGTAACAACTTATTCTCTTGGAGCACTTTAGTTTAGTGCACAGATGTGGCACAACAGCTGACAGAAGGAATTACACTATTCCTGAGGGTTTACTAGAGCTATTGCATGGAGGACTCAGTTAGAACTGAAGTGGCAAAGTTATGACACAGTTAGAAGAAGTAGCTATGGAGTTGTATTTAGTTTAACTCAGTTAGACTCAATTGAGCTAGTTGTATCTAGTCTAACTGATTGATACACTAGTAAGAGTGGAGTGAATTAATTGATTAATTAATTCACAAATAATAAATCATTAATCAACTGAACAATACAATAGTTAACTACAGTGCATGGCAGTTTCAGTGGAGACAAGTGGAGAGATAGGTGAAAGGGCAAGATAGACTATATATTGTGAATATAGTGATGCATTGATTGCATCAAACACACAGTGGAGATGCCAATGAAGATTGTGCAGTAAATCCAAGAGTAATTTGAATTCATTTAGAGCTATTCTTCAGCAGAGATTGTGCAGTGGAGGTAGGCTATCAAGTGGCAAACATCGGTGCATGGATTCACAAGATTAGGCCTGTATAGTGTATGACGATTGTACTATACTGAGAGCTTGTGATAAGATTTGTATGTTTGTATGAGATTGTCATATGATCTCCATGTTACTTAATATATAGTTGGGGTTTTCAGCTTTAGGCTTTCCCGGTTAAAAACTGTGTTATGTGCAATTGATAATTTTTGTTTATGATACACATGTGTGTGCAATTATTTTTTCCCCAAAAGATTAACAAGTGGAATAGATTCAGTATATTGAATAAAGTTAAATAGTGTGAGATCAGGTGGATCTAGGACATATGCATGCTTAGTGCATATAATTTCTACAAATGTTAAGGGTTTGGTTAATGTTAAGGTTAAGGTTAGGGTTAAGGTTAATATTAGGTTAGGTTAAGATAAGGGTAAGGGTAAGGTTAAGGTTAAGTTTAAGGTTACGTTAAGGGTAAAGTCAAGGTTAAGGTTAGGTTAAGGTTAAGGGGTTAAAGTTAGGTTAAGGTTAAGGTCAAGGGTAAGGTTAAGGTTAAGGGTAAAGTTAAGGTTAAGGTTAAGGTTAAGGTTAGGTTAAGGGTAAGATAAGGGTAAGGTTAAGTTTAAGGTTAAGGTTAGGATAAATTCAAGGTCTAGGTTAAGGTTAAGGTTAAGGTCAAGGTTAAGGGTAAATTTAAGGTCAAGGTTAGGGTTAGGTTATAGTTAAGGTTAAGGTTAGGTTAATGGTAAAATCAAGGTTAAGGTTAGGTTAAGGTTAAGGTAAAGGTAAAGGGTTTGGTTAAGCTTAGGTTAAGGTTAAGGTTAAGGTTATGGGTTTGGTAAGGGTTAGGTTAAGGCTAAAGTTAAGGTTATGGTTAGGGTAAGGTTAGGGTAAGGTTAAGGTTATGGTTAGGGTAAGGTTAGGGTTAAGGTTAATGTTAAGGTTAAGGTTAAGTTTATGGGTTTTGTTAAGGTTAGGTTAAGGTTAAGGTTAATGTTAAGAGTTTGGTCAAGGTTAGGGTTAGGTTATAGTTAAGGTGAAGGTTAAGGTTATGGTTAAGGTAAGGTTAAGATAAGGTTAAGGGTAAGGTTAAGGTTAAGGTCGGGTTAAGTTTATGGTTAAGGTAAGGTTAAGGGTAAAGTTAAGGTTAAGGTTAGGTTAGGTTAAGGTTAAGTTCAAGGTTAAGATAATGTTAAGTGTAAGGTTAGGTTAAAGTTAAGGTTTAATGTTATGGGTCTTAACCTTAAGCTTCACTATAACCTACCCTTAATTTAACCTTTACCTAACCTTAACGTTAACCTTAACCATAACCTTAACCTTAACCAAACCCTTAACATTAACCTTAACTTAACCTTAACCTAACCTTAACCTTGACCTTAAATATAACCTAACCTTAACCTTGACCAAACCCTTAACCTTAACCTTAACCTTGACCTTAAATATAACCTAACCCTAACCTTGACCAAACCCTTAACCTTAACCTTAACCTTAACCTTGAATTTACCCTTAACCCTAACCTTAACCATAACCTTTACCTCAACGTAACCTTAACCTGACTAAACTCGTAATTTGAACCTTAACCTAAAATTAACCTTGACTTTACCCTTAACCCTAACCTTAACCATAACCTTTACCTTTACCTTTACCTTAACCTTAACCTTTACCTTAACCTTGACTTTACCCTTAACCTAACCTTAACCTTAACCTTAACTTAACCTTAACCTAACCATAACCTTACCTTAACCTAAATTAACCTTAACCTTGACCTTGAAAAGGTTAGGTTAAGGGTAAAGTAAAGGTTAAGGTAAAGTTAAGGTTAAGGTTAGGTTAAGGTAAGGTTATGGTTAAGGGTAAAGTCAAGGTTAAGGTTAAGGTTATGGTTAAGGTTACGATTAGATTAAGGGTAAATTTAAGGTTATGGTTAAATTTAAGGTTAGGTTAAGGTTAAGGTTAGGTCAAGGTTAAGGTTAGGTCAAGGTCAAGGTCAAGGTGAAGGTTAAGGTTAAGGTTAAGGTCAAGGTTAAGGGTAAATTCAAGGTCAAGGTTAGGGTTAGGTTATAATTAAGGTTAAGGTGAAGGTTAAGGGTAAGGTTAAGGTTTGGGGTTATGGGTTTAGTCAGGTTAAGGTTAAGTTGAAGGGTAAGGGTACGGTTAAGGTTAATGTTAAGGTTAAGGTCAAGGTTAAGGTTAAGTTTGGTTAAGGGTGAGGTTATAGTTAGGTTAAGGTTAAGGTTAAGGTTAGGTTAAGGTTAAGGTTAAGGTTACGGATTTATTCAAGTTAAGGTGAGGGTTAAGGTTATGGGTTTAGTCAAGTTAACGTTAAGGATAAGGGTTTGGTCAAGGTTAGGGTTAAGGTTAAGGTTAATGTTAGGTTAAGGTGAGGTTAAGGTTACAGGTTTAGTTAGGTTAAGGTTAAGGCTAAGGTTAAGGTTAAGGTTAAGATTAAGGTTAGGTTATAGTGAAGGTTAAGGTCAAGATAAGGTTAAGGGTAAGGTTAAGGTTAGGGTTAGGTTATAGTTAAGGTTATGGTTAGGGTTAGGTCAAGGTTAAGGTTACATTAGGTTAAGGTTAAGGTTAAGGTAAAGGTTAGGTTAAGGGTAAAGTCAAGGTTAAGGTTAGGTTAAGGTTAATATTACGATAAGGTTAAGGTTACAGGTTTAGTTAGGTAAAGGTTAAGGGTAAGGTTAAGGTTAAGGTTAAGGGTTTGCTCAAGTTTAGGGTTAGGTTAATTGTAAAGTTAAGGTTAAGTTTAGGTTAATGTTACGGTTATGGTTAAGGTTAGGTTAAGGTTAAGGTTAAGGTTAATGTTAAGGTCAAGGTTAAGGGTAAAGTTAAATTCAAGTTAAGGGTTAGGTTATAGTTAAGGTTAAGGTTAGGTTAAGGGTAATATCAAGGTTAACCTTAACCTTCCCATAATTTTAACCTTAACCTAACCCTTAAGGTTAATTAAAGGTTAAGGTTAAGGTTAAGATAAGGTTAAGGGTACGAGTTTAGTAATTTTAAAGTTAAGGTTAAGGTTACGTTAAGGGTAAAGTCAAGGTTAATGTTAGGTTAAGAGTAAGGTTAACTTAACTTTACCCTTAAGGTTAAGGTTACATTAAGAGTAAAGTCAAGGTTAAGGTTAGTTTAAGGTTAAGATAAGGTGATCGTTAAGGTTAAAGTTATGGTTATGGGAAGGTTAAGGTTAAGGTTAAGCTTACGTTAAGAGTAAATTCAAGGTTAAGGTCAGGTTATGGTTAAGGTTATGGGAAGGTTAAGGTTAAGGTAAGGTTAAGGTTAAGGTTAAGGTTAGGTTAGGCTAAGGTTAAGGTTAGGTTAAGAGTTTGGTCAAGGTCAAGGTTAAGGTTAGGTTAAGCATAAGGTTAAGGTTATGGGTAAAGTTAAGGTTAAGTTTAGGGTAAGGGTAGGATAAGGTTTTGGTTAAGGTTAGTTAAGGTTAAGGTTAAGGTTAGGGGAAGGTTAAGGTTAAATTTAGGTTAAGGTAAAGGTTATGGGAAGGTTAGGTTAAGGTTAAGGTAAAGTTAAAGTTAAGGTTAAGGTTAAGGTCAAGGTTAGGTTATAGTTAAGGTCAAGGTTAAGGTTAGGTTATAGTGAAGGTTAAGGTTAAGGTTAAGGGTAAGGTTAAGGTTAGGACCCGTAACCTGAAACTTCACCCTTAACCTTAACCTAACCTTAACCTTAAATTTAACCTTACTAAACTCGTAACCTTAACCTTAAGCTTGACTTTACCCTTAACCTAACCTTAACCTTAACTATAACCTAACTCTAACCTTGACCTTAACTTTACCCTTAACCTTAACCTTATCCTTAACTATAACCTAACCCTAACATTAACCTAACCATAACCGTAACCTTAACCTTACCTTAATCTAACTTAACCTTAACCTTGACCTTGACCTTAACCTTAACCTTACCCGTAACATTAACCTTAAATTTACCCTTAACCTTACCTTTACCCTTATCTTAACCTTAACCTTAAACTTAACCTTACCCTTAACCTTATCTTAACCTTAACCTTAACCTTCACCTTAACCTTAACTTTACCCTTAACCTTGACTTTACCCATAACCTTAACGTTAACCTATAATTTACCCTTAACCTAACCTTAACCTTAACCTTAACCTTAACTTGACTCAACCCATAACCTTAACCTCAACCTTAACCTAACCTTAACCATAACCTTAATCTTAACCTTCCCATAACCATAACATTAACCTTCACTATAACTTAACCTTAACCTTTACCTTAACTATAACCTAACCCTCACCATGACGAAACCCTTAACATTAACCTTAACATTGACCTTCTCCTTAACCTTAACCTTAACCTTACCCTTAACCTTAAACTTAATCTTGACCTTAACTATAACCTAACCCTAACATTAACCTAACCTTAACCTTGACTAAACTCTTAACGTAACCTTAACCTTGACTTTACCGTTAACGTAACCTTAACCTTGAACATGACCTTACCCTTAACATTAACCTTAACCTTAACCTTAACCTAGCTAACCCTGTAACCTTAACCTTAACCTTGACCATACCCTTAACGTTAACCTTAACCTTAACCTTAACTTGACTAAACCCATAACCTTAACCTTCCACTTAACCTTAAACTTAACCTTAACCTTAACTATAACCTAACCATAATCTTAACCAAACCTTAGCCTTAACCTTATCCTTAACGTAAACTTATCCTTCAATTTACCCTTAACCCTAATCTTACCCTTAGCCTAATCTTAACCTTACCCTAACCTTAACCCATACCTTACCTTTACCCTTAACCTTAACCTTAACCTAACCTCAACCTTAACCTTATCCTTATCTTAACCTTAACCTTAACATTAACCTTAACCCTAACCTTAAGGTTAAAATTACAGGTAAGGTTAGGTTAAGGTTAGGGTTAGGTTATAGTTAAGGTGAAGGTTAAGGTTAAGTTAAGGTTAAGGTTAAGGTTAAGGATAAGTTAAGGTTAATGTTAAGGGTTTGGTTAAGGTTAAGGTTAAGGTTAAGGTTAGGGTTAAGGTTAAGATTAGGTTAGGTTAAGGTTACGTTAAGGGTAAATTCAAGGTTAAGGTTAGGTTAAGGTTAATATAAGGTTAAGTTTAAGGTTAAGGTTGCGTTAAGGGTAAAGTCAAGGTTAAGGTTAAGGTTAAGGTAAAGGTTAGGTTAAGGTTAAGATAAGGTTAATGTTAGGGTTAAGTTTAAGGTTGAGGTTATGTTAAGGTTAAGTTTAAGATTAAGGTTAAGGTCAAGGTTAGGTCTAGGTTAAGACTAGGTTAATGGTAAAGTTGATGTTAAGGTTAGGTTAAGGGTAAATTTAATGTTAAGGTTGGGGTTAAGGTTAACGTTAAGGTTAATCTAAAGAGTTTGGTCAAGGTTAGGGATAGGTTATAGTTAAGGGTAAGGTTAAGGCTACAGTTTTAGTCAGGTTAAGGTTAAGGTTAAGGTTAAGGTCAAGGTTAAGGTTACGTTAAGGGTAAAGTCAAGGTTAAGGTTAAGGTTATGGTTAAGGTTAAGGTTAAGGTGAAGGGTATAGGTTAAGGTTAAGTCTAAGGTTAATGGTTATGTTAGGGTTAAGGTTAAGGTTAGGGTTAAGGTTAAGGTCAAGGTTAAGGTCAAGGTTAAAGTTAAGGGTAATGTTAGGTTAAGGTTAATTTTACGGTTAAGGTTAAGGCCAAGGTCAAGGTCAACCTTAGCTTTACCCTTGAACTTACCTTGACCTTGACCTTAACATTAAATTTAACCTTACTAAACTCGTACCTTACTTTAACCTTGACCTTGACCTTGACCTTAACTATAACCTAACCCTAACCTTGACCAAACCTTTAACTTTAACCTTAACCTTCCAAAAACCTTAACCTTAACCTTAACGTTAACCTAACCTTAACCTTAACCTTACCCTTCACCTTCACCTCCACCTTAACCTTAACCTGACCAAACCTTAACCTTAACCTTAACTGTACCCTTAACCTAACCTTAACCTTAACCTTAACCTTAACCTTAACTATAAACTAACCCTAACCTTAACTGTTGTGTAACCAACTCAAAAAATATAAGAAAAGAGATATCAACGCCTTAGAAATAAGACACTTCGAGGGTGCAACCTCCAATACATTACATAAATGAACAATTCTTGGATGATACAATTTACAAAACCTCCTTTCTATATATAGGAGTCCATGGGGCCATAATGTAATCCTAGTGGGCCAAAATGTAATCCTATCTGACCTAACAATAATAATTTAAGGGCACAATAATAACAAAATGGGGGTTACAAGGGTACAATAATAACAATTAGGGGGTTACACTAACAACAATAAGGGACTATACTAGTCATATAGGGACCTAACATGCCCCTCTCCTTCAAAAAAGTGTTGTCCTCAACGCTTGAGTAGCTCTGGGTGCTTCTGTATAAAATTCTCATCCTCCCATGTAGAATCTTCCGTGGGTAAGTTCTTCCACTTGATGAGATACTCTGAAATTGATCGATTCCGTAGTTGTCGAGTTCTTTTTTCTATGACTGCTTCAGGTTCCAATATGATCTTCCCTTCCCCATCAAGTTCTGGCAATACTGTTTGAACTGGAAGATTTTCACCTATAACCTTCTTTAGGCATGAAACATGGAAAACTGGATGTACTCGCGAAGAAGCAGGAAGCTCCAATTTGTATGCCATAGTACCAATCTTTTGCAACACCTTGTAAGGACCATAGTACTTTGGCGATAATTTATTATCCTTCTTAGCTTGCTTGAGGAACATTTGTTTATATGATTGTAGCCATAAAAATACCCAATCTCCTACATCAAAACTTCTCTCGCTGCGATGTTGATCTGCCTGTTGTTTCATTCGATTTTGTGCCAAATTCAGGTTATCCTTTAAGAGTTGGAGAACTTCTTGCTGATGCTCGATGTGATCTTCCATTGCTTGAACCTTCAAATTTTCCCTTAAATATGATGTGATGGATGGTGGATGATATCCATAAAGTGCCATAAATGGGGTCATTTTTGCTGCAGTATGGAAGGAAGTGTTATACCACCATTCAGCGAGAGGTAACCACTTGACCCATTGTGTTTGTTTATCAGATACAAACAACGAAGATATCCTTCCAAACATTTATTTACTATCTCAGTTTGACCATCAGATTGAGGATGATAAGATGAGCTATGAGCTAATTGAGTACCCAAACAAGAAAATAACTCCGTCCAAAAATTTCCAGTAAAAGTGGGATCTCTGTCACTCACAATAACCCTTGGGATTCCATGTAGTTTTTGAATTCTATCCATAAATGTAGTAGCAACTGTACTTGCTTTAAATGGATGAGATAATGCACAAAAGTGTGCATACTTGGTAAGTCTATCAACTACCACCATGATGACACTCTTTCCTTCGGACTTAGGTAAACCTGTGATAAAATCCATTGAAATCTCCTCCCAACGTTGACTTGGAATGGATAAGGTTGTAGAAGTCCTGGGGTCTTAATTGTTTCCACTTTATTCTGCTGGAAAACCAAACATTCCGCCACAAACTTTCGAATATCAGATTTAAGGTCATCCCAAAAAAATTCTTTCTTCACCCTGTGGTAAGTTTTTAAAAATCCTGAGTGTCCTCCTAAAGGAGAAGTGTGCAATTCCAGAAGAATCTTTTGTTTTAGTTGGGAATTCTTACAAAGATATAAGCGATATTTGTACCATAAAGAATCATTTTTCCAACTAAATGTATCAGATGTACTAGGATCTTGCTGCAACTTTTGAATGAGTGTCCATACATCTTTGTCCTTCTTCCATTTATCTCTTGCTTCGGTTATCCAATCTGGTTGGATAATAGAAATGGCACAAAGCAATGCTTCCACCTCTTCATTCTTTCTTGAGAGTGCATCTGCAACAACATTAAGCTTTCCTTTTGTGTAGATTATTTCAAAGTCATAACCCAACATCTTTGTGACCCATTTTTGCTGCTCTTCTGAAGATAGTCTTTGTTCCAAAAAGTGTTTAAGACTATCATGATCAGTTTTTACCTTGAAGTGTCTTTCCATTAGGTAAGTTCGCCATTTCTTTAGTGCATGCAGTATTGCTAACATTTCCTTCTCATAAATAGGTTTTTGTAAATACTTTCCTTTGATTGGACGGCTTTCAAAAGCAATGGGTCTTCCTTCCTGCATTAAAACAACACCAATTCCATTTCCTGAGGCATCACATTCCACAATAAAGGTTTTTGTGATGTCTGGCGTAGCTAAGACCGGTGCTAGGCACATTGCCTCTTTAAGATGTTCAAAGGCCTTAGTTGCTTTAGGAGTCCATGAAAATGCATCTTTCTTCAATAATGTTGTTAGAGGTGATGCTATTCTCCCATAATTCTTAACAAACTTGGGATAATACCCTGTTAACTCGAGAAATCCTAGCAACTGCTTTATGGTTGTGGGGACTTTCCATTCCTTAATGGCTTTAATTTTGTTAGGGTCTACTTTAACACCCTTGTGAGATACAATATGACCCAGATATTCCACCTCTTGTACTCCAAAGAAACATTTGGATGTTTTTGCATATAAGTGTTTCTCCTGCAATAGTTTGAGCACCCTGTCAACATGTTCAACATGATCCTTCCAAGACCTGCTGTAGATTAGTATATCATCAGAAAATACTAGCACAAATTTTCTAAGGAAGGGTTTGAAAATGGAATTCATCAACCCTTGAAATGTAGAAGGTGCATTGGTAAGGCCAAAAGGCATGACCAAAAATTCATAATTACCCTCATGAGTTCGAAATGTTGTTTTTGGAATATCTCCGTCTTCATTCTAATTTGATCATATCCTGAACGAAGATCCAACTTGGTAAAATAAATTGCTCCATGTAATTCATCCAATAATTCATCAATCACAGGAATGGAAAATTTATCTTTAATGGTGAGCTTATTGAGCTCCCTATAATCCAGACACATTCGCCATGATCCATCCTTCTTGTGTACCAATACTACAAGAGCATAGAAAGAACTTTGACTAAGTTGAATTATACCTGCCTCTAACATTTCTTCAATCATACGTTCAATTTCGCTCTTTTGGACGTAAGGATATCTATAAGGCCTGATGTTTGGAGGAACACTTCCTGGAATCAAATTAATAGCATGATCATGATCAAGAATAGGTGGGAGCCCTTTGGGAGTTTCAAACACCTTGGAATTATTGTCCAAGACTTGTTGGAGATCTGCAGAAATAGATGATTTTGATGTTGGAACTTCTAGTGAGCATAATTGTGCAATTACGCCTCATTTTTCTTTCTTTAGAAGCTTTGTCATGACATTAGAGCTTATTATCCTTCCCAGCTTCCCTGCAATACCCTGTAATTCGAATTCCTTTCCTTTTGAAAAAAAATTCAAGAAAATTTCTTGAAAATTAAAAGCTACCGTCCGCAAATATTGTAACCATTGTACTCCTAGTACAACATCAACACCTCCCATAAGAATGGAAAGCATTGGAATAGTAAATACATATTCCCCCATGGTTAGCTTGATATTATGGCATTTTCCAGAGCAATTTATTGTTCCTCCATTTGCAACCATCTCTTGACATTCTGGTGCTGGGTATAGGAAACAATTTAATTCCTTGGCTACCTAACAATGAATAAAATTATGGGTGCTACCTGAATCAATCAACACTATTAAATTTTTCTTCTTGATATGTCCTTCTATATTGAGTGTTTGAGGAGTGGTAATTCCTGCCAGTGCATTACACAATATGGTCGAATTCATTTCTTCCTCTTCTAGGGCTGTTTCCTGGTGTATATCCTCTTCTTGTTCATTTTCTTCTTCCTCTTCACAATCTATGTAAAATAATTTATTCTCAGCACACTTATGACCTTTACTATATTTTCTATCACAACTGTAGCAAAGCCCTTTAGCTCTTTTTTCTTCCAATTGTTGTGGTGTCAACCTTGTAGGTTGTGGAAATCTAGGCGTAGCAACACTTCATTCTTTATAGAATTGAGTGGTAGGCTTCCTTGTCACCATTATTTTACATTCAACTTTTCTGGCCAACCTGAATGCATTCTCCAATGAATCAGGTTCCAAAACACGAACTTCATGTTGCATGTTATCCTTTAAAGTGCCTATGAAGAGATCAATCCTGTGTTCCTCTAGAATATCAGTTACCCTTATATTCAATTTTTGGAAGTCCTCAATGTGCTGCCCCACTAAACCCTTTTGTTTGAGATTTATCAATTGGCTAAAGAAGGTGTTACTCTTTGTATCCTCATAATGTGCTATCATTTCCTCCGTAAAAATTGACCAAGTGACAATTTTTTTATGGGAGCAAAGCCATCGATACTATAGAAATGTATTTTTTTCTAAATGTAAAGTTGCAATGCGTACCTTTTGTGTGTTTTGCACGTTATGGAGATCAAAATATTGCTCCATCTGTAGTATCCATGTTACGGGATCCTTTCCATCAAACTTCCTCATATATATTTTTGGAATATGGTGGTTCTTCCCGCCAACATTAGAGTTTATGAAATCACTATGAACATTTATTTTTTTCTCATCATGAGGTTCTTCTACCATATTTTCACCATTAGGAAAAATTTCTTGTATCAACTTTGTCAAACCTTCCATGTCTGCTTTTAGATCATTCTTCATGTTTTCCATGTTGTCTTTCATGTCATCCATCTTAGCTTCCATCTTAGCTTGCACACCATCCATCTTAGCTTCCATGCCTTTCTTCAAACCATCCATCTTCACTTCCACACCTTTCTTCAAAACTTCCATTTCATTTTTTGCTGCTCTTTGCGAGAGTGAAATTTGTTGCACTTGTTCTTGTAATTTTGATAGATCATGTTGCAATTCTTCATCTTCATGAGTCATCGTAGAGCATTCTGAAGGCTTAATGGGTGTTGAATTATTTTTACAGGGCATCTTTTAGATCCCAATACTGATATCTATTCTACAATATGCCCTTGGAATCAATTCAAATTGATTCTTCAAACAAGACTTATGCAATTCGGAAAAAAATACACACCTTTTTCTTGCTTTTGAGGAGCTCGATATTGAGATTGGATTATCTCTATGATTGTAGCACTTCAATATTTGAATTTTAGCACCAAATTATCCCTCTAAGTTCTCTTTCGAATGCCACAGGTTTGACCTGATTTGGATTCTCCAAGACAAATTTGTGTCCAATCTCCCACAATAACCTAATTATGGACTGGTTCAGTAGAGAAAACTTGTATGACTTGTCACGTGTCACTATTTCATCCTTCGGATCTAAAATTGATAGAAAAAAAACTAAAGTCTGTTTACTTGCGACCAATTTTTACGACACTCCAATCCGATGCTCAGAGAGAGAGTTATGAATATTTTCCCACGCTTACCTCTTTGAGATGAAATTTGGGAGCCTGAAAAAGCACTACCTTCCACAGATAATATCTCCGAAAATGTTGTGAACCAAGCTCTGAAAGTTTTTGACAAGTTTCCTCAGGGTTCCAGCTTCGTACCATAAAAATTTCAGATTCTGAACCTTTGTAGAAAAAAAGTTACAGTGAAAATTCCACGATGACCTGTTTAGAGCAGCGAAACCCTAGAATCCAAAGCTCTGATACCAAATGTTGTGTAACCATCTCCAAAAATAGAAGAAAAGAGATATCAACGGCTTAGAAATAAGCCAGTCAAGGGGGAAACCTCTAATACATTACATAAATGAACAATTCTTGGATGATACAATTTACAAAACCTCCTTTCTATATATAGGAGTCCATGGGGCCATAATGTAATCCGAGTGGGCCACAATGTAATCCTAGCCGACCTAACAATAATAATTTAAGGGCACAATAATAACAAAATGTGGGTTACAAGGGTACAATAATAACAATAAGGGGGTTACATTAACAACAATAAGGGACTATACTAGTAATATAGGCACCTAACATTAACCTTAACCATAACCTTATCTTTACCCTTAACCTTAACCTTAACCTAACCCTAAACCTTGACCAAACCCTTACCCTTAAACTTAACTTAACCTTAACCTTTACCTTAACCTTCTCATAACCATAACCTTAACCTTAACCTTAACCTAAATTTACCCTAACCTTGACCAAACCCTTAACCTTAACCTTACCCCCTTAACCTAACCCTAAGCTTGACCAAACCCTTAACCTTAACCTTAACCTTAACGTAACCTTAACCTTAACTTTAACTTTACCCTATCCTTAACCTTAACCTTAACCTTAACTATAACCTAACCTTAACCTTGACCTTAACTATAACCTAACCCTAACCTTACAAAACCCTTAACCTTACCACCTTAACCTAACCCTAACCTTCACCAAACCCTTAACCTTAACCTTTACCAAACCCTTAACCTTAAGCTTAACCTGACTAAACGCGTAACCTTAACCTTAACCTTAACCTTAACTATAACCTAACCCTAACCTTGACAAAACCCTTAAACTTAACCTTAACCTGAACCTTAACCTAACCTTATCCTTGACCTTAACTATAACCTAACCCTAACCTTGACCTTAACCTTAACCTAACCTTAACCTTGACCTTAACTATAACCTAACCATAACCTTGACCTTAACCTTAACTTAACCTTAACCTTAACTTTAACCTTCCCATAATCATCACTTTAACCTTGACTTTACCCTCAACCTAACCTTAACCTTAACCTTAACTTAACGTTAACCTTAACTTTAAATTTACCCTAACCTTAAGGGTTAATCTAGCCCTAACCTTGACCAAGCCCTTGACCTTAACCTTAACCTTAACCTGAACTTGAACCTTTACCCTAGCCTTAACCTTAACATTAACCTTGAATTTACCCTTAACCTTAACCTTGACCTTGACCTTAACCTAACCTTAACCTTAACCTTAACATTATCTTACCCTTAACCTAAGCTTAACCTTAACTATAACCTAACCCTAACCTTGACCAAACACTTAACCTTAATCTTAACTTGACTAAACTCGTAACCTTAACCTTAACCTTACCTTAACCTTAACTTTAGCTTAGCCTAACTTTAACCTTAACCTTCCTCTAACCTTAACGTTAACCTTACCCTTAACCTTAACCTTAACCTTACTCTTAACCCTCACCTTAACCTTAACTCTACCCTTAACCTTGACCTTACCCTTAACCTTGACCTTAACCTTAACCTTAATAAACCTGTAAACTTAACCTTAACCTTAACTTTACCCTTAACCTTCACCTTGACCAAACCCTTAGCCTTAACCTTAACTTGACTAAACCTGTACCCTAAGGATAAAGTTAAGGTTAAGGTTAATATTAGCTTAAGGTTAACCTTGACCTTAACCTTACGTGTAAAATTTACCTAAACTTAACATTAACCTAACCTTGACCTTAACTATAACCTAACCTTAACCTTAACCTAACCTTAAATTTAACCATAACCTTAATTTTACCCTTAACATAATTGTAACTTTAACCATAACCATAACCTTAACCTTAAACTTGACCTTAACCTTAACCTTACCCTTAACCTTCACCTTTAGCCTAACCTTCACCTAAGTTAACCTTGACCTTGACCTTAACCTTAACCATAACCTTAACCTTAACGTTACCTTAACCATAACCATAGCCTTAACATTACCCTAACCATAACATTAACTTTACCCTTAACATAAGCTTAACCTTGACCTTAAGGTTAGGGATAGGTTAAGGGTAAATTTAAGGTTAAGGTTGGGTTAAGGTTAAGGTTAAGGTTGGGTTAAGGGTAAGATAAAGGCTAAGGTTAGGTTAAGATTCAAGTCAAGGTTAGGGTTAGGTTAAGGTTAAGGGTAAGGTTAAGTTTAAGGTTAGGGGAATGTTAAGGTTAAGGGTTTAGTTAAGGTTAAGGTTAGGTTAAGGTTAAGTTTAAGGTTAAGGTTACGGGTTTAGTTAGGTTAAGGTTAAGGCTTACCCCCTTAAACTTAACCTTAACCTAACCTTAACCTTAACCTTAACCTTAACCTAACTTAACCTCAACCTTCACCTTGACCTTAACCTTAACTTTAACTTTAAACTAACCTTAAGGGTTTAGTCAGGTTCAGGTTAAGTTTAAGGGTTTGGCCAAGGTTAGGGTTAGGTTATAGTTAAGGTCAAGGTTAAGGTTAGTTTAAGGTTAAGGTTAAGGTTAAGGTTAAGTTAAGGTTTAACGTTAAGGGTTTGGTCAAGGTTAGGGTTAGGTTATAGTTAAAGTTAAGGTCAAGGTCAAGGTTAAGGGTAAGGATAAGGTTAAGGTTAATGGTTGTCTCAAGGTTAGGGTTAGGTTATAGTGAAGGTTAGGGTTACGTTCAAAGTAAATTCAAGGTTAAGTTTAAGGTTAAAGTTAGGTTAAGGCTAAATTTAAGGTCAAGGTTAAGGTTTGTTCAAAGTTAGGGTTATGTTATAGTTAAGGTTAAGATAAGGTTAAGGTTATGTTAAGGTTCAGGTTAGGTTAAGGGTAAAGTTAAGGTTAAGGTTAAGGTTAAGGTTAATGTCAAGGTTAAAGGTAAGGTTAAATTTAAGGTTAAGGTCAAGGTCAAGGTTAAGTAAAAGTTAAAGTTAAGGCTAATGTTAAGGGTTTGGTCAAGGTTAGTGTTAGGTTATAGTTAAGGTCAAGGTTAAGGTTAAGGGTAAGGTTATAGTTAGGTTAAGGTTAATATAAGATTAAGGTTAAGGTTCGGTTAAGTGTAAATTTAAGGCTAAGGTTAAGGTTACAGGTCTTAACCTTAAACTTCACTATTACCTAACTTTAACCTTAACCTTAACCTGAAGCTTTAACCTAACCTTAACCTTAACCTGACTTGAACCTTAGCCTTAACTTAACCTTAACCTTCACTAGAACCTAAACTTAACCTTGACCTTAACTATAACCTAACCCTGACCTTGACCAAAACCTTAACATTAGCATTAACCTTAACCTTACCCTAACCCTAACCGTAACTTTAACCTTATCTTACCCTTAACCTAAACTTAACCTTAACCTTAACTTTACCCTAAACTTAACCTTAACCTTAACCTTAACCTAACCTTAACCTTAACCTAACTTAACCTTAACCTTGACCTTAACCTTCACTTTAACTATAAACTAACCCTAAACATGACCAAACCCTAAGGTTAGGTTAAGGGTAAGATAAGGTTAAGGTTAAAGTTAGGTTAAGGGTAAAGTAAAGGTTAAGGTAAAGTTAAGGTTAAGGATAGGTTAAGGTTAAGGTTAAGGATAGGTTAAGGTTAAGGTTAAGGTTAGGGGAAGGTTAACGTTAGGTCAAGGGGGTAACGTTAAGGTTAAGGTTAAGGGTTTGGTCAAGGTTAGGGTTAGGTTATAGTTAATGTCAAGGTTAAGGTTAGGTTATAGTGAAGGTTAAGGTTAAGATAAGGTTAATGTTAAGCTAGGTTAAGTTAAGGTTAAGGTTAAGGTTATGGTTAAGGGTTTGGTCAAGGTTAGGGTTAGGTTATAGTTAAGGTCAAGGATAAGGTTCCGTTAAGGGTAAAGTTAAGGTTAAGGTTAGGTTAAGGTTAGGTAAGGATAAGGTTAAGGTTAACGGTAAAGTTAAGGTTAAGGTTATGGTTATGGGAAGGTTAAGGTTCAGGTTAAGGTTAAGTTAAGGTTAAGGTTTGGTCAAGGTTAGGGTTAGGTTATAGTTAAGGTCAAGGTTAAGGTTAGGTTAACCTTAACCTAACTATTATCTTACCCTTAAACTTAACCTTGACCTTAACTATAACCTAATCCTAACCTTGACCAAACCCTTAACCTTAACCTTTACTTAACCTTAACCTTGACCTTAACCTTAACCGTAACCTTAACCTTACCTTAACCTAGCCTAACCTTAACCTTAACCTTACTCTTACCCTTAACCTTGACCTTAACTATAACCTAACCCTAACCTTGACCAAACCCTTAACCTTAACCTTACCCTAATCTTAACCTTAACCTAACCTTAACCTTCCCATGACCTTAAACTTAACCTTAACCTTAAGGTTAAGGTTAAAGTTAAGGTTAGGATTAAGGTTAGGGGAGGTTAAGGTTAAGGTTAAGGTTAAGGTTAGGGGAAGTTTAAGGTTAAAGTCAAGGTTAACGGTAAAGTTAAGGTGAAGGTTATGTTAAGGTTAGGTTAAGATTAAGGGTACGGTTAGGGATAAGGTTAGGGTGAGCTTATAATTAAGGTTAAGATAAAGTTAAGGTTAAGAGTAAGGTTATGGTTAAGGTTAAGGTTAAGGTTAGGTTAAGTTAAGGTTTTGTAAAGGTTAGTGTTAGATTATTGTTAAATTTAAGGTTAAGGTCAAGGTTAAGGGTAAGATTAAGGTTAGGTTAAGGTTAGTATTAGGTTAAGGGTAAAGTTAAGGTTATGGTTAGGATAAGATTATGGTTAAGCTTAGGGGAAGGTCAAGGTTAATTTTTGGTTAAGGGTAAATTCAAGGTCAAGGTTAAGGTTGTGGTTATGGGAAGGTTAAGGTTAAGGTTAGGTTATAGTTAAGGTTAAGGACAAGGCTAAGGTTAAAGGTGAGATAAGGTTAAGGTTAAGGTAAGGTTAAGGTCAAGGTTAAGGTTAGGTTAAGGTTAGGGTTAGGTAAGGTTAAGGGTGAAGGTTAAGGGTAAGGTAAAGGTTAAGGTCAAGGTTAAGGCTAAGGTTACGGTTAGGTTAGGTTAAGGAAAAGCTAAGGTTATGGTTAGGTCAAGGTTCAGTTAGGTTAAGGTAAGGTTAAGGTTAGGTTAGACTATAGTTAAATTTAAGGTTAAGGTAAGGTTAAGGTTAAGGTTACGGTTAGGTTATGGTATGGTTAAGATAAGGTTAAGGGTTACAGATTTAGTTAGGTTAAGATTAATGGTTTAGTTAGGTTAAGGTTAAGGTGGTAAGGTTAAGGTTAAGGTTAAGGGTAAGGTCAAGGTTAAGGTTAAGGTTATGGTAATGGGAAGGTTAAGGTTAAGGTTATGGTTATGGTTAAGGTTATGGTTAAGGTTAAGGTTAGTTTATATTTAAGGTCAATGTTAAGTTTAAGGTTAAGGTTAAGGTTAAGGGTAAGGTCCTTAAGGTTAACCTTAACCTTAACCTTAACAAACCTTAACCTTCACCTTAAACTTAACCTTAATTATAACCTAACCCTAACCTTACCCTTAACCTTAACCTTAACTATACCCTTAACCTAACCTTAACCTTAACCTTAACCTTATCTTAACCTTAACCTAAACTTAACCTTGAATTTACCCTTAACGCAATATTAACCTGAACCTTACCCTTAACCATATCTTAACCTTAACCTTACCTTAACCTTAACCTTAACCTTAACCTAAACCTGAACCTTTACCCTAACCTTACCTTAACCTTAACCTTAACCTTAACCTTAAATTTACCCTTAACCTAACCTTAACCTTAACTTTAACTCTAACTTAACCCTAACCTTGACCAAACCTTAACTTTAACCTTAACTTAACCTTAACATTGACCTTAACCTTGAATTTACCCTTAACCCTAACCTTAACCTTAACCTTAACATTAACAAAACCCTTAACCTTAACCTTATCCTGACTAAACTCTTACCCTTAACCTAACATTAACCTTGACTTTACCCTTAACCTTAACCTTAACCTTAACGCTAACCATACCCTTAACCTTCACCTTAACCTTAAACTTGACTTTACCCTTAACCAAACCTTAACATTAACTATAACCTAACCCTAACGCTGACCTTAACGTTACCCTTAACCTTCACCAAAACCTTATCCTTAACCTTAACCTGACTAAACCCTTAACATTGACCTAACTGTAACCTTAACCATAACATTAACCTAACCTTAACCTTAACCTTAACATTATCTTTAATTTTACCCTAACCTTAAGGGTTTAGTCAGGTTAAGGTTAAGGTTAAGGGTTTGCTCACAGGAGGTTAAGGTTAAGGTTACGTTAAGGGTAAAGTCAAGGTTAAGGTTAAGGTTAAGGTTAGGTTAGGGTAAAGTCAAGGTTAAGGTTAGGTTAAGGTTCAAGTTATCATTTTAGTCAGGTTAAGGTTAGGTTAAGGTTAAGGATAAGGTTGAGGTTAAGGTTAGGTTAAGGTTAAGGATAAGGTTAAGGTTAAGGTTAGGTTAAGGTTAAGGATAAGGATAAGGTTAAGGTTAAGGTCAAGGTTATGGTTATGGGAAGGTTAAGGTTAAGGTTAGGTTATAGTTAAGGTTAAGGATTTGTTCAAGGTTAGGGTTAGGTTAAGGTTAAGGTAAAGGCTAGGTTAAGGGTAAAGTCAAGGTTAAGGTTATGGTTATTTAAAGGTTAAGGTTAAGGAGTTAAGTTTAGGTTAAGATAAATTCAAGGTTAAGGTTATGTTAAGGTTAAGATTAGGTTAAGGGTAAAGTTAAGGTTAAGGTTAAGGTTTGGTCAAGGTTAGGGTTAAGTTATAGTTAAGGTCAAGGTTAAGGTGAGGTTAAGGTTAATGTTAAGGGTTTGGTCAAGGTTAGGGTTATGGTTTAGGTTAAGGTCAAGATTAAGGTTAGGTTATAGTGAAGGTTAAGGTTAAGATAAGGTTAAGGTTAAGGTTAAGGTTAGGGTTAGGTTATAGTTAACGTCAAGGTTAGGTTAAGGTTATGGGTTTAGTCAGGTTAAGGTTAGGTTAGGTTAGGTTATGGGTTTGGTCAGGTTAAGGTTAAGGGTAAGGTTAAGTTTAAGGTTAAGGGTTTGGTCAAGGTTAGGGTTAGGTTATAGTTAAGGGTAAGGTTAAGGGTTATAGTTAACCCTAACCCTTACCAAACCCTTAAGGTTAAGGTTAGGTTAAGGTTAATATTATGCTAAGGGTAGGGTTAAGGTTAGGTTATAGTTAAGGTCAAGGTTAAGGTTGTGGTTAACGTTAAGGTTAGGTTATCGTTAGGTTAGGTTAAGGGTAAAGTTAATGTTAATTTTAAGGTTATGGTTAAGGTTAGGGTAGGGTTATAGGTTAAGGTTAAGGTTAAGTTAAGGTTAAGGTTAAGGTTAAGGGTAAAGTCAAGGTTAATTTTAATATTAGCTTAAGGTTAAGGTTAAGATTAGGTTAAGGTAAGGTTAAAGTTAAGGTTAAGGATAGGTTAAGGTAAGATTGAGGTTAAGGTTAAGGGTAAAATCAAGGTTAAGGTTAGGTCAAGGTTAAGGTTAAGGTTAGGTTAAGGGTAGAGTTAAGGTTAGGGTTAGGTTAAGGTAAAGGTTAAGGGTAAATTTAAGGTTAGGGTTAGGTTAAGGTTAATGTTATGGTTAGGCTAAGGTTAAGGTTAAGGTTAAGGTTAGGTTAAGGTTAATGATAAGATAACGTTAAGGTTAAGGTTAAGGTTAAGGTTAGGTTAAGGGTAACGTTAGGGTTAAGGGTAAGGGTAAGGTTAAGGTTAAGGTTAAGGTTAAGTTTAAGGTTATGGGTTTAGTCAGGTTAAGGTTAAGTGTAACGTTAATGTTAAGGTTAAGGGTTTGGTCAAGGTTAGAGTTAGGTTATAGTTAAGGGTAAGGGTAAGGGTGAAGGTTAATCCTAACATTGACTGAACCCTTAAGATTAAAGTTAGGTTAAGGTTAATATTACATTAAGGGTAGCGTTAAGGTTAGGTTATAGTAAGGTTAAGGTTATGGTTAAGGTTAAGGTTAGGTTATAGTTAGGTTAGTTTGAGGGTAAAGTTAAGGTTAAGGTTAAGGTTAAGGTTACGGTTAAGGTTAGGGTAAGGTTAAAGGTTATGGTTAAGGTTACGAGTTTAGTCAGGTTAAGGTTCTAGTTAAGGTTAAGGTTATGGGTTTAGTCAAGTTAATTTTAAGGTTAAGGTTAAGTTAAAGTCAAGGTTAAGGTTAAGATTAGGTTAAGGTTAAGTTTAAGATTAGGTTAAGGTTAAGGCTAAAGTTAAGGCTAAAGTTAGGTTAAGGTAAGGTTAAGGTTAAGGGTAAACTCAAGGTTAAGGTTAGATTAAGGTTAAGATAAGGTTAAGGTTAAGGTTAAGATTAGGTTAAGGGTAAAGTTAAGGTTAGGGTTAGGTCAAGGTTAAGTTTAAGTTTAGGTTAAGGGTAAAGTTAAGGTTAAGGTTAGGTTAAGGTTATGGTTAGGCTAAGGTTAAGGTTAAGGTTAAGGTTAAGGGTAAATTTAAAGTTAAGGTTAGGTTAAGGTTAAGGTTAATATAAGGTTAAGGTTATGTTTAGGGTAAATTCAAGGTTAAGGTAAAGTTAAGGTTAAGGTTAGGTTAAGGTTAGGGTAAATGTTGAGGTTAAGGTTAAGGCTAAGGGTTTGGTCATGGTTAGGGTTAGGTTATAGTTAAGGTCAAGTTAAGGTTAAGCTTAAGGTCAAGGTTACGGGTTTAGTCAGGTTAAGGTTAAGGTTAAGGCTAAAGTTGGGTTAAGGGTAAGGTTAAGGTTAAGGGTAAAGTTAAGGTTAAGGTTAATGTTACGGGTTTAGTGTGGTTTGGGTAAGGTTAAGGTTAGGTTAAGGGTGAAGTTAAGGTTAAGGTTATGGTTAAGGTTAGGTTCAGGTTTAGGTTAATGTTAAGATTTGGGTTAGGGTTATGTTTAGGGGAAGGTTAATGTTAAACTTAATGTTAAGTTTAAGGTTAAGGTTAAGGGTCAAGGTTAAGGTTAAGTGTTTGGTCAAGGTTAGGGTTAGGTTATAGTTAAGGTCAAGGTTAAGGTAAAGTTAAGATAAGGTTAAGGGTAAGGTTATGGTTAAGGTAAGGTTAAGGATAAAGTTAAGGTTAATGTTAGGTTAAGTTTAAGGGTAAGGTTAAGGTCAAGGTCAAGGTTAAGGTTAAGGGTAAGGTTAATGTAAGGGTAAGTTTAACCTTAACCTAACCTTAATCTTAACCTTGACCTCAAGGTTAAGGTTAAGATTAGGTTAAGGGTAAGGTTATGGTTAGGTTAAAGGTTAAGGGTAACGTTAATGGTAAAGTTATGGTCAAGTTTATGGTTAAGTAAATGGTAAAGTCAAGGTTAAGGTTAGTATTAGGTTAAGGGTAAAGTCAAGGTTAAGGTTAAGGTGAAGGTTAATGGTAAGGTTAAGACTAAAGTTAAGGTTAAGGTTAAGATTAGGGTAAAGTTAAGTTTAGGTTAAGTTATGGTTAAGGTCAAGGTTAAGGTTAGGTTATGGTGAAGGCTAAGGTTAAGGTTAAGGGTGAAGGTTAAGGGTAAGGTTAAGGTTAAGTCTTGTATCCTTGACATTCACCCTTAACCTTAACCTAACCTAACTAAACCCATGACCCTTAACTATAACCTCCCTTAATCTTATCTTAACCTTACCTTAACCTTAACCTTAACCTTAAATTTACCCTTAACCTAACCTTGACTATAACCTAAGGGTTAAGGTTAAGGTTGTGGTTAAGGGTAATGTTAGGGTTAAGGTTAAGGGTAAGGTTATGGTTAAGGTTAAGGTTAAGTTTAAGGTTATGTGTTTAGTCAGGTAAAGTTTAAAGGTTTGGTCAAGGTTAGGGTTAGGCTATCGTTAAGGGTAAGGGTAAGGGTGAAGGTTAACCCTAACCTTGACCAAACCCTTAAGGTTATGGTTAGGTTAAGGTTAAGATTACATTAAGGGTAGGGTTAAGGTTATGTTATAGTTAAGTTCAAGGTTAAGGTTATGGTTAAGGTTAAGGTTAGGTTATAGTTAGGTAAGGTTAAGGGTAAAGTTAAGGTCAAGGTAAAGGTTATGGTTTAAGGTTAGGGTAAGGTTAAAGGTTATGGGTTTAGTCAGGTTAAGGTTAAGGTTACGGGTTTATTCAGGTTAAGATTATAGTCAAGGTTAAGGTTAAGGTTAAGTTAAGGTTAAGGTTACAGGTTTAGTCAGGTTAAGGATAAGGTTAAGGTTAAGGGTAAATTCAAGGTTAAATTTAATATTAGGTTAAGGTTAAGGTTAAAGTTAAGGTTAAATTTAGGTTAAGGTAAGGTTAAGGTTAAGGTTAAGGGTAAATTCAAGGTTAAGTTTAGGTTAAGGTTAAGGTGAAGGTTAAGGTTGGGTTAAGGGTAAATTTAAGGTTAGGGTTCGGTTAAGGTTAAGGTTAGGTTAAGGGTAAAGTTAAGGTTAAGTTTAGGTTAAGTTTAAGGTTATGGTTAGGCTAAGGTTAAGGTTAAGGTTAAAGGTAAAGTTAAGGTTAAGGTTACGTTAAGGTTAAGGTTAAGATAAGGTTAAGGTTAAGGTTAGGTTTAGGGTAAAGTCAAGGTTAAGGGAATGTTAAGGTTAAGGTTAGTTTAAGGTTAAGGTTACGGTTAGGGTAAAGTTTTAGGTTAAAGTTAAGGTTAAGGGTTTGTTCAAGGTTAGGGTTAGGTTATAATTAAGGTCAAGGTAAGGTTAAGGTTATGTTAGGTCCCTATATTACTAGTATAGTCTCTTATTGTTGTTAGTGCAACCCCCTTATTGTTATTATTGTACCCTTGTAACCCCCATTTTATTATTATCGTGCCCTTAAATTAATATTGTTAGGTCGGCTAGGATTACATTGTGGCCAAATAGGATTACATTATGGCCCCATGGACTCCTATATATAGAAAGGAGGTTTTGTAAATTGGATCATCGAAGATTTGTTCATTTATGTAATGTATTGGAGGTTGCCCCCTCGAAGTGGCTTATTTCTAAGGCGTTGATATCTTTTTTCTTCTATTTTTGGAGCTGGTTACACAACATTTGGTATCAGAGCTTTGGATTCTAGGGTTTCACTGCTCCAAACAGGTCATCGTGGAATTTTCGCTATAAATTTTTTTCTACGAAGTCTCAGAACCTGCAATTTTTAGGGTGCAATTTGAAATCTGAGGAATATTGTCTAAAAATTTGAGCTTAGGATTCGAAATGTTTCGGAGATATGATCTGTGGAAGTTAGGTATTTTCGGGCTCCTAAACGAGGGTCAGCCATTGGAATTTGTGCTATAACATTTTTTATACAAAGGTTCAAAATCTGAAATTCATATGGTGGGAAGCTGAAATCCTAAGGAAATTCGTCAAAAAATTTCAGAGCTTGGTTCGCAATATTTGTGGAGATAAGATCTGTGGAAGGTAGTGCTTTTTCAGGCTTCTAAGTTGCATCTCAAAGAGGTGATCATGGGAAAAGTTCAATAACTCTCTCTCTGGGCATCAGATTGGAGTGCTGTAAAAATTGGCCGCAAGTAAACAGATTGTAGTTTCTTCGCTATCAATTTTAGAGACAAAGGATGAAACAGTGATACGTGGCAAGTCATAAAATTTCGCTCTACTGAACCAGTCCATAATTAGGTAATTATGGGAGATTGGACACAACTTTGTCTTGGAGAATTCAAATCAGGTCAGACCTATGGCATTCGAAAGATAATTCATAGGGCTACATTGGTACCAAAATTCGGATATTTAAGTGCTGCAATCACATAGATAATCCAATTTCAATATGGAGCTCCTCAAAAGAAAGAAAAATGTGTGTATTTTTTTTTTCCGAATTGCATAAGTCTTGTTTGAAGAATCAATTTTAATTGAATCCAAGGGCATATTGTAGAATAGATATTAGTATTGAGTTATAAAATATGCCCCGTAAAAATAATTCAACACCCATTAAGCCTTCGAAAGGCTCTACTATGACTCCTCATGAAGATGAAGAATTGCAACATGATCTATCAAAATTACAAGAGCAAGTGCAACAAATTTCACTCTGAAGCAACAAAAAATGAAATGGAAGTTTTGAAGAAAGGTGTGGAAGTGAATATGGATGGCATGGAAGCTGGCATGGAATCTAAGATGGAAAACATGAAGAAAATTCTAAAAACAGACATCGAAGGTTTGAAAAAGTTGATACAAGAAATGTTTCCTAATGGTGAAAAGATAGTAGAAGAACCTCATGATGAGAACAAAATAAATGTTAATCGTGATTTCATAAACTCTAATGTTGGCGGGAAGAACCACCATATTCCAAGAATGGATATGAGGAAGTTTGATGGAAAGGATCCTGTAACATGGATAATACAGATGGAGCAATATTTTGATCTCCATAATGTGCAAAACACACAAAAGGTACGCATTTCAACTTTACATTTAGAAAAAAATAAATTTGTATGGTATCGATGGCTTTTCTCCTGTAAAAAAATTGTCACTTGGTCAATTTTTATGGAGGAAATGATAGCATATTATGAGGATACAAAGAGAAACACCTTCTTTAGCTAACTCATAAATCTCAAACAAAAGGGTTTAGTGGGGGAGCACTTTGAGGACTTCCAAAAATTGAATATAAGGGTAACTGATATTCCAGAGGAACACAGGATTGATCTCTTCATAGGCACTTTAAAGGATAACATCCAACATGAAGTTCACGTTTTGGAGGCTGAATTCATTGGAGAAGGCATTCGGGTTGGCAGAAAAAGTTGAATGTAAAATAATGGCGACAAGGAAGCCTATCACTCAATTCTATAAAGAAGGAAGTGTTGCTACGTCTAGATTTCCACAACCTACAAGGTTGACACCACAAAAATTGGAAGAAAAAAGAGAAAAGGGCTTTGCTACAGTTGTGATTGTTAGCCCCCCTATGAAATTTTTGACAAGCAAATAGGGGGCTAAATTGTTTTTGAGTCTTCAAGGAATGCATTTCCTCTGAAAACACAGTCTCCTTGAAGCCTCTCTGTGTCTTTTATCCTTTGATTAAATCCCCTCTACTGATTTCCCTTATAAGCCTCTCTGCTATGTGAAGAAATGACCAAAGGCCTCCTTTCCCCTTTATTTTACCCTCATTTAGCCTCTTGTTATTCCTCCTTGTCTCCCATTCTATTTCCCCATTTACCTCCACAATCCCCTTGAATCCTTCCCTTACTCTTTATTTCCCATTTTCCCCCTTGTCGTTTCCCTTTAAACCCCTTAAAATCCATTTAAAAGGGCTAAAAACCCATATTTCGACCTTATTATAAGGCCTAGCCCCTTTCCCGTTAAGCCCCTCCAACCACTTCCCCACATATGCCCTTCCCCAAGACCAAGCGCTTAAGCCTTGGGGGCCAATCGCAATCGAAACAACCAGCAGGTGCATTTCCTTTGTAACACTCAAAAAACCCGATGCGATTGTTTTATTTTGACAAGCCCCGCGGCACATTCTGCACCGTTGATCTCCCCTGATGATCCAACGGCTATCGCTCTCCCTTGCTGATCGCAATCGAAAGTTTGTGTGTGTCTCATGTTCGTGCCTTTCGATCGATCGCAACCTTGTCTTCGGATTCCCCTGGAGTCCAACCCTCTCCGATTGCGATTGGCCCAGGTTCATCTGTCAGTAGTTGGGTTAAGATCTAACGGTTTTGATTCAGCTCGCCCTCCACTCTGCCGGGTCCCCCATCCATGCTCCGCTCCATTTTTTGCGCCCTTTTCTTTAATAATTCGCTCAAGTGAAAGCCTTTGGCCCATCTACACTAGCGATCATTTCTCATCCCTCTGCCTTATTTCCTTTATTTTCCTTAGTTTTGCCACCACTTTCCATCGTTTCTCCACTCTTCGCCAGTGATTCCTCCACCTCACGAGTATTTCTCCACCAGCACCCAGTCTTATAAAACGGGTTTATTTTAAATTGTGCGAGATAGCACGGAAGAGAGGCCAATTTAGCGGCCAAATGGGATAGCGAGAGGCAGTTTAAGGGATTTGAGCTTGTAAGTGAGGTGTGGTTAGAATCCGCATTCAAAGAATTAAGCCCAGCACATTTGAAGACTGATGAGCGCACCAGCAAGTAATTACTGCGCTACCTAACAGCAGAGTACTCTTTCTCCAGGCGTACACCATTCCTACAACGTTCTCCATGCCTCTCGAGCCTAGGGAAATTAAATGCGCAGACAGGAGCTTCATTAAAGACTGTCTGAGCAGCAGTAATGGAGGTATGGAGAAATCGTAGACTTCCATCCATGTCATTTATTTCACAGTGGCAGCGCAGAGCTCCAGACAGCCAGAAGGACTCTAAAAGAAATATCCGAGGTCAATCGGCCTGACAGAGGCTTCCCTAGCCGGCATACAGAGTACATACATCGCTGCATTCAGCCATTAAGCAGCATGGGCGTGGACACTTCCACCGATTCTATCTTAATGTGATCAATTAATTGTCTATCTACCTCTGTCTCTTCCTCTTCTCCTATAAAATCCCTGAGAACGAATTGTAAAGGTTGTTTTTGCCTTGCTGGGCATCTGCTGTTAGGGGGATTCATTCTTGACTGTTAGAACAGTCGTGGGAGGGAGTAGCAGAGTAGTTGTATGTAATAGGCTAGGAGGAGAAGTCTGGACTGTAACAGCTGTTGAGCCATATTGTACATGACTGGTTTTGCATCAATTAATCAAAGCACATTTCATAGGATCCTAGTCTATTACTATTGGTGATGTTCTTCTTTACTCTGTTTATTACATTTCCATATTGTTTCATGTTCTTCTGGTAGGCATCAGAATAATGGTATAGGATTCACCCTTGTTAGGTGCCCTATGTTGTCTGCTCTCCCTACCTTTATGTTTTCTGCTCTATGTGCTATCTAAGAGCTGGTTTCAGTCAATTTAACCAGCGCAACGGATGTTATTGCCTGCTGGCTGATGTATGAATTGGTTGAGTTAATTCTTAGAAGTTCTTGTTGGGTTTAAGCTGGAAGGTTTGGGAACACTGGGGATAAGTGTTAGCCCTGTCCACTAGAATCCTTGCGCGACCAGCTGGCCTTTCTAAGATCCCTGCTGTTAATCTTATCCCTGTTTTTCTCTTGGAGTTGCTAAAGCAGACCTGGAGTTAAATGACCTCTGGTCTGATCTATAAGCTGCCCCTTTGTCTCTTTGGGAGCAGCCTTTGAGTATGTCCAAGCAGGTCTGGAGTTAAATGACCTCTGACCTTATCTATGGACAGAAAATTGGTTGCTTTCCTTCTTTCACTTTCCTCCTTAATGTTCCATCCCATCATCTGCCTAAAAGATCCTTTAGTGTAGATGACTTGCCCTTTGAAAGCCTTGGCTAGTGGATGCAAGTAATTTCCTTTTATGACTCCATAGCCCAATGGATGGCACGGTCTTGGCCCTTTCTCCGTACTGAAACAGCCTGTTATTTTGTTCCTTTCCTCCCACTGCTTTCTCAGTCCATGATCTCGTGACCAACCCAGCAACCCTTCAACCAAATTATTTAAAACCCCCCTTTGCGCTTCATAACTAGCCTAACATCTCATCTTGAGCCTCAAAGATATATCATTCTTTGTTTTATTGGAGAGATCCCTCTCCGGGTCCAGGAGGGCTAGATCCTAGGGCCCCAAAGTGGTTTGATATTGTCTCATCTTTTGGTATTGCCAAATCTGCCAAAACATGGGAACCCCAACATAATGGCGACTCCACTGGGGACAGATCAGTCAGCTTTGATTTGGTAAACCACTGTGGTGGACAGTAGGTTGTGAATCATCCACCTGGCGACTCCACAATTCCTGAATGATTAAAATACTCTGCTGGTAATCAGCTGGCCACTGATTATCTGTGGTTTTACATAAGACTCCACTGGGAGATCAGTCGTAGTGCAACATCATCCCTACCAAATGGAAGACTTTGAGTTGAGCCCCCTTGAAGAGTTTCGTTGTGGAATATCAGAAATATTGGCTCAACTCAGAAGTAAAGACCTTCCAGAAGTTCTGCATTTCAGCTCAAGATTCAATGACCAGCTTGAGCTGAAGAAGGTCGTCCTAGAAGTACTGGCGGTGAGATATGAGGCTGAGATTGAACTCTTGAACTCACAAGAGAAATCATACGAGTTCAGAGACCCCAGAGCATTCTTGGAAAGTCTCCCGCCCCCTAAAAGAGAAGAAATTCCACTGCTCTTCGAAATACAAGAAGAAGAAGATCCGGTTTCCCAGAGCCACCTTGAAGATGCAGTGGATAATACAAGAATCAGAGCTGCCCAGGATGTAGACAGCCTACCAATCATGGCAGGCCAGAAAGAAGAAAGCATACATCAAATGTTCGTGGATCCTGTGGCAGAGTACATGGAGGCCCTGATATGCTCGAACGCTCCAGCATTGATCCTCAGCACGGGCCAGATTCATCAGAGATGGTCACTACTGATGGTGACCACAGTTTTGAAGAGCCACGAGCAGAGCACCCTGTGGTTATCTCTGACAGGCGGCCAGTGCTCATATCCTTTTTCACTACTACTTGACTGGCTGTATTGGATTTATCATATCACCTAGAACATCAGAGATTTCCAGTTAGAGTAGGGTAGGTAGGAAGCTCAATAAAGCTTAGTCTATGAGCAAGTAGATTAGTTGTTTCAGTTTCAGTTTTAGAAGGTAGAGAAGAAACCTGCTAGACAGTCTAATCCTAGCAGGTAGTAGTGTAGGTAGAGAAACATATGAGACCAACAGTCTAATCTGGTCTCATGGAGTAATAAGGGTAGAAGTAGATTAGGTTTATTTTTCCTGTTTGAAAAGACTGATGATGTAAAGGGTCTGCAAGTCCAAATGTACCCAAGAAGAAAAAATGATAGGACTGTAGTGTGGGTAGGTAGTTGTTTGGAAGAATTTTACTGCTGATATGTTGTCTTCACAGTTTGTGGCAGCTGATCTAAAGAAAGAAAGGGATGGTTCAAGCAGCAGGCATCTGGCCTACACCAAGAGATCATCTTCTGGTTTCTTGGCTCCTTCAAGAAGAAGCCATCCCCATGTGGAGCCACTGTTAGCCCCCCTATGAAATTTTTGACAAGCAAATAGGGGGCTAAATTGTTTTTGAGTCTTCAAGGAATGCATTTCCTCTGAAAACACAATCTCCTTGAATCCTTTTCGTGTATTTTATCCTTTGACAAATCCCCTCTACTGATTCCCCTTTTAAAGCCTCTCTGTTATGTGAAGAAATGCCCAAAAACCTCCTTTCCCCTTTATTTTACCCTCATTTAGCCTCTTGTTATTCCTCCTTGTCTCCCATTCTATTTCCCCATTTACCTCCACAATCCCCTTGAATCCTTCCCTTACTCTTTATTTACCATTTTCCCCCTTATCGTTTCCCTTTAAACCCCTTAAAATCCATTTAAAATGGGCAAAAACCCACTTTGCGACCGTGCTATAGGCACTAGCCCCTCTTCCGCTGGCCCCTTAACCACTTCCCCACATATGCCCGTCACCCCAAGACCAAGCGCTTAAGCCTTGGGGGCCAATCGTGATCGAAACAACCGGCGGGTGCATTTCCTTTGTAACACTCAAAAAACCCGATGCGATTGTTTTATTTCGTTAAGTCCACCGATCGTGTTCTCCACCGTTGATTTCCCCGCCAGATCGATGGCCAGCAGTAATCGCAGCCCCCCGCTCGATCACAATCAAAGGTTTGTGTGTGTCACATGTTTGTGCCCTCCGATCGATCGCAACCTTGTCTTCCGATTCCCCCGATTACAACCCTCTCCGATTGCGATTGGCCCAAGTTCATCCTGTTCGTCCGTTGGGTTAAGATCTAACGGTTTTGATTCAATAGCCCTCCACCTCTACCGGGCCCCACATCCATGCTCTGCTCCATTGTTTTGCGCCCTTTTCTTTGTAATTCGCTCAAGTGAAAGCCTTTGGCCATCTACACTAGCGATCATTTCTCCGCCACTCTACACTGTTTCCACTTTTTTCCTTAGTTTCGCCACCACTTTACATCATTTCTCCACTCTTCCGCCATCGTTCCTCCGCCTCCACAGTATTTCTCCACCACTGCCCGGGTTATAAACAAGTTTATTTTAAATTTTGCAGATAGCACAGAGAGGCCAATTCAGCGGCCAAATGGGATAGCAGAGACGGATTTAAGGGATTTGAGCCTGTAAGTGAAGATTAATGGTTATAATCCCACATTCAAAGAATTAAGGCACTGTTTGAAGACTAAGATTGCACCAGCAAGTCATAACTGCGCCACCTAACAGCAGAGCGTGTTTACTCCAGAAGTACACCTTCCTACAGCGATCTCCATGCCTCCTCGAGCCCAGGGAAATTAAATACACAGACAGGAGCTTCATTAAAGACTGTCTGAGCAGCAGTAATGGAGGTATGGAGAAGTCGCGGACTTCCATCCATGTCATTTATTTCAGAATGGCGGCCATGAGCTCCAAGCTCGAAGGACTCTAAAAAGAAATATCTCACGAGGTCAATCGACACGATGAGAGCTTCCCTAACCGACCTACGTACATCTTATTTGGCACGTACGTCGCCAGTATGGGCGTGAACACTTCCGCCTACTTGTCTTAATGAGTCTCTTTATTTGTCTATATACTTGTTTCTTCCTCTCCTCTAAAATATCCCCGAGAACGCAATGGAAAGGTTGTTGTTCGCTTCTTAGCATCGTTCTTCATTTGAAAGATTCATTCTTGTTTGTTAGAACGATCGTGGGAGAGTAAACGGAGGTAGTTACATGTAATAAGTACAGGAGGAGAAAAGTACGTTTATACTTGACCATTAAGCAGTAATATAGTAGTTTTGCATCAATTAATCAAAGCACATTTCACTGGATCCTGGTATATTGCTATTGGTGATGTTCTTCTTTACTCTGTTTTTTACATTTCCATATTGTTTCATGTTCTTCTGGTAGGCATCAGAATAATGGTATAGGACTCACCCTTGTTAGGTGCCCTATGCTTCACACTCTCCTACAGCTATGTTTTACTTGCTCTATGTACTGTCTAGAGGAAATTTGGATTTCCCAGTCGATTTAACCAGCGCAGCGGATGTTATTGCCTGCTGGCTGATGTATGAATTGGTTGAGTTAATTCTTAGAAGTTCTTGTTGGGTTTAAGCTGGAAGGTTTGGGAACACTGGGGATAAGTGTTAGCCCTGTCCACTAGAATCCTTGCGCGACCAGCTGGCCTTTCTAAGATCCCTGCTGTTAATCTTATCCCTGTTTTTCTCTTGGAGTTGCTAAAGCAGACCTGGAGTTAAATGACCTCTGGTCTGATCTATAAGCTGCCCCTTTGTCTCTTTGGGAGCAGCCTTTGAGTATGTCCAAGCAGGTCTGGAGTTAAATGACCTCTGACCTGATCTATAGACAAAAAATTGGTTGCTTTCCTTCTTTCACTTTCCTCCTTAATGTTCCATCCCATCATCTGCCTAAAAGATCCTTTAGTGTAGATGAATTTCCCTTTGAAAGCCTTGGCTAGTGGATGCAAGTAATTTCCTTTTATGACTCCATAGCCCAATGGATGGCACGGTCTTGGCCCTTTCTCCCTGCTGAAACAGCCTGCTATTTTGTTCCTTTCCTCCCACTGCTTTCTCAGTCCATGATCTCGTGACCAACCCAGAAACCCTTCAACCAAATTATTTAAAACCCCCCTTTGCACTTCATAAATAGCCTAACATCTCATCTTGAGCCTCAAAGATATATCATTCTTTGTTTTATTGGAGAGATCCCTCTCCGGGTCCAGGAGGGCTAGATCCTAGGGCCCCAAAGTGGTTTGATGTTGTCTCATCTTTTGGCATTGCCATATCTGCCAAAACATGGGAACCCCAACAGTGATATCAAATAAACTAAAAGTCATAAGTGTGCTGAGAAGAAATTATTTTACATAGATTGTGAAGAGGAAGAAGAAAATGAACAAGAAGAGGATATACACCAAGAACCAACCCTAGAAGAGGAAGAAATGAATCCGACCATATCGTGTAATGCACTGGCAGGAATTACCACTCCTCAAACTCTCAATATAGAAGGACAAATTAAGAAGAAAAAGGTAATAGTGTTGATTGATTCAGGTAGCACCCATAGTTTTATTCATTGTAAGGTAGCCAAGGAATTAAATTTTTTCCTATACCCAGCACCAGAATGTCAAGTGATTGTTGCAAATGGAAGAACTATAAATTTCTCTGGAAAATGCCATAATATCAAGCTAACCATGGGGGAATATGTATTGAATAGTCCAATTCTTTCCATTCCTATGGGAGGTGTTGATGTTGTACTAGGATTACAATGGTTACAATCTTTGGGGACGGTAGCTTTTAATTTTCAAGAACTTTTCTTGAAATTTTTTTCAGAAGGAAAGGAAGTCGAATTATGGGGTATTGAAGGCAAGCTGAGAAGGATAATAAGCTATAATTTCATGACAAAGCTTCTAAAGAAAGAACAACGAGGCGTAATTGCACAATTATGCTCACTAGAAGTTCTGACATCAAAATCATCTATTTCTGCAGATCTCCAACAAGTCTTGGACAATCATTCCAAGGTGTTTGAAACTCCCAAAGGAATCCCACCTATTCATGAGATCATGCTATTCATTTGATTCCAGGAATTTTTCCTCCAAACATTAGGCCTTATAGATATCCTTACTTCCAAAAGAGCGAAATTGAACATATGATTGCAGAAATGTTAGAGGCAGGTATAATTCAACCTAGTCAAAGTTCTTTCTCTGCTCCTGTAGTATTGGTACACAAGAAGGATGGATCATGGTGAATGTGTCCGGATTATAGGGAGCTCAATAAGATCACCATTAAAGACAAATTTCCCATTCTTGTGATTGATGAATTATTGGATGAATTACATGGAGCAATTTATTTTACCAAGTTGGATCTTCGTTCAGGATATCATCAAATTAGAATGAAGACTGAAGATATTCCAAAAACAACATTTCGACCTCATGAGGGTCATTATGAATTTTTGGTCATGCCTTTTGGCCTTACCAATGCACCTTCTACATTTCAAGGGTTGATGAATTCCATTTTCAAACCCTTCCTTAGAAGATTTGTGCTAGTATTTTTTGATGATATACTAATCTACAGCAGGTCTTGGAAGGATCATGTTGAACATGTTGACAGGGTGCTCAAACTATTGCGGGAGAAACAATTATATGCAAAAACATCCAAATGTTTCTTTGGAGTACAAGAGGTGGAATATCTGGGTCATATTATATCTCACGAGGGTGTTAAAGTAGACCCTAACAAAATTAAAGCCATTAATGAATGGAAAGTCCCCAAGACAATAAAGCAGTTGCGAGGATTTCTCGGGTTAACAGGCTATTATCGCAAGTTTGTTAAGAATTATGGGAGAATAGCAGCATCTCTAACAACATTATTGAAGAAAGATGCATTTTCATGGACTCCTGAAGCAACTAAGGCCTTTGAACGTCTTAAAGAGGCAATGTGCCTAGCACCGGTCTTAGCTACACCAGACTTCACAAAAACCTTTATTGTGGAATGTGATGCCTCAGGAAATGGAATTGGTGCAGTTTTAATGCGGGAAGGAAGACCCATTGCTTTTGAAAGTCATCCAATCAAAGGAAAGTATTTACAAAAACCTATTTATGAGAAGGAAATGTTAGCAATACTGCATGCACTAAAGAAAAGGCGAACTTACCTAATGGGAAGACACTTCAAGGTAAAAACTGATCATGATAGTCTTAAACACTTTTTGGAACAAAGACTATCTTCAGAAGAGCAGCAAAAATGGGTCACAAAGATGTTGGGTTATGACTTTGAAATAATCTACAAAAAGGAAAAGCTTAATGTTGTTGCAGATGCACTCTCAAGAAAGAATGAAGAGGTGGAAGCATTGCTTTGTGCCATTTCTATTATCCAACCAGATTGGATAACTGAAGCAAGAGATGAAAGGAAGAAGGACAAAGATGTATGGACACTCATTCAAAAGTTGCAGCAAAATCCTAGTACATCTGATACATGTAGTTGGAAAAATGATTCCTTATGGTACAAAGTTCGCTTATATCTTTGTAATAATTCCCAACTAAAACAAAAGATTCTTCTGGAATTGCACACTTATCCTTTAGGAGGACACTTAGGATTTTTTAAAAATTACCACAAGGTGAAGAGAGAATTTTTTTGGGATGGCCTTAAATTTGATATTCAAAAGTTTGTGGCAGAATGTTTGGTTTTCCAACAGAATAAAGTGGAAACAATTAAGACCCCAGGACTTCTACAACCTTTATCCATTCCAAGTCAACGTTGGGAGGAGATTTCAATGGATTTTATCAACATTTTACCTAAGTCTGGAGGAAAGAGTGTCATTGTGGTACAAATCAGCCCTTCGGCCTAAATTTTTGGCCTAATGCTCCCCCATGATCTTTCAAACCTGTTATCTGGCCGAAAACCTTCATATTCTGTTTGTCGTTACCCTTTTCCGCCCGAAAAATCCACTCTGCAAAGGTTAAAATCCATATTTAAAAACATATCGGGCCTAGCCCCTGCAGTCTTAGCCCCTTCGTTTTATTCCCCATATGACTCAAGCGCGAGACCGCGCGCCAGGCGGAAAGGGGCTAACTGTCCAAAGTTTCGGGTGCACTCGTGGCCGTCCAATCAGAAGTAAATCGATGGAGCGGAGTCTATTTTACTTGGTGGCCCCCGCGTCTGTATCCCATCGCAGAAAACCATTGGTTTCATTCCACACCACCTATTTGAGGCCGACGGTATTTCCCGCGGACCCAGCGATTCCATACGCTGGGTGACGCGTGTCCCTCTGTACATCCCGAAACCATTTTCATTTCGCGCATTATCGTTCAGTTGTGGGCTGCCCAGTGGAATCTATCACCATCGTTAGATCTGTGAGCCCCCATACTACGGTGATAATTCGGCGAAGTTGCGCGATTTTTACCCGCCGTATAAAGCGCCCTGGGCCCGCTATATTTCGCCCCAAATGTTGTTCCAACCGTCGATCTCGTCTTAAGGACGAAGGGTCAGGATTGTCCACGTAATTGATTGATGATTAAGTCCACCTCCCACCACGCCATCAACCCGTATCTCCACGTCATGCCCCCCATGCAATCTTTCATACATCCACTTGTCTAAATCCGATCCATTTATTGTATTTTGAAGTTCTTACGTTATAATCCTTTACCGGCTCATTCTTCACTCTTCCATTACATTTTATTCCTTATGTCTTGTTCATGAGGAGATTTTCATCCTCAGCATTTATTTCATGAAGTTGTAGCAGAGTACTTGCACCAGTTCAGCACCGCCAAACATGCATAGGCGGGTTTTTCTTTCAAATTCGTTTTAAATAAGATCATTAAATGTATATCACCTACCTCATTCTCGAGAGTTTTCTCCTTCTCCTATAAAAACTAGAAAGAAAGACATTGTAAGGGTTCCAGATTTCTATCAGCATCTGTGCAGTGAAAGGCTTTGTATACATCTTGTAAAGTTTCTGTATGAAGGCTCAAAGCCCGTAGGGTCTCAGTGAGGAGGAGTTATAACTGTAATGAGGATTCTGGTCTTTGGTATCTCACAGTATGTAATTTTCTCTTATGTGTTAATATAAAATCTCATTTCATGCTATTTATCTTCTTGTATCATGTTCTAGAATGCGAGTGGCTCACTGGTCTTAAGTAAGGATTCATCCTAGTTGGTGCCCATACTTGGATTAGTCAAGCACTTTAAATAGGCCTAGTCATGATATAATGTTCCATGTTCATTTCATCCATATTTTCTGCTATATTAGTTACTTGAGGAGGGTGCTTTTAAAACGCCATTTTCATGTATGGATTCTTAGTTGGATAAGCCCATATGTGGTTCTGTTGTGTATCTGGGTATCAGCCTCATGCTAGCTAGTATCTTCTTCATGTTTCTTCACTGCATCCACTTTCTGATATTTGATTTCTGTGTCATATTATTTGAACTGGCCCTCTTTGCAGTAAGCTGTCTCTTAACTGTCTGATGCATTTGTATTGGAGTTTTGCATGTTGTTCCTACATTATTCTTATCTTTGTATCAGCTTCTGAGAGAGTTTGGTTCCATTTAAACTAATTTCCTTGTTTTACAAGAGATAGTAAGAGAGATTTTGGATTGACACCCAAGCTATATTTCATGTTCTCTTGCTATGATAAGATGTCCTAGGCACTGGTCTATGGCAACTCTAGACTGTCTCTAGGGGATGAAAAAATTGTCTACAACATCTTTCTGGCGCCATTGCCGCGGACGAATTTGAGAATATCAGTTTCCCTGGGCCTCGACAAATCATATTCACTCTCTAATCAGGTGAGCACAGAGAGTTGAAGAGTTGTATATCTCTCACCTTGGCGACTCCACTGTTCTTTATTTGATAAATCTATTGGTAGTCCTGGCTCCTCGTAAGCCACATTTGAGGTCAGATACATCTCAATAAAAGACACCCTACATGTCTGACCCAGAGAAGATCATTCATAAAAGAATTTGGAAAGAGAGGAAATCAGTTCGTGCTGAAATCCCTGAATATTCTGTAGCAGAGTGTACACCCTCTTCTTCTCAAGAAATTAGAACCGAACATCCCGATTCCACCGAAGAAAATCCCGAGTATTATTTAGAAAGTCCACCTAGGGGAAGTGCCAGGATTGAAGAGGATTTTCGTCCTACTCCTGAGGCTGAGGAAATTAAAGAAGTTACAGAGGTAGCCTTTGTTAATCATGAATTGTTTCCATCCACACCCCAAACCTCTGTACAACACCTCCCAATTGTCACACATACTCCACTCCCTCTGCCTCCTCTTCCTTCATTTGTATCTCAGACTGTTGCACAACCCCCACCTCATCCAATGGCGAATGTACCAGCTTTTTTATTGAACAAATATGCTCCACTAGCCTTACCCCAAGTGCTAAATGATATGCCACAGGATTATTTGAAGATTCTACCTAGATTTAATGGAGAAAATGAAATTGATGCTCAGAAACATCTTGAGACTTTCTGCTCCTTTGCAGAAAACTTAAATGTTGAACATTTGGATGTGGTCTTAAGATTATTTGTACAATATTTGGAGGGTGAAGCCAGAAAATGGTTCAAGACCTTGGGAAACCGTTCAGTGACCACCTGGGATGACATGGAGAATAATTTTCTCAGGAAATGGGGAGAAAAGAAAGACCATGGACAGTGTCTTACTGAGTTTAATACTCTGAAGAAGAAACATAATGAAGGAGTGTCAGAGTTTATCAAGAGATTTAATAAGTTATATCTAAATCTCCCTGCTGATATGAAGCCACATCAGAATGCTGCCAAAGTTGTTTTCATAGCAGCATTTGACTCAGATTTTGGATTCTCTCTAAGGGAAAGAAATACTGCTACCTTAGATGATGCTCAGTCAGATGCTCTGGAGTTGGAAGCAAACTTTGCCTCCACTGGGAAATTAAAGGGAAAAGTTGAACAAGATACTAGGAGGAGAGGTAAAGAAGAGGTCTCCTCCTCTAGCCAAGAGAAGGATTCAGACAAGATGGATGAAATAAGCAAGATGATTAAGAAGATGGTCAAACTTGAACTAGAGGCAAAGAACCCAGCTCCCAAGAATTTTTATAATGCTCCAAACAGAGGATACAATCCTCAGTACAAGAGACCACCATTGCAGATATTGCCTAGGGAAGCAAAGGAGCAGCAAGATCAGGTACCACATCCCTTGTACCTAGAAGGTCCAGCAGAAGACTCCACTGAAGATGCTACTTATCAATTAGAAGATTCAAATTTTTCTTTTTCAAACAGTGATGATATAGAATGCCCATTGCAAGAAGAAGAAGAAGAAGCAAAGATTGATCATTATTGTAAGAAATTTGCTGATTTCATGCAAGCACAATTTAATGTAAAATACGATCTCAGATCTTCAAGGAAGAGGACCCGAACTCAATATCAAGAAGAGGAGCCACCTCAGAAGGAGGTACCTGCTCAGAAGGAATCAGCAACAAAAAGAAACGCAGAAAAAGGTAAGAGTCCTCTAAATACCACCTTACAGCCTAATGATCAGATTCCTTCTTCTTCAAAAGCAACTAGTCCTCCCCATGCTGAGTCAATGTCAAAAGAAATTAAATCTTCAGCTGAAAACAAAGAATTTAAAGAAGTTGTAACGGAAAAGCCTTCCTCTGCTTTTAATTTACAAAAAGAACTTGAGAAAATTAAAATTCCAGTTACCTTGACCGAGCTACTAAAACAACCTGGATATCAGTCTCAAATTACTTCTTTTATGCTCCCTCCTGAAATATCAATTGTGCCTGATAGTTTAAAACTTCAAGAAGAAAGACCCATGGTAGTATTTGGCCCACATGTTGAGGAAGTAGATCCTTCTACTCCTCCTTTTTATGTGTCTCTAGTTATTTATGACCTGCTGTTACACAATTGTATGTTAGATTTTGGGGCTTCCCATAATCTTATGCCTCTGTCTGTCATGGAACAACTAGGACTGCAAATCACACGCCCATATAAAGACCTTTATTCATTTGATTCCAAAAGAGTCAAATGCTTGGGGATGATAAAATATTTAGTGGTCAATCTGGCACAAATCCCAGCAAAAAGTGTGGTCAGGGACATTGTGGTTGCTGATATCCAAGCCCGCTTTGGCATGTTACTGTCAAGATCCTGGGGTACAAAAATTGGTGGGTCACTCAAAATGGACTTAACATATGCTACGGTCCCAGTTTTTGGTGGACAGGAAAGGAGATTATACAGGGAGACTAGATTTGTTAAAATGGTAACTAAGGCTGACTGCTCAGAGAATTCCCCAGTTTATAACAAAGAGGGAGACTTATCATGTTTAATGTTAGAAGAAAATCAAAATTATGCCCATGAGCCCCCTTTTGGTCAAATCCAAGCTGAGCAGCCTTCAGAAGGCCAGGGATCAGAAATTTGGACTTTACATTTTGATGGAGCAAATTCAAAGGAAGGTAATGGAGCTGGAGTGCTATTAATCTCTCCTACAGTAAAATGGGTGCCACTATCCTTTAAATTGGAATACGAAGCTACCAATAATGTAGCTGAATATGAAGCGCTTTTGTTGGGATTACAGACAGCCAAGAATATGGGAATACAAAGTTTAAAAGTCATGGGAGACTCTGAGCTGGTGGTAAGGCAGGTCAGAAATCAATGTCAAACTAAACACCCCCGGCTGAGAGCATATAGAAATGAAGTTTGGGACATGGTGGAAAATTTCTTCTCGGCTTTTAATATACCGTTCATGCCCCGGGAGCAGAACAGAATGGCAGATTCTCTTACTGTGGCTGCTAGCACATTTTTTCCTCCACAGAATCCTCTTTTGAGGTATGAAATTGAAGTACGATACAGACCATCAATCCCAGATAATGTTAAACATTGGCAGGTATTTGAAGATGATGAACAGGTGAAGAGATTCTTGGAGACAGTAGGAGAATTCTCCAATATGGAGATTGATGATAATGAAGAAGAGGAAGTTGAAAATGTTGTGGAAAACAAATGGGAAGAAAAAATAGCAGACAATAAAGTGCTGTAGCTAAAAGGAAATATCATACCTAGAGGGCTGGTGCCTCTAGAAAGATTATTTGATAAAAATGATATTCCATTGCAGCCAAACAAAGTGGTAGAAGAAAATAAAGTAGAACACTTGAATTTGGGCACTGATGCTGAGCCAAAAATCGTAAAATTATCCAAAAAGGTTTCAGAGGAATATAAAAGAAAATATTTGAAGCTATTTCAGTCATATAAGGATGTGTTTGCATGGTCCTATCAGGACCTAAAAACTTTTGATATTAATATAATGCAGCATAAAATTCCTCTGAGGGAAGATGCAAAACCATATAAGAAGAAGCTCAGACAGATGAATCCTCTGTTGCTCCCTTTAATTGAAAAAGAAATCAAGAAGCTGCTACAAGCCAAAATAATAGTGCCACTAAGGTACTCTGAATGGGTGGAAAATCTTGTCCCTGTTCAAAAAAAGAATGGAGAAATAAGATTATGTGTGGATTTCAGGAATTTAAATAGAGCATCTATAAAGGATAATTATCCACTGCCTAAGATGGACCACATCCTGCAGAAAGTGGTGGGAGCATCCAGAATGTCAATGATGGATGGCTTTTCTGGTTATAATCAGGTGGCGGTTTTCCCATAGGATCAGAAGAAAACTGCATTTACAACACCATGGGGTACATTTATGTAGAAAGATGTTGTAGACAATTTTGTCATCCCCTAGAGACAGTCTAGAGTTGCCATAGACCAGTGCCTAGGACATCTTATCATAGCAAGAGAACATGAAATATAGCTTGGGTGTCAATCCAAAAGCTCTCTTACTATCTCTTGTAAAAAAAGGACATTAGTTTAAATGGAACCAAACTCTCTTAGAAGCTGATACAAAGATAAGAATAATGTAGGAACAGCATGCAAAACTCCAATACAAAAGCATCAGACAGTTAAGAGACAGCTTACTGCAAAGAGGGCCAGTTCAAATAATATGCCACAGAAATCAAATATCAGAAAGTGAATGCAGTGAAGAAACATGAAGAAGATACTAGTTAGCAAGAGGCTGATACCCAGATACACAAAAAAACCACATATGGGCTTATCCAACTAAGAATCCATACATGACAATGGCGTTTTAAAAGCACCCTCCTGAAGTAACTAATATAGCAGAAAATATGGATGAAATTAACATGGAACAACATATCATGACTAGGCCTATTTAAAGCGCTTGACTAATCCTAGTATGGGCACAAACTAGGGTGAATCCTTACTTAAGACCAGTGAGCCACTCGCATTCTAGAACATGATACAAGAAGATAAATAGCATGGAATGAGATTTTATATTAACACATAAGAGAAAATTACATACTGTGAGATACCAAAGACCAGAATCCTCATTACAGTTATAACTCCTCCTCACTGAGACCCTACGGGCTTTGAGCCTTCATACAGAAGTGTTACAAGATGTATACCAGAACTTTTCACTGCACAGTTTACTGATAGAAATCTGGAACCCTTACAATGTCTTTCTTTCTAGTTTTTATAGGAGAAGGAGAAAACTCTAGAGAATGAGGTAGGTGATATACATTTAATGATCTTATTTAAAACGAATTTGAAAGAAAAACCCGCCTATGCATGTTTCGCGGTGCTGAACTGGTGCAAGTACTCTGCTACAACTTCATGAAATAAATGTTGAGGATTTAAATCTCCTCATGAACAAGACATAAGGAATAAAATATATACATGCTCTATACTTAACGGGAAGAGAAAAATCTGTTGCAATAAAACCTTGAGGTTGCTTGTATTTGTACATGGTACTCTCGCCCTCGGAGCCCCGAACTGGAATTTGCATTTTTCAATGACGGACACTGAGCTCTTCGATATTCTATTGATATTCCTCGTAACCTCATTTATGCTTCCAGCTACCAGAGTCTGCCTCCTTTAAATTTCTCTGAGATGTTCAATGGATTTTCTTTCTGTTTATATTAATGAGGTCATATCCTACAACTACCTCCAACTACCATCTTAAATTTATCCCTCAGAAAATGTCGATCGAGGTGCTATTGGTCCTTGTCAGAAAAGCAGTGCATCATGGTAATTTTCCATCGTGGCAAACCTGCAAAACCACAAACTCATTAAGGGAAATCAGACGGGGACTGTGAATCATGGGGGGGTCGACAGAAATGAATACAGAGGCATGATCAAGCTGGAGGGATGCGCAGGGTGCCGGAGAAAATGTAATGGAAGAGCGAAGAATGAGCCGGTAAAGGATTATAATGTAAGAACTTCAAAATACAATAAATGGATCGAATTTAGACAAGTGGATGTACGACAGATTGCATGGGGGGCATGACGTGGAGATACGGGTTGATGGCGTGGTGGGAGGTGGACTTAATCATCAATCAATTACGTGGACAATCCTGACCCTTCCTCCTTAAGACGAGATCGACGGCTGGAACAACATTTGGGGTGACAGATAGCGGGCCCGGGGCGCTTTATACGGCGGGTAAAAATTGCGCAACTTCACCGAATTATCACCGTAGGATGGGGGCTCACAAATCTGACGGTGGTGATAGATTCCACTGGGCGGCCCACAAATGAAGGATAATGCGCGAAATGAAAATGGTTTCGGGACGTACAGAGGGACACGCGTCACCCAGCGTATGGAATCGCTGGGTCCGCAGGAAATACCGCCAGCCTCAAATAGGTGGTGCGGAGTGAAACCAATGGTTTTGTGCGACGGGATATGGACGCGGGGGCCACCAAGGAAAACAGACTCCGCTCCGTCGATTTACTTTTGATCGGACGGCCACGGGTGCACCCGAAACTTTGGACGGTTAGCCCCTTTCCGCCTGGCGCGCGGTCTCACGCTTGAGTCATATGGGGAATAAAATGAAGGGGCTAAGACTGTAGGGGCTAGGCCCGATATGTTTTTAAATGTGGATTTTAATCTTTGCAGAGTGGATTTTTCGGGCAGAAAAGGGTAACGAAAAACAGAATATGAAGGTTTTCGGCCATGATAACAGGTTTGAAAGATCATGGGGGAGCATTAGGCCAAAAATTTAGGCCGAAGGGCTGATATGTACAACAGTCATCATGGTGGTAGTTGATAGACTTACCAAGAACGCACACTTTTGTGCATTATTTCATCCATTTAAAGCAAGTACAGTTGCTACTACATTTATGGATAGAATTCAAAAGCTACATGGAAGCCCAAGGGTTATTGTGAGCGACAGAGATCCCATTTTTACTGGAAATTTTTGGACGGAGTTATTTTTTTGTTTGGGTACTCAATTAGCTCATAGCTCATCTTATCATCCTCAATCTGATGGTCAAACTGAGATAGTAAATAAATGTTTGGAAGGATATCTTCGTTGTTTGTATCTGATAAACAAACACAATGGGTCAAGTGGTTACCTCTCGCTGAATGGTGGTATAACACTTCCTTCCATACTGCAGCAAAAATGACCCCATTTATTGCACTTTATGGATATCATCCACCATCGATCACATCATCTTTAAGGGAAAATTCGAAGGTTCAAGCAGTGGAAGATCACATCGAGCATCAGCAAGAAGTTCTCCAACTCTTAAAGGATAACCTTAATTTGGCACAAAATCGAATGAAACAACAGGCAGATCAACATCGTAGCGAGAGAAGTTTTGATGTAGGAGATTGGGTATTTTTACGGCTAAAACCATACAAACAAATGTCCCTCAAGCAAGCAAAGAAGGATAATAAATTATCGCCAAAGTACTATGGTCCTTACAAGGTGTTGCAAAATATTGGTACTATGGCATACAAATTGGAGCTTCCTGCTTCTTCGTGAGTACATCCAATTTTCCATGTTTCGTGCTTAAAGAAGGTTATAGGTGAAAATATTCCAGTTCAAACAATATTGCCAGAACTTGATGAGGAAGGAAAAATCATATTGGAACTGGAAGTGGTCACGGAAACAAGAACTCGACAACTACGGAATCGATCAATTTCAGAGTATCTCATCAAGTGGAAGAACTTACCCACTGAAGATTCTACATGGGAGGATGAGAATTTTATACAAAAGCACCCAGAGCTACTCAAGTGTTGAGGACAACACTTTTTTGAAGGAGAGGGGAATGTTAGGTCCCTATATTACTAGTATAGTCCCTTATTGTTGTTAGTGTAACCCCCTTATTGTTATTATTGTACCCATTTAACCCCCATTTTAGTATTATTGTGCCCTTAAATTATTATTGTTAGGTTGGCTAGGATTACATTGTGGCCCACTAGGATTACATTATGGCCCCATGGACTCCTATATATATAAAGGAGGTTTTGTAAATTGGATCATCGAAGATTTGTTCATTTATGTAATGTATTGGAGGTTGCCCCCTCGAAGTAGCTTATTTCTAAGGCGTTGATATCTCTTTTCTTCTATTTTTGGACTTGGTTACACAACAGGTTAAGGTTAAGGTTACGGGTTTAGTCAAGTTAAGGTTAAGGCTAAGGCTAAGGTTAGGTTAAGGGTAAAGTTAAGGTTAAGGTTAAGGTTGCAGGTTTAGTATGGTTTGGGTAAGGTTAAGGTTAGGTTAACAGTAAAGTTAAGGTTAAGGTTATAGCGAAGGTTAGGTTGAGGTTAAGTTTAAGGTTAGGGTTAGGGTTAAGGTTAGGGGAAGGTTAAGGTTAAACTTAAAGTTAAGGTTAAGGTTAAGCTTAAGGGTCAAGGTTAAGGTTAAGGGTTTGGTCTAGGTTAGGGTTAGGTTATAGTTAAGGTCAAGGTTAAGGTTAGGTTAAGTTTAAGGTTATGGTTAAGGTAAGGTTAAGGATAAAGTTAAGGTTAAGGTTAGGTTAAGGTTAAGATAAGGTTAAGGGTAAGGTTAAGGTCAAGGTCAAGGTTAAGGTTAAGGGTAAGGTTAAGGTAAGGGTAAGGTTAAGGTTAAGGTTAGGTTAAGGTAAGGGTAAGGTTAAGGTAAGGGTAAGGTTAAGGTTAAGGTTAAGGTTAATGTTAAGGTTAAAGGTAAGGTTAAATTTAAGGTTAAGTTCAAAGTCAAGGTTAAGTAAAGGTTAAGGTTAAGCCTAATGTTAAGGGTTTGGTCAAGGTTAGGGTTAGCTTATAGTTAAGGTCAAGGTTAAGGTTAAGGGTAAGGTTATCGTTAGGTTAAGGTTAAATTTAAGGTTAGGTTAAGGTTAATATAAGGTTAAGGTTAAGGTTAGGTTAAGGGTAAAGTCAAGGTTAAGGTTAAAGTTAAGGTTACAAGTCTTAACCTTAAACCTCACTATAACCTAACATTAACCTTAACCTGAACCTGAACCTTTACCCTAAACATAACCTTAACCCTGACCTGAACCTTAACCTTATCTTAACCTTAACCTTCACTATAACCTAACCTTAACCTTGACCTTAACTATAACCTAACCCTAACCTTGACCAAACCCTTAACATTAGCATTAACCTTAACCTTACCCTAACCTTAACCCTAACTTTAACCTTATCATACCCTTAACCTAACCTTAACCTTGACCTTAACTTTACCCTGAACTTAACCTTAACCTTAACCTTAACCTAACCTTAACTTTAACATAACTTAACCTTGACCTTGACCTTAACCTTAACTTTAACTATAAACTAACCCTAAACATGACCAAACCCTAAGGTTAGGTTAAGGGTAAGAGAAAGTTAAGGTTAAGGTTAGGTTAAGGGTAAAGTCAAGGTTAAGGTAAAGTTAAGGTTAAAGCTAGGTTAAGGTTAAGGTTAAGGTTAGGGGAAGGTTAAGGTTAGGTTAAGGGGGTAACGTTAAGGTAAAGGTTAAGGGTTTGGTCAAGGTTGGGGTTAGGTTATAGTTAAGGTCAAGGTTAAGGTTTGGTTACGGTGAAGGATATGGTTAAGATAAGGTTAAGGTTAAGTTAGGTTAAGTTAAGGTTAAGGTTAAGGGTTTGGTCAATGTTAGGGTTAGGTTATAGTTAAGGTCAAGGTTATGGTTAGGTTATGGGTAAAGTTAAGGTTAAGGTTAGGTTAAGGGTAAAGTTAAGGTAAAGGTTAGATTAAGGTTAAGGTTAGGTAAGGATAAGGTTAAGGTTAAGGTTAAGGTTATGTTTATGGGAAGGTTAAGCTTAAAGTTAAGGTTAAGTTAAGGTTAAGGTTAAGATTTGGTCAAGGTTAGGGTTAGGTTATAGTGAAGGTCAAGGTTAAGGTTAGGTTAAGGGTAAAGTCAAGGTTAAGGTGAGGTTAAGGTTAAGATTAGGTTAAAGGTAAAGTTAAGGTTAAGGATAAGGGTTTGGTCAAGGTTAGGCTTAGTTGTTACAGGTTTAGTCAGGTTAAGGTTAAAGTTAAGTGTTTGGTCATGGTTAGGGCTAGGTTATAGTTAAGTTCAAGGTTAAGGTTAGGTTAAGGTTAAGTTAAGGTTAATGTTAAGGTGAAGGTTAAGGTTAACATAAAGGTTAAGGCTAATGTTAAGTTAAGGTTACGTTAAGGTTAAGGCTTGGCAAGGGTAAGGTTAAGGTTATGGGTTTAGTCAAGTTAAGGTTAAGATTAAGGGGGTAAGGTTATGAGTCAAAAGCTTAACCTTCATATAACCTTACAGGTTTATTGAAGGTTAAGGTGAAGGTTAAGGGTTTGTATAGGTTAGGTTAAGGTTAAGGTTAAGGTCAAGGTTAGGTTTAGGTTAAGGTTAAGGTTAGGTTAAGGGTAAACTTAAGGTTAAGGTTAGGTTAAAGTTAAGCTTAAGGTTAAGGGTAAGGTTAGGGTAAGGTTAGGGTAAGGTTAGGTGAAGGTTAAGGTTAAATTTATGTTAAGGCAAGGTTAAGATTAATGTTAGGTCAGGTTAAGGTAAGTTTTAGGTTAAGGTTATGGTTATGGGAAGTTTAAGGGCTTAATATTACCCTTAACCTCAACCTAAAATTAACCCTAACCTTAACCTTGACCTTCACTATAACCTAACCCTAACATTAACCTACCCTTAACCTTAAATTTAACCTTAACCTTGCCCTATCCTTAACCAAAGCCTTAACCTTAACCTTAAACTTAAATTGACTAAACCTGTAACCTTAACCTTACTTTAACCTAACTTTAAACTTAACCTAACTATAATCTTGCCCTTAACTTTAACCTTGACCTTAACTATAACCTATTCATAACCTTGACCAAACCCTTAACATTAACCTTGACCATAACCTTTACTTAACCTTAACCTTGACCTTAACCTTAACTGTAACCTTAAGCTTACGTTAATCTAACCTAACCTTAACCTCAACCTTACCCTTAACCTTGACCTTAAATATAACCTAACCCTAACCTTGACCAAACCCTTAACCTTAACCTTACCCTAATCTTAACCTTAACCTAACCTTAACCTTCCCATGACCATAAAATTAACCTTAACCTTAAGGTTAAGGTTAAATTTAAGGTTAGGGTTAAGGTGAGGGGAGGTTAAGGTTAAGGTTAAGGTTAGGGGAAGTTTAAGGTTAAAGTCAAGGTTAAGGGTAAAGTTAAGGTGAAGGTTATGTTAAGGTTAGGTTAAGATTAAGGGTACGGTTAGGGATAAGGTTAGGGTACGGTAATAATTAAGGTTAAGATAAGGTTAAGGTTAAGGGTAATGTTAAGGGTAATGTTAAGGGTAAGTTTAAGGTTAAGGTTAAGGTTATGGTTAAGGTTAAGGTTAAGTTTAGGTTAAGTTAAGGTTAAGGTTAAGGTTTTGTAAAGGTTGGGGTTAGATTATTGTTAAATTTAAGGTTAAGGTCAATGTTAAGGTTAAGGTTAAGGTTAGGTTAAGGTTAATATTAGGTTAAGGGTAAAGTTAAGGTTATGGTTAAGATAAGATTATGGTTAATCTTAAGGGAGGGTCAAGGTTAATTTTTGGTTAAGGGTAAATTCAAGGTCAAGGTCAAGGTTGTGGTTATGGGAATGTTAAGGTTAAGGTTAGGTTATAGTTAAGATTAAGGGTTTGGTCAAGGTTAGGGTTAGGTTAAATTTAAAGTTAAGGTTAGGTTAAGGGTAAAGTCAAGGTTAAGGTTATGGTTATCGTAAGGTTAAGGTTAATGTTAAGGTAAAGGTAAGGTTAAGGTTAAGGACAAGGTCAAGGTTAAGGGTGAGATAAGGTTAAGGTTAAGGTAAGGTTAAGGTCAAGGTTATGGTTAGGTTAGGGTTACGGTTAGGTTAGGTTAAGGGTGAAGGTTAAGGGTAAGGTTAAGGTTAAGGTCAAGGTTAAGGTTAAGGTTAAGGTTATGGTTAAGGTTAAGGTTAGGTTAAGGTTACGGTTAGATCAAGGTTAAGTTAGGTCAAGGTAAGGTTAAGGTTAGGTTAGGCTATAGTTAAAGTTAAGTTTAAGGTTAGGTTAAGGTGAAGGTTAGGTTAAGGTTAAGGTTAAGGTTAAGTTATGGTAAGGTTAATATAAGGTTAAGGGTTACGGGTTTAGTTAGGTTAAGTTTAAGGTTAAGGTTGCGTGTTTAGTCAGGTTAAGGTTAAGGTTAAGGTTAAGGGGGTAAGGTTAAGGTTAAGGTTAAGGGTAAGGTCATGGTTAAGGTTAAGGTTATGGTAATGGGAAGGTTAAGATTAAGGTTAAGGTTAAGGGTTTGGTTAAGGTTAAGGTTAGTTTATATTTAAGTTCAATGTTAAGTTTAAGGTTAAGGTTAAGGGTAACCTGATCCTTAACCTTAACCTTATCCTTGACCTTAACAAACCTTAAACTTAACCTTAAACTTAACCTTAACTAAAACCTAACCCTAACCTTACCCTTAACCGTAACCTTAACTATACTTTTAACCTAACCTTAACCTTAACCTTGACCTTATCTTAACCTTAACTTAAACTTAACCTTGAATTTATGCTTAACATAAGCTTAACCTTAACCTTACCCTTAACCATATCTTAACCTTAACCTCACGTTAACCTTAACCTTAACCTTAACCTGAACCTTTACCCTAACCTTACCTTAACCTTAACCCTAACCTTAGCTTAACCTTAACATTAACAAAACTCTTAACCTTAATGTTAGCTTGACTAAACCCGTAACTTTAACCTAACCTTAACCTTACCCTTACCCTTAACCTTACCCTTAACATAAAATTAAACTTGACTTTACCCTTAACCTTAACCTTAACCTAACCTTAACCTTAATGTTAACCATACCCTTAACCTTCACCTTAACCTTAAACTTGACTTTACCCTTAACCTAACCTTAACATTAACTATAACTTAACCCTAACACTTACCTTAACGTTACCCTTAACCTTCACCAAAACCTTATCCTTAGCCTTAACCTGACTAAACCCTTAACATTGACCTAATCGTAACCTTAACCATAACATTAACCTAACCTTAACTTTAACCTTAACATCATCTTTAACTTTACCCTAACCTTAAGGGTTTAGTCAGGTTAAGTTTAAGGTTAAGAGTTTGCTCACGAAAGGTTAAGGTTAAGGTTACGCTAAGGGTAAAGTCAAGATTAAGGTTAAGGTTAAGGTTAGGTTTAGGGTAAAGTGAAGGTTATGGTTAGGTTAAGGTTCAATTTACCGTTTTAGTCAGGTTAAGGTTAGGTTAAGGTTAAGGTTGAGGATAAGGTTAGGTTAAGGTTAAGGATAAGGATAAGGTCAAGGTTAAGGTTATGGTTATTGGAAGGTTAAGGTTAAGGTTAGGTTATAGTTGAGGTTAAGGATTCGGTCAAGGTTAGGGTTAGGTTAAGGTTAAGGTTAAGGTTAGGTTAAAGGTAAAGTCAAGGTTAAGGTTATGGTTATGGAAAGGTTAAGGTTAAGGTTAAGGGATTAAGGCTAGGTTAAGATAAATTCAAGGTTAAGGTTAGGTTAAGGTTAAGATTGGGTTAAGGGTAAAGTTAAGGTTAAGGTTAAGGTTTGGTCAAGGTTAGGGTTAGGTTATAGTTAAGGTCAAGGTTAAGGTTAGGTTAAGGTTAATGTTAAGGGTTTGGTCAAGGTTAGGGTTATGGTTTAGGTTAAGGTCAAGATTAACTTTAGGTTACAGTGAAGGTTAAGGTTAAGGTTAAGGTTAGGGTTAGGTTATAATTAACATCAAGGTTAGGTTAAGGTTATGGGTTTAGTCAGGATAAGGTTAGGTTAGGTTATGGGTTTAATCAGGTTAAGGTTAAGAGTAAGGTTAAGCTTAAGGTTAAGGATTTGGTCAAGGTTAGGGTTAGGTTATAGTTAAGGGTAAGGGTTATGGTTAACCCTAACCTCTACCAAACCCTTAAGGTTAAGGTTAGGTTAAGGTTAATATTAGTTTAAGGGTAGAGTTAAGTTTAGGTATAGTTAAGGTCAAGGTTAAGGTTGTGGTTAAGGTTAAGGTTAGGTTATATTTAGGTTAGCTTAAAGGTAAAGTTAAGGTTAATTTTAAGGTTATGGTTAAGGTTAGGGTAAGGTTAAAGGTTAATGTTAAGGTTAAGGTTAATTTAAGGTTAAGGTTAAGGTTAAGGGTAGTGTCAAGGTTAATTTTATAATTATCTTAAGGTTAAGGTTAAGATTAGGTTAATTTTAAGGTTAAAGTTGAGGTTAAGGTTAGGTTAAGGTAAGATTGAGGTTAAGGTTAAGTGTAAATTCAAGGTTAAAGTTAGGTTAAGGTTAAGGGTAAGGTTAGGTTAAGGATAAAGTTAAGGTTAGGGTTAGGTTAAGGTAAAGGTTAAGGTTAGGTTCAGTGTAAATTTAAGGATAGGGTTAGGTTAAGGTCAAGGTTAAGGTTATGGTTAGGCAAAGGTTAAGGTTAAGGTTAAGGCTAAGGGTTAAGTTAAGGTTAAGGTTAGGTTAAGGTTAAGGTTAAGATAACGTTAAGGTTAAGGTTAAGGTTGACGTTAGGTTAAGGTTAGGTTAGGGTTAAGGTTAAAGGTAAGGTTAAGTTTAAGGTTAAGGTTATGGTTTTAGTCAGGTTAAGGTTAAGGTTGATGTTAAGGTTAAGGTTAAGGCTTTAGTCAAGGTTATAGTTAGGTTATAGTTAAGGGTAAGGGTAAGGGTGAAGGTTAACCATAACTTTGACCAAACCCTTAAGGTTAAGGTTAGGTTAAGGTTAATATTATGTTAAGGGTAGGGTTAAGGTTAGGTTATAGTTCAGGTCAAGGTTAAGGTCATGGTTAAGGTTAAGGTTAGGTTTTAGTTAGGTTAGGTTGAGGGTGAAGTTAAGGTTAAGCTTAAGGTTATGTTTAAGGTTAGGGTAAGGTTAAAGGTTATGGTTAAGGTTACGGGTTTAGTCAGGTTAAGGTTCTAGTTAAGGTTAAGGTTAACGTTAACGTTACAGATTTAGTCAGGTTAAGGTTAAGGTAAAGTCAAGGTTAAGGTTAAGATTAGGTTAAGGTTAAGGTTAAGATTAGCTTAAGGTTAAGGTTAAAGTTAAGGTTAAAGTTAGGTTAAGGTAAGGTTAAGGTTAAGGGTAAAGTCAAGATTAAGGTTAGGTTAAGGTTAAGATAAGGCTAAGGTTAAGGTTAAGGTTAAGGTTAGGTTAAGGGTAAAGTTAAGGTTAGGGTTAGGTTAAGGTTAACGTTAGGTTAAGGGTAAATTTAAGGTTAAGGTTAGGTTAAGGTTATGGTTAGGCTAAGGTTAAGGTTAAGGTTAAGGGTAAAGTTAAAGTTAAGGTTAGGTTAAGGTTAAGGTTAGGTTTAGGGTAAATTCAAATTTAAGGTAAAGTTAAGGTTAACGTTAGGTTAAGGTTAAGGTTAAGGTTAAGGTTAGGTTAATGTTAGGGTAAATGTTCTGGTTAAGGATAAGGTTAAGGGTTTCGTCATGGTTATGGTTAGGTTATAGTTAAGGTCAAGTTAAGGTTAAGGTTACGGGTTACCTTAACCTTAACCTTAACCTTAGCTTAACCTAACCTTAACCTCAACCTTCCCCTTGACCTTAACCTTAACCTTAACTTTGAATTTACCCTAACCTAACCTTAACCTTACCCATAACCTAACCCTAACCTTGAGTTTAGGTTAACCTTATCCAAACCCTTAACCTTAACCTTAACATAACCTTAACCTAACCTTAACATAACCCTAACCTTAACCTAGACCTTAACCTAACCTTAACCTTAACCTTAACCTTAACGTTATCTTAAGCTTAACCTAACTTTAACCTTAACCTTAACCTAACCATATCCTTACCCTTAACATGAACCTTAACCTTAACCTTAAACTTAACTTAACCTAACCCTAACCTTAACCTTAACCTTAACCTTAGCCTAACCTTGAATTAACCTTAAATTTAACTTTACCCTAACCTTAACCTTAACCTTAACCTTAAACTTACCATTAAACTTAACCTTAACCTTATCTTAACCTTAACCTAACCCTAACCTTGACCTTCACTTTACCTTAACCTAGTCTTAAACCCTTAACCTTAACCTTAACCTTCCCATAACCTTAACCAAAACCTTAACCTTAACCTTAACTTTAACACTAACCTTCCCATTACCATAACCTTACCCTTAACCTTAACCTTATCCTTAACTTTAACCTGACTAAACCCGTAACCTTAACCTTGACCTTAACCTTAACATGACTAAAATCGTAACCTTAACCTTAACCTAACCTTAACCTTAACTTTACCCTTAACCTAACCTTAACCATAACCTTAACCTAAACCTTAACCTAACCTTAACATAACCCTAACCTTACCCTAAACTTAACCCTAACCATAACCTTAACTTTACCATTAAGCTAACCTTAACCTTAACAATAACCTAATCGTAACCTTAACCTTAACCATAACCTTATCTTTACCCTTAACCTTGACATTAACCTAACCTAACCTTAACCTTGACCAAACCTTTAACCTTAACCTAACCTTAAACATAAGTGTAACCTTAAACTAACCTTAACCTTAACTTTACCCTTAACCTAACCCTAACCTTAACCAAACCCTTAACATTAACCTTAACCTTAACCTTTACCTAACCTTAACCTTAACCTAACCTTGACCTTAACTATAACCTAACCCTAAGCTTGACCAAACCTTAACCTTAACCTAACATTAACCTTAACTATAACCTAACCTTAACCTTAACCTTAACCTTAACCTTACCCTTAACATTGACCTTAACCTTAACTTTACCCTTAACCTAACTTTAACTATAAGTTAACCCTAACCTTGACCAAACCCTTAACCTTAACCTTGACTATAACCTAAAACTAACCTTAACATTAACTATAAACTAACCTCAACTTTACCCTTAACCTTACATTTACCATAACCTTAACCTTAACCTTACCCTTAACATTATTTTGACCTTACCTTAACCATATCCTTAACCTTGACCTTAACTATAACTTAACCCTAACATTAACCTTAACCTTAACCTTAACCTAACCTTGACCTTAGGTTAACCTTAGCCTAACCATAACCTTAACCCTAACCTTAAAATTAACCTTAACCTTCCCCTAACCTTAACCTTAACTATAACCTAACCCTAACCTTGACCAAAATTTAACTTTAAGGTTAAGCGTTATGTTTAGGGGAAGGTTAAGGTTAAGGTTAGGGGAAGGTTAATGTTAAAGTCAAGGTTAAGGGTAAACTTAAGGTTAAGGGTTAAGGTTAAGGCTATGGTAAGGTTAAGGGTAAGGTCATGGTTAAGGATAAGGTTAGGTTAATTTTAAGGTTAAGGTTAGGTTAAGGGTAAATTTAAGGTTAAGGTTAAGGTTCGGTCAAGGTTAGGGTTAGGTTATAGTTAAGGTTAAGATAAGGTTAAATTTAGGTTAAGGTTAAGGTTAAGGTTAAGGTTAGGTCATAGTTAAGGTTAAGGTAAGGTTAAGGCTAAGGTTAAGGTCAAGGTTAGGGGTAAGTTTAAGGTTAGGTTAAGGTCATGGTTAAGGAAAGGTTAAGGTTAAGATTAAAATTACCCTTAACCTCACCTTACCCTTAACCTGACTTTACCCTTAACCTAACCTTATCCTTAACTTTAACTTTACCTTAACCTTAAGGTTTTAGTCAAGTAAAGGTTAAGGTTAGGTTAAGGTTAAGATAAAGTAAAGGTTAAGGTTAAGGTTAAGGTTAGGTTAATGGTAAAGTCAAGGTTAAGGTTAAGGTCAAGTTTAAGGTTAAGGTTAGGGTTAAGGTTAATTTTATGGTTACAGTTAGGTTAATGTTAAGGTCAAGGTTTGGGTTAAGGTTAGGTTAGGTTATATTTAAGGTCAGGGTTAAGGTTAAGGTCAAGGTCAAGGTTAAGGTTAGGTTAAGGTTAAGATAAGGTTAAGGGTAAAGTCAAGGTTAGGGTTAACCTTAACGTTAACCTTAACCTAACCTTATCCTGAACCTTAACTTAACCTTAACCTTAATTTTAACTTTACTAAACCCATAATCTTAAGCTTAAAATTAACCTGAGGGTTAGGTTAGGTTATAGTTAAGGTTAAGGTTAAGTTAACCCTAACCTTGACCTTAACCTAAACCTTAACCTGACTAAACCCATAACCTTAACCTTAAACTTAACCTTAACATAACCTTAATCTAAACTATAACCTAACCCCCTTAACTTTAACCTTAAATTTAACCTTGACAATAACCTAACCCTAACCTTGACCAAACCCTTAACCTTAACCTTAACCTTAACTATAACCTAACCTTAACTTTACCCTTAACCTTACCTTAACCATAATCCTAACCTAACCTTAACCTTAACCTTACCCTAAACCATATGTTAACCTTACCTTAACCACATCCTTAACCCTGACTTTAACTATAACTTAACCCTAACCTTAACCTTAAACTTAGCTTTAACCTAACCTTGACCTTAGGTTAACCTTACACTTAACCTTAGCTTAACCACAACTTTAACCCTAACCTTAACCTTAACCTTCCCCTAACTTTAACCCTAACCTTAACCTTAACTATAACCTAACCCTAACCTTGACCAAAACTTAACCTTAAGGTTACGGGTTAAGGTTAAATTTAAGGGGAAGGTTAAGGTTAGGGTTATGGTTAGGGGAAGGTTAAGGTTAAAGTTATGGGAAGGTTAAGGTTAAAGTCAAGGTTAAGGATAAACTTAAGGTTAAGGGTTAAGGTTAAGGCTATGGTAAGGTTAAGGGTAAGGTCAAGGTTAAGGTTAGGTTAGGTTAAGGTTAAGGTCAAGGTTAAGGTCAAGGTTTGGTCAAGGTTAGGGTTAGGTTAAGTTAAGGTTAAGATAAGGTTAAGTTTAGGTTAATTTTAGGGTTAGGTCATAGTTAAGGTTAAGGTAAGGTTAAGGTCAAGGTTAAGGGTAGGTTTAAGGTTAGGTTAAGATTATGGTTATGGGAAGGTTAAGGATAAGATTAAAATTACCCTTAACCTAACCTTACCCTTAACCTGACTTTACCCTTAATCTAACCTTAACCTTAAATTTAACTTTACCTTAACCTTAAGGGTTTAGTCAGGTTAAGGTTAAGGTTAGGTTAAGGCTATGGTTAAGGTTAAGATAAGCTTAAGGGTATGATTAAATTAACTTTACCCTTCAGGTAAAAGTTATGTTAAGGGTAAATTCAAGGTTAAAGTTAATATAAGGTTAAGGTTAAGGTTAGCTTAAGGGTAAAGTTAAGGTTAAGGTTAAGGTTATGGTTATGGGAAGGTTAAGGTTAAGGTTAAGGTTAAGGATAAGGTTACGTTAAGGGTAAAGTCAAGGGTAAGGTTAGGTTATGGATGAGTTTAAGGTTAAGGTTATGGGAAGGTTAAGGTTAAGGTAAGGTTAAGGTTAAGGTTAAGGTTAGGTTAGGCTAAGGTTAAGGTTAGGTCAATGGTTTGGTCAAGATCAAGGTTAAGGTTAGGTTAAGGGTAAGGTTAAGGTTATGTGTAAAGTTAAGGTTAAGGTTAGTGTAAGGGTAGGGTAAGGTTTAGGTTAAGGTTAAGTTAAGGTTAAAGTTAAGGTTAAGGTTAGGGGAATGTTAAGGTTAAAGTTAGGTTAAGGTAAAGCTTATGGGAAGGTTAGGTTAAGGTTAAGGTTAAGGTAAGGTTAAGGTCAAGGTTATGTTATAGTTAAGGTCAAGGTTAAGGTTAGGCTATAGTGAAGGTTAAGGTTAAGGTTAAGGGTAAGGTTAACGTTAAGACCTGTAACCTTAAACTTCACCCTTAACCTTAACCTAACCTTAACCTTAACCTTAACCTTACTAAACCCGTAACCTTAACCTTAACCTTAACCTTGACTTTACCCTTAACCTAACCTTTACCTTAACTATAACCTAACTCTAATCTTGACCTTAACTTTACCCTTAACCTTAACCTTAACCTTAACTATAACCTAACCCTAACATTACCCTAACCATAACCGTAACCTTAACCTTACCTTAACCTAACTTAACCTTATCCTTGACCTTGACCTTAACCTTAATCTTAAACTTAACATTAAACTTACCCATAAACTTAACCTTACCTTTACCCTTAACTTAATGTTAATCTTAAACTTACACTTAACCTTATCTTAACCTTAACCTTAACCTTACCCTTAAGCTTCACCTTAACGTTAACTTTACCCTTGACGTTAAATTTACCCATAACCTTAACATTAACCTTGAGTTTACCCTTAACCTAACCTTAGCCTTAACCTTAACCTTAACCTAACTCAAACCGTAACCTTAACCTTAATATTAACCTAACCTTAACCTTAACCTTATTATAGCCTAACCTTAAATATAACCTAACCCTCACCATGACCAAACCCTTAACATTAACCTTAACATTGACCTTCACCTTAACCTTAACCTTAACCTTACCCTTAACCTTAAACTTAAACTTAAACTTGACCTTAACTATAACCTAACCCTAACCTTAACCTTGACCAAACCCTTAACGTAAACTTAACCTTGACTTTACGCTTAATGTAACCTTAACCTTGACCTTGAACTTACCCTTAACATTAACATTAACCTGACTAAACGTGTTACCTTAAATTTAAACTTAACCTTACACTTAACCTTAACTATAACCTAACCCTAATCTTAACCAAACCTTAACCTTAACCTTACCCTTAACGTAAACTTAACCTTGACTTTACCCTTAACCTTACCCTTAGCCTAATCTTAACATTACCCTATCCTTACCCTTGCCCTTAACCTTAACCTTAACCTAAACTCAACCTTGACCTTATTCTTATCTTAACCTTAACCTTAACCTTAACCCTAACCTTAAGGTTAAAGTTACGGGTAAGGTTAGGTTGTTGAGCTTCAAAGATGTTCTTCTCTTCTACCACATTCCACTTCATTTCCTTTGTCCATTATTAATTTCTGGCTTAAATGATCAATAAGATTAGTTAAAATTTCTTTGAGATTGTATATAATGTCTAACTTGCTATTTTTTCATGATTTCGTTATTGTAGTACTTTTTGACTACACCTAGCTACAGAATGCAGACATTCTATAGCTAGTTGCCGATTCTGCAGCTGTCTTCATGTCTACGTAGGTTCCAAGTGTCATCTCAGGGAAAAACACATATGGTCATATTCCACATCATTCCCTCATCATTTGTTTCTCCCCACGAAGTCTGAGTTAAAGTATCAAAGCGGTTATGCACGAAGAAGAGAGGCAGTTTCCTATCAAAACACAGACTCTACAGATGTCCGCAGTAAAGCACAAGATTTTTAATAAGAGTTTTAATTTGATTAGGAATGGGAAAGACACTTATCCCTGTTTTTATCAAGAATTAGTTATGTAATTTCATTATAAGTATGACTCCGGAGACTGAGAAACTGTTGGTTAGATTTTGTTTTTGGTTGCTAGATCTTAGAAGTCCGAAACACTATGTTTTGAAGTTATTTCTCCTTTAATGAAAGAAGCATCACTTTATTGAACGCGCTGAGCCAATATTGAAGTAGATTTTGCATGCTACTCCAGTGGTAGAGGGCCCCTGCTACCTGAGCAGCCTTGTTCATATGTTTAGATAAGTAACTACATTCCTAGTTTAGCCAATTTTCTGAACTTTATGTTTTTATATTCATTTGAATCAGATGCTACAAATTAGTCTTGTTCTCACGAATTCTTCCAAAATACTACTAATATGGAATTAGGCATAATTGTAGTATTTTAGGAGTTAGTTACATTTATTTAAGCTTTATTTTTTCATGCTCAATCACATCAGTTGTTACAGCTAGTCTTGTTTTTATCAATCTCTTACAAAATATCACTAATTCCGGATGAGACATAGCTGTGGTGGTGTTTCAGAGCTTACTGCATTTTGTTGAACTTTATATTTTATGTTTTATGCATAGAATGATACAGCCAGACTTGTTTCTACAAGCTATTCCAAAACATTACTCATATTGAACAAAGTGGGCCTGTAGTATTTCATAGAATTAGTTGCATTTTAGCTCAGTCAATACTCCAGAGGTAGATGTCATTCTAGTTCAATTCTGTCACTATATTTCAAGCTTGATAATGGTACTCTAGTTTAACTCTGTTCACTGTATTAGTATCATTATATTTCAGTTCCAATTCATTTCAAGTTAGATAATAGCACTCTAGTTTAGTCTTAGTTCATTGTATTAGCATTATAGTTTAGTTGTTATCCATTGCATTTTAAATTGTATTAGTTGTTAAATTTAGATACCACGGTCTTCATTATTTACAAAATATTCTTGTTCTAAATTCCTATTAATACATCATCATATGGACAGGAACTATCAATAACATTTTAAGGCCTTGAGTATTTTGCAACCTTTTTACAATTTCACAAACAAGCCTTTTCTCAAAGACTATTCTAAAAATAAATATATAACTTTTGAATGAGTCCTAGTGGTGCTAAATTAAGTTGCAGAATAGAATTAGAAGTTAGTTTAGAGTAGAAATATTATTGTGCTACAAGTAATCTTTTCCAAATTGTGTTCCAATAAACTTCTAGCCATGGATGAGATGTTGTAACATTGTAAGTTGATTGTTGACTTAGGAAAACCTAAATTGCACTAAAAAATTATCATTTTCTCAAGCTATTCCAACATATTTCTAAATGCATGAATTGGATGAGTTCATGATATGGGTTACTGAGTTCATGTTGTGATTTGTTTCTTTGCTATGAGTCCTTATCAAGCTTTGCATTTTCTGTCCTTTAGTGCACACCTAGTTTAGAATAGTTTCACTCTGTTTTAGTGTAAAATTCTTAGCTCTTTTTAAACATAAAACCATAAAACCAAAAACATCATAAAAACACTAAACACAACATAGTGAGAAAAAAATACCTAGGCACATATAGTGCACCACACTTCAGCAGTTTACTAGCCCTGATTGACAAAATGTTGAACTCAATGTAGGAACACTAAGTTGAGCACAACATTTTGGCGCTGTTGCCGGGGAAGTGTAACTAGGTAGCCTTGTTTCTTAACACCCAAAAAAAATGACATGCATAGAGAAAGAGACTCAAGGGGTAGATACATAAGAAGCAAAAGCTTGATTCCTAGCACACCTCCAACTCAAACCCACATTCCATCCTTTACTGATCCTAGACTTCTAGAGAACTTAAGATTATATATTACATTAGAAATACCTTCCACTTCATCCACTGAACCTGTCTTAGAGGGAGATTTAGGAACCCCTACTAGGGACATAAAATTTTCAACTTCTACAGAAGAATCAAATATGGCAGAAGAAGGGGGAGGAGGAGTTTTTAATGGAGAACACACACTATTTGGAGGGGGTAGAGGTAGAGGTAGAGGAGAAGGAGGTAGAGGTGTAGAAGGAGAAGGAGGCAGAGGAAGAGGTAGAAGAGAGATGGGAAGCTCTTTTGGGTTTCCTATAGTAGATGAAGAAACCAATGCGACTATGAAAAACATTTCACCCTCTGTTCTTCCAAACTTTTATGGACTTAAAACTGGAGATCCTGGAACCTTCCTATTTGAATTTGAAGTCCTGTGTAGAACCTATGACTACTTACAAGATGCTCAAAAACTTAAACTATTTCCTTCAACATTGAAAGGGGTAGCGTTGAAGTGGTTTATGAGTTTGATCAACAGTTCTATTAGGACATGGGAAGACATGAAACAAGCATTTCTAGAGAGGTATTTGGATTACTGTATGCCAGTCAACCATAAGGAGGAAGTGTTTAAAATTCTACAGAAAGAGGATGAAAATCTGGAATATTTGTTGGAGAGATTTAACTACAACATCAAAAGAGAAAAAATGGAAAACCTAGACCAAGACACTTTGAAAGCTCTCTTGTTGAAGACAATTAGGGATGAATGGTTAGATATCCTTAACATGATGGGAAAAGGGGATATATCTCAGCTCACATTACCTGAAATAGTTGAATTATGTATCAACCTTTCAAGAGGGAAATCTAAAACTATAAAAGGACGAAGAGACCATGCTCTTGCAAGGGCAAGTAAGTCTGCTTTTGGGACAGTAAGTAGGGCAGAAATAGGACATATGCTTGATGAGTTCAAATCTGATATCTTGGGGAGTCTTAGTGAAAAAATAGACACCCTTAAGTTACAAAACAAGCAAAAAGCTGAATCTGATGCCTTAGCAATCTTTTGTCCCAGATGTAGAAAGAAGCATGCCTTAGAGAGTGTCCTTTGAATGAAAAAGTTGTAGAGACTTGTGTCATTTGTTCAGAAAAACATGAGACCAAGAGTTGTCCTTCACTTCCTGGTCTTAAAGCTGTCTTTCAAGAAGAAACTCCTACAAATTCCATAGAATCTCTCAATTTTGTCTCTAGAAGGCTTTGGCAAGGACCTCAAACACAAGGATTCCATGATCAAATGTATAATCAACCTCCACCAAATTGAAATTCTTGGCAGCAACCTTGGCCCCAATTTCAAAATCAATCACAAACTTGGGCACAAGGAGCACAAAATCCCTATGGAAGATACTCTCAGTATTATCAATATCCACCATCCTATCCACCATATCCACATTTCCATCCTCAACAAAAAATTCAACAAAATCCTCAAAATCCACAACATCAAAATCAACCACTTCCATTACCATTTCCTCAGAAAACAAATCAGTCGCCTGCCCAACTCATACCAAACCCCAACAATAAAAATCCTTAGAACACATACATGATAGAAGGCCAACAATTTCCAACTTATTTGATCACTCCTTTAGACCTTAGTGATGTTCAACTTAGGTCTGGAAGGATACTTGAAAAGAGGAAACCTTTTGTAATCATACAAGAGCAAGACAATTCTGAGGAAGATTCTCTACGGGTAAATAAAAGTCTTGAAGAGAACACAACTTTCCAAGACTCAAACATTGAAAAAACAAAACAAAAAGAACCAATAATTTCAACTCCTATATTAGAGCATCCATCAACATCCACTTCTACACCTCCCTTCCCAGAAAGATTACAAATTGATAGGGGTGTAGAAAAAAAAATTATGGTGCCTAATTATGATTTCCTAGATGAGCTGAGAAATTTTTGTATTAAGATCCCATTATTGCAAGCCATCAAGGAAATTCCAATCTTAGCAAAAACAATAAAGGAGTTGAGCATGAATAAAACAAGAAAAATAATAAGAGAGATAAATAAAATTCAACTGGTAGGTGTTAGTGTCAGCCTTTGCAGCCTTCCTCCAGTGATCAAAATTTCTCTTACATAGTGATGTTAAGGTGTCAAGGTCAAATTTTGTCATTTCAGTGAGTCTTCAAGCAAAATTTGGTCACTAGGTATTAGGTCTAGGGTTTGCTTTTACTCTTGTCAAAGTTGTCCAAATGTCAGTCCATGTCACCATTCATCTGAGTGTACCATCATTCAGAGGGTTTTCAACATCATGTCAGGTTCCAAAGAGTCATTTTACACCTTGTTCATGCTTCAATTGTGCCTAGGTAAGGTCCATTTCCCTCACCTAGGGTTTTGGAGGTAATTTCTCTTGGATGCTCAAATCATCATCCAAACTTGTATCCTGATGTTCATACACCTTCCCCTATCCTTAATGTACCTTATTAAACACTTCCCATCACTATGATCCCCCAAATTCCTCATTTTTGCACAAACCCTAGTTTCTTGCTACAACTTGGCAATTTTCTAGGCTAGGCCTGTGTTTTTCCCTTTTGGACCCCTTCCCCTCACTCAATCTCTGAAATTCCACTTTCGCCTACTTCCTAACATCTCTCCCTACTTCCCAAAATTTTCTCAAGAATTTATAAGCCCCTTATCCCCTTCATTTCTCTTCATTTCGACAAATCCCTTGTTCCACACATCAGGATAGGTTTCACTCAAATGATGTTTCTGAGAAAGAAAAGATGAATTTGGGAAAATGGAGAGAGCTTTTTGTCCAAAACAGGCCAAGGAAGAAAAAAATCCTTGACGTTTTACATAGGTGTAATGGTTTTAGAGAAATGTCAAAAATACCGTTGCCTCAGGAGAATTGATGCACATCTGAAGTGACCTTGGGAAAATCAATATTTATCCTATTTTGGTTGGAAACATGACTTTCTTGATGAGTCAAATGATAACTAGACACAAAGATATTTTCAATGAGCTATCATGAGCTCAATTTGGAGCTGAGGAAGACTTTCAAAAGTTGACTGCAACATCACTCTGCCTTGAGGCAGCCTCATTTTGCTCATTTTGACCAGTTTTGGGAGATTTGATTTTTGACAGGGTAAATGAATTCCAAATTAAAACATTCCAGTTGGGTTGGAAATTATACTCAATAATATTTCCAACGAGCTATCCCGTGCCCCATTTGGACACCAGGAAGGCCTCTAAAAGCGTCCTACAAAAAAGGGCTACGAGTTGGGTTTGTGGCACGGCGCATAGAGCTGCAAGCCCAATTTCACCATAAACTTCTCCAAAATTTGCAAAGATGCTCAAATCTGTGATGTGCAAGCAAGTGAAGAGTCTTTCTCAGAATTTATGGTGGTTTAGTATGCGAAAGCTCATCATTCAGCTCCAAGATCAGAGGAAACAAGAAAAACAGAGTTGTGTGAAAGTGCCAAAGTTCTGCAACACTAGGAAGTGGGTTTGTCAAAATGAAAAATCAAAACACATTGGTCTTTCCAAGTTCAAGCTCCATTTGTCCGCAAGAGTCATCAAAGAAGCCAAATAAAATCATGGAGGGTGAACTCAGAGTGTGAAAGCCAAACTATGGTGAAAGTGAGCTGCGCGGCGCATTGGGCAGCCGGCTCGGTGCACTAGGCAGGCGCGGCGCATTGAGCCGGCCTATGCAGTGTAAAAATTACACTGGCGCGGCGCATACAACCTGCGCGGCGCATTGGGCTGACTGCGCGGTGTACAAAGCCTCCAAGAAATTTTTCATCACTGTTTCATTGAAACTTCAAATTTTTCGCTCCCATTTGCTCAAGTAAGCTTATACACTCGCTCTTGCTGGTGTTTGGTGTGGTTTCAAAGATTTGGTTGGAGAATTGGTAATATAAAAACATAAACCCTATCCTCTTATCAAAAACTACTTCATAGGGTTTATATTTGAATTTTAAATTTGGTTGTTGGTGTCAATTTGTTTGGATTCCATTCCCCTCTTTTGGTTCCCTTCCTCCTCACTGTCACACTATTATCACAAACCCTCCCCTATTCTCCAAACCACTCATACCATTTAAGCCCTATTTCCCTATCCACAAAATATATCATTCCCTACCACTCTTCTTTTCCCATATCATTTGTAATAAATTCCCCAAATCCCATATCCCAAACATGTCAAGTGATTGTCCTACATTTTAAATTCACTTGATAGAAACCCTTTTTTACCATTGTACTATTTCCCACAGTCCACTTGTCCCCACTTTTCCATATTCCTCACAGTCCCTCATTTCCCTTTGGCACACATTTGGCACTTGGAGAAAACGACACCAAGTCCTCATTGTTAATTTTTAACAAAACCAAACATACACTTGTCATACACATTGCAAACTCCATGACGGACACAGATTCATCCTATTAACGAGACAGTGACTTTACAACTGAAACTGCATGCACCAGGAGGGCACTGAAACGTCGGAAAATGCCTGATCCACTTTTAATCTTGGCCGAAGCTTCTTTTGCTGAGCATGATACTTGATGAGGGAATTTCAGTCCAAATTTCAAGGAATTTGAAGAAAATTTTGTCAATTTTGAATTTTTGGTCATAAAACAGGTTTTCCTGCCCTACGCGTCGCGCCACTTGGCGCGCGCTTACATTTGAGAGATCTTCTGGAGGAAAATTTGATATTTTTGAGTTTGTTATGATAAATTATGCATGTTAAGAAATGTCTGAGATATTTCATCAAGTTATGGATGGTCTTAAGGGTCAAAAACACTCCAAAAATGGCCTTTCTGCCACCTTTTGCACCAACAGGAACCAGTCTTGGGAGATTGCAGTTTTGGAGGGGTAAATGAACTCCAAATTGAAAACTTATACTTGGGTTGGATAGTAGACAGGTAGGGATTTCCAACGAGCTATCATGAGTGCAATTTTGACTTCAAGAAGTGCCTCAAAGACAGGCTCAAAGTGGCGCAATGCATTGAGTTTTTGGGCGTGGCGCATAGAGAAATTTGGCCTCGTTTTCACTCTTCAGCTCAGAAATTCGCCCAGTTTTGACTAGTTTCACTTTTTGATGTAACTATTGATCTACCTTGATGTAATTTGATGACCATGATGTAAATTTTGCACATTTTTACTTGTTCTAGAGGATTCATTCACTAAAAAGTGAAAATTAAATGAATGAATCAGTTTCCGTCCATATAGAGGCAAGTTGTTTCATTGCCTAGATTTCAGTTCCTAGTTTAGAATTGGTTGAAACAGCTCCTAGAAGGATGAGCTCGACCCCTAGAGGCATGGGGAGGGGTTAGGATGGTATATATTATGTATTTTCTGAGTCATTTTTCAGGTTTGGACTCTTGGGAATAGTTTGGCACTTCATTGTACATACACGTCTGCATTTTTGGCAAAGGAAAGACCAAGGTTTGTAGCACTTGTTGGGATCCTTGTGGCTCTGTGTTTTGATGATGTTTTTCTCCATGTATCTGTAAGTTTCATTAATGTTATATGTATTCCATTTCCCTTCTCTTGGCTTCTGAAATTAAACAAATGAGAAACTAAGGTAGAATTCATTAGTTTGCTGGTGCTCTGCCTTAAACTTTTGTTTAGTTTTATATGTTTTCATCAGTTTGAAGAGGATCCTTGCACCCTCTTGCCCTCTTCAGCTCCTCAGCAGTCTTTTCCATCCATTCATTGAATCTAAGACATCAAATTCATTGCCTTCCCTTCCCCAACTTGAACTCTGCAAGAAATTGGCCTCATCCCCAAGCCCAAAATTGCCTTTCCCTTTTTTCCAACAAAAACCCCTAAAAAATCATTCCAAACTCCTTGATTCATATACCTAGCCTAAAATTAGCACTCATTTCAGTCATCTCAAGCCCTATTGATACATTTTTCCTGAGATTGACCCAGAGAGAGCCTTCTCCTGTTCTGGTAGGGCTACCTACCAGACTGAGAGTGGTTTGCTGTTACCCTGAATCCCACCTTCCTTCAGCCTAAGGTGGATTTGGGCTATAACATAGTGGCGACCATACTGGGGAGAAAATGGTTTGCTTGTTGGTGTTATTTGTTTTATAAGCTACAGACGGAGCTTGAAGTTAGCCAGGTAGCCTTTGAAATGCTCTTTCTTTGCATTAGCGGAAGTAGATAAACGCTGCTTCAGTAAATCTCTAGTCTAGCTTGTGAACGTGACACTTGACTTATGGATTGTCTTGCCCCAGTACACGTATCAATTTCAGATCCGATTGTTGATGGTGGACAACGATCAGACATAAGAAGGCTGAAATCATTCACCTGGTGACTCCAACTCAATGTAGAGACTCCACTGGAGGACTAATTCTTTCTCTGAGAAAATGGAAGAATCTTACACAAAGTTGAGGTATCTAAAGTGGAATAGTATTCAGGATCTAGTTTTCTTTCTTGTAAACTACTTCTTTGCTGTTCTTGAAGCTGTCTTGAAAGTTTTTCAGAATTTGTTGTATGATAAAGGTGATCAAAATCTTTACTCAACCTATTCAAAAAGTGTAAATACTGAGTTTCCCTTTGATCTTGGCCTCCCTACTTTTCCCACATATTATGATGACTCTCTTCAGAGTGATGAGCCTGAAGAAAACCAAAATGATCTCGTAGCTCTTGTATATACTCCTACACCTTTTGTAGTCCCAGATAGGTATAAAGCTCTTGTTTTACCTTCTGTTCTTCATGATTTCCCTAAAAATTATGACCTATATCTACCAATATTTGACGGTGATTGTAACAATGTCAAAGCTGAGCAACATGTGCAGAATGTTGAGACTTTTCTAGACCTTTTTGAAGTTGATGAAGAGGGTGTCAGTATTAGGCTTTTTTCTCTTTATTTTCAAGGCCAATTGAAGAGTTGGTTCAAAACCTTGCCTGATACAAGCATCTCAGATTTCCAGCAGTTCGTCGAAGTTTTCCTTGACAGGTGGGTGATCGGACATAATCCTTTCCTTATTTTAAACGAGTATGCCCAGCTGAAAATACTTCCAGGGGAGATAGTACAACAGTTCTCTGCCAGATTTAACCAAGTATATTTTTCGATGCCAGCTGATATAAGACCTTCTCCTAGATCTGCTCTCTTGCACTACCCGGGTGCCTTTGATCTGGAAATGGAGTTTCAGCTGAGAGAAAGGAATATTTCAACACTTCAAGAGATACAGAACATTGCAGTAAATGTAGAGGCTCATTTGCTGATCCAAAGGGTGAGGTTGAAGGAAGAAGAGATGAAAAACATAGTTCCGAAGAAATCGACATCTCTAGAGGTAAAGCTGGACATGTTGGTAAGTGCAGTAGAAGAGATGATGCAAAAGAAAACCACAAAGAATGAGTATAATGTTGAAGCCCATGACTTGCTGATTGAAGAAGAACAGGTTGTTGATCCAAAACATTTTGTTTCTTATCCCAGTTGTCATAGTGATTGCTTTATAGATCATCTTGAAGAGGAGAGAGCTGTTGATATGACATGTATGCTTGATGATGTGTTGTATACTGATGATTTGCCTCAGTTTGATCAGTATGATGATGATTATGTTCTCCAAACAGAAACTAATCTTGCAGACGAATCAGCAGCTAGTTTGTGGAAGGAGGAAGTTCACTTTCAGCAACTCGAGTACAGTGATCAACCGATGCATATCAGCTATGACAATGATGAGGAAAGTGCAGAAAATTTTGAAGTAAGTGAAGGATCTTTGCCTTTTTGTTTTGATTCGTTTCAGTTCATCAGATATAACTACCATGCAATCAGAAATCAAATGTCCAAAAGTGTTGATTTGGACCATCTTGAGGAAAATGAAAACCTTGTTCAAGATTTCTCATAATCAGATTTGCAATCCCCGAATGCCATTGATTGTCAAGTTGCAGATGAAAACATAGAAGCTGGTACATATGATAAAATGCTACAAGGTGACTCCGTACCATTTTGTTTTGAATCATTCTAGTTGATGAGAGAAAAATTGCATAGTAAATCTTCAAATGAGCAGCCTGTAGGAAATCAGCAATCTCTTACTTTTAATGTGGAGGATGAGATAGATAGCGAAATTCTTGAGCAAGTTGTTAATGAGAAATCTTCCCCTGAAATGACTGATGAAATCATTTTGGATACAAAACTCTCCCTAGCTCCAGATTTGCAGCCACCAAACAAAATGGAAGGTCAGATTGCAGATGAAATACATGATTTAATGATGCAAGATAATTCTGTACCCTTTTGTTTCGAAACATTTCAGTTTATAAAGTAGAATCTTCGTAATATCTCTCAAGAAAAAGATGAACAACCAGTAGGATGTCATACAGTTTCAATGGATACATCGCAGCAGTATTCTCAAGTTTGTGATGATCCTATTGCTCCTGTGTTAGATGATGTTTTCTGTAAAAGTTTTCCTCTATTAGCTAACCATGTGCCGGAAAAGAATGTTGATAATAATCTTATTCAAAAGTCGCCTTCATTGTCTTGTTTAACATATTTTTCATCGCAAAGCCCATATCAAGATTTGCAGTCATATGAGGAGATTGATAAAGGAGACTTTTGTTCTGTTTGGAATTAGCTCCAAAGTTTGGTTATTAATGAAATTAAGGATCCTTTTGACAGCTTGCTGCAGTCACCAAAGAAAGCCAGCACAGATGTGAGGAAAATCTTAATATCCAGCTATGAATATTGCTTGGACCAGAGTAGTAATGTATTTATGGGAATCAATAGCTATGTTTATGAAGATCCTTTTGCAGTATTCTTGAAGTCATCCAGTCAATTCATGCTTTGCAAGTTTATCAGCAGTCAACTTGATTCCAAGTTTCCATGGGAGTTGCCTTTCGATTCTTCCCTTTTCTTGCGTATCAGAAATCATTTGGGAAGAAATAAAATAGTAGCCAGGATGCTTACATGGTTTCATTGGTTGTTCCATTTCACTTGATCAGGTGATGAATGAAACTGTTAGAGTAGGTTGTATTGAATAAGCTCTATTTTGAGCATCTTTTTCAGTTTGTCGGTTGTGTTTAAGTATCGAGTCAGTTTTTAGTTCAGTGAGAGCCAGTTTGTGTCATCAAGTCATTAGTTTTCAGTCATGCATTTCAGTTTAAGTTTTTGACCCCATTTCCCAATGGATGAAGGCACTGTCTGCTTTTCCAAAGATCTGTAGTTCTTGGCACCTCCAGGGAGGTACCATCCCCATTGGAGCCAATGTTAGTGTCAGCCTTTGCAACCTTCCTCCAGTGATCAAACTTGCTCTTACATAGTGATGTTAAGGTGTCAAGGTCAAATTTTGTCATTTCAGTGAGTCTTCAAGCAAAATTTGGTCACTAGGTATTAGGTCTAGGGTTTGCTTTTAATCTTGTCAAAGTTGTCCAAATGTCGGTCCATGTCACCATTCAGCTGAGTGTACCACCATTCAGAGGGTTTTCATCATCATGTCAGGTTCCAAAGATTCATTTTACACCTTGTTCATGCTTCAGTTGTGCCTAGGTAAGGTCCATTTCCCTCTCCTAGGGTTTTGGTGTTGGGAAAAATACTGAGAGGGGGGGGTGAATCAGTATTTACTGTATATTCAAAACTTTCACTTTTTCCTGCTTCTAAAACGCATACGCTACTTTCCTGAACCAGACTTGCGTGTATACGTGGATACCCTTTATGAAACTCGCGTATACACAGATATCTAATTATGTCATTAATTCTTCACTTAAATCATTCCTTCATTTATTCATCAGATATTCAATAAGCAGTAAACATGTGCAGTAAGAACAGAATAAATCATCACACAAAGCATCACACATGAACACCAGGATTTTTAGGTGGAAACCCAAGTCGGGAGAAAAACACCGCTGCAGTTGCTCAGCCTTCAATATTTTATTATAGAGAAAACATCTTACAACATATGTGCTGGCGCAGACTTGACCAGCACGCAGGCACCCACCTGCGCTCGTTTACCAGCCTCTCCTGGAAGGGAGCTCCAACCCCCCGACTCGTTTACCAGCCTCTCCTGGAAGGGAGCTACGACCCCCCGATCTCGTTTACCAGCCTCACCTGGAAGGGAGCTACAACCCCCTGACTGAAGGCTACAACCCTCAGCACCACCTTGGACCACGTTTCATCAATTTTCACACTGGATCCAACAACTTCAATAGAACAACATTTGCAGGCCATGTTTCATCATATTTTCATACTGGACCCTTTCCATACTTTTAAGCACAAACATACATCACCAACAGATACTTATCAACACAGATCAGATAGCAGAAACATAGCAGAACAGATCAGATATTTCATACCCCTTGCTTCAGCAAACCCTAGTTTGCATACGCGCTTTACCTTTACTGATGTCGCGTATATACGCGCTTCCGTCCACACAAACCAGCGTATACCTTAGTGTATATTTCATTGTGCATACGCGCTTTTACTTTAGCGAAGCTGCGTATATACGCGCTTCCTCCACGGCGAAGTAGCGTATAGATCTTCAATCATTACAGAGCAGCATACTTCATCAGATCAGATGTTCAATTCAGATTTACCCTTTTTACTTCAGACAGATGTTCGCCTAGATGTTCGCCTCATCACAAATATAGGCCTTCCATAAGCAGATCTAGCAGATACAAATGCATTTCAGATCTAGATCATCTTCTTCATCATTGGTGCATCATACATTCAGATTTATCATTCAAGTGTAACCCTTTCCATTCAGATCTACTTCAAAGAGAAGTATTCAGTCAAGCTCAGACATCTTGCACCCACTCTCATGATTTGCATAATGAATTTCTTCTCTTTATATAGGTTTATCCTTCTTCAATACCACGGGCCCCTTTTTCAATACCATGAGCCAAATCAATACCATGAGCCCAAAACTACCTGGACGGGGTCAATTAGGCGGATCATTACCCAATACAATGGGTCAATACCATGGTGGTTACCCTTGGTTTTGCACTTTTTGAGCGCTTTTTCCCATACGCGACTTGGAACGTTCCTTTCCGCATGCATACGCGACTTCCCCTAGGCCAATTCGCGTATACCTAGAGACATACTCTTTTTCATCATAGATTGAGCACATTCTGAATTCCTTTCTTCATTGCCTTCTGTACAAGACATATTCTATCAAGCACAACTTCATCCAGTAAGTTGCCATTATCTTCATCAAGAGGGTTGCCTTTCAAGGACAACATTCATCATCATATTGCTAACAAACATCATTTACCAAGTCCATCACGTCAAGAATAACTTCATCAAGTGGATTGCCATCAAGGACAACACATGTCAACAGTCGCATGTCTTCATCTTCATTCAGTGGGTTGCCATCAAGGACAACACTCTGCATCATATTGCCAACAATCTCCCCCTTTGGACTTGATGGCAACCACGATGGTGTTTGGTTACCACAACAGATAGGTACATTAAGAATATGACACCATGTCACTCTCCCCATTCTTGACACCATTATCTGCATTCAAACACCATGTCACTCTCCCCCTTTGACATCAGGGGCAAAGGGTGAATCAAAAACCAACATACTCTCCCCCTTTTCTCCTTATGTGGAAGAAGCGTTCTGCAGATCTGATATATACTGAAGTGACCAAGCTCCCCCTGAGTTCAAGCTGAATCTTCAACCATATTTTCAATGAAGTACATGACTCTATGAAGTTCCTATCACCAATGACTCAAACTTACATCAAAGATCCATCCAAGTGGATTTACATAAGAGACTTAACTACCCAACCAAGTGGGTTTACAAATTTGACTCAGCTACCCAACCAAGTGGGTTTACAAAATTTGACTCAGCTACCCAACCAAGTGGGTTTACAAATTTGACAAGTCCTCTCATGACTGAATATTACAATTTTACATCATGGGTCTCAACATGACCTTTTCATCAAATATACAAATATGACTTTTCATAACCAATACCAAAAAGACCTCAAGAGAGATCATATATCAGAACCACCATAATGCCAATACTGCATTATACTCAGCAAAGCTAATGCTCCCCCTGAATCTGTGCATCCAAGCATCCTTTCCATATGACTAAGGCTCCCCCTTAGTTTGTGCATCCTGAACATTTCCACCAACAAATCATCAAGGCATCTTTATCAAAACATTAGAAATAGAATTATGAGAACTGGAACACCACCAGAGATACCATGCAGTATCAGAGATACCAAAAAGCACTGCAGCTGTGCTGAAGAGAGCTGACTCCAACCAGAAATTTGTCAGCAATCAGACATACACGGTTTTCTGTGCATGAACTCGCATATATACGCGACTGTGTTTCAGGAAACCCGCGTATCCAATGCCATCTTCTAACTTTCAACCAGATCTGATTCTCTGTGAGGCAAAGACAGTGTTCAGCTTCTTTCTGAGATATTTGAATGCTTCCTTGGACTACAGATAGATAGAACAGTGTAGTTGTGTCTTCAAGCATCATCCAACGGTTGTAGCATCAGCACAATAGTAACCAAGCCTTTAGATTCTTTGCAGCATCAATACAATCTTTCCAAGAGAGATCTTCATATCAGACCAACATCTTCACATAAGTGTCAAGAAATCATCCATGTGGTCCAACATCACCATGATCTTCAAGATTTAACATGAAGTAACATATGTAACCATAGTAACAAACTCTGTATGATTTATTTCTGAATCAAACGACATCCAACTCATCCATGTGTGAGCACACAAGATACTTATAAGCAACCAGGGTTCAAAAACTCATCATAATAAACCATGTACCAAGTTATCATCATTTGAGCATGAGTATCACAAAAACCAAAGAATAAGCAGTCATATTGCCAACAATGCAATCATTAGTATTCAACCTGCTGCTCCCCCTAAACCAGTGCTCTTCCTTAACTTGTGCAATCTGAAACACCTTCAACAGCAAGTCATTAGCAACAATCTCTGCATGATCTGTCCTTGTCTCTGAATTATAAGACTTTCATCTCAGTAATGAATACTCAAGTAGACAGGACTCATCCATAGTCCTCAACATAAGAAACCATGTATCATATCATCATTATTTAGAACAATAATACAGTCATTGACAATCAGACTGATACTCCCCCTGTGCCTCTGCTCCAGATCTTCAGCTATCATATAAATTCTCTTATCATAAATGAATACGCGACTGTGTCTGCTGGAAATCGCGTGTATACGCGACTTTTGTTCATAGAACCCGCGTATGGAAAGTGAAGCATAGAAAATTATCATCTTCCTTCATTTCCTCCTGAGTTTGTACCTCCTGTACCTGTCCTTTCTTCACACCAGATGCACTGTCAGAAATACATATAACCAAAATAATCAAATCAACCATAAGAATCATCATGCATTGCTCCCCTTGTGACGATACATTACTAAATCTCATAATGTATCCCACATCATTCCTGCAGTCAATAAGAGAAGTCAGCTTCATAAGCGGATGACTGCAGTAGGGTCAGAATTCCCTACATTTCTGATCGGTCCTCCATCTTGAATTGAGTGTTTTCTTCAAGAAAATCATTGTCTTCTAGAGCATCCACAAAAATATCCTTTTCTTCTCTAGATTGATTCTTATTCCATCCCTCCATCTTTTTCCAGATTTGTTTAAACTTTCTATTTGTGTGCTGGAAGTTATCCAATTTCTCATATCTATTCAGCCTGCATTCCTTTTCTACATGTCCATACTTGTTACAAGAATAACATCTTATGTGTCCAGAGTAATAAGAGTTATAATGAGTATTTCTGATCTTCCTTCTTTTACAATCAGCTGCTTTGTGTCCATACTTGTTACATGAAAAACAATATCCCTTGAAGAAACCAGAGTACCTTTCTATGTAGGAACTGTTTGTTTGAGGCTGAAATGATCTGCTCCTGCAATTTGCTGCAACATGCCCATAATTATGACATTTAAAGAATTCAACATTATTGACTGATTTCCTTTGAGATTTCATCATTGTTGGTTGACCTTTTGTCTCTTTCAACACTTCAGGTTTTGCATTGACATCCTCTGAATTTTTAGCACTTCCTTGTGAGCTAGATTCACCTTTAACAGTTTCATGGAAACCAAGACCAAGTTTGATAGCAGGAGACCTTTGATTACTTAGAATATGGTTCAAAGTGTTAGTACTATCTTGAAACCTCAAAAGTTTAACCTTTTCTTCTAATTTACCTTTGAGAATGTTTACCTCAACCTCCAAGGCTGGACATTGCTTTGTCATGCTTTCTTCTTTCCTTCTTCCATCTTCTACTTGATCCTTCAGATTTAGGATCTCTTCTTTCAACCAATTTTCGTTTTCTTCACATGTTTGTTCTAGCTCTTCATTCTTCTTATTTTATTTTTCCAGATATTCTTTGAGAGATATGATTTCTGCTTCAAGGCCTTCCTTTTCAAATGATTGTAGAGGTTCCTCATTTTTCTTACTTGATGCTTCTAGATCTGCCTACAGAGAGATGATTGCAACTTCAAGTCCTTCATTCTTCTTGCTTGATTTTTCAATATCTGCTTCTAGTTCTTTAATTCGATTGAATGCATAAGTATGAAACCTTTGATACTTGTCCACCTGTCCATTCAACATTTCTATTTGATCTTTCATTTGAGAGGTCATCTCTTTGTAAATATAATCTTTCGTATCAATTTCCTTTTGTTGTTCTTCAACTTTGATCTTGATAGCTTCCACAACTTTACTATCTTCACTATTGTTTGCACAAAGAAGAGTATTACAAGTGGCCTTCTTCTTTTCCTTCTTTGCCATGAGTATTTGTAGAGCTTCATCAGAAACTTCTGGATCCATACTGTCACTTTCACTATCATAATCTTTGCACATGCAATTAAGTAAGAGACAAGAACAACGATTAATACCTGGTTCATCTTCTTCAATTTTTTCTATACATGATTTCTGAGGTATCTCCTTGTTTTGAGTAGGCTTCTTCTTTTTCTTCTTTGCCATGAGCACTTTCAGATCATGGTCAGAATCTTCTTCATCTTCACTGGACACTTCATCATCATCTTCTTTTGCATAATAACTCTTTCTCTTTTCAAATTGTTTCCCTTTACCATGTTTTTCTTTATAAGGACATTTAGCAGCATAGTGACCAACTTTTCCACACTCAAAACATTTGAAGGGAAGCTTACCTTTGAATCTTCCAGTTCATAGTTGGAGTTTTCTCACGAAATTCGCTTCTTCTTCATCGGATATATAGCTGGATTCTTTGACAACTTCCTTTTCTTTTCCTCTTGCAGATACCTTAAAAGCAGCTTCTTTGATTTGAGAAGGACCTCCTTGTCTCATTTCAAAAGCAGTCAGAATACCATGTAATTGAAAAATAGTAAGAGTTTGCAGATCTTGCCTTTCTTCAATAGCTGAAACTTTAGAGTCAAATTTTGAAGTCAAGGATCTTAAGACTTTTTCCACCAGAGTAGTATCGATTATGGTTTCACCCAAATTTCTCATCCGATTTACAATATCATCTAGACGAAGAAAGAAACTGGCAACACTTTCATCACTATGCATCTTCAAATTTTCATATTCAATTCTAAGAGTTTGGAGTTTTGCACTTTTTACCTTTGTGTCTCCTTCATAGCTTAGAATGATTTTGTCCCATATTTCTTTTGCTGAATGCAGCTGCATCACTTTAGCAAATTCTGATTCAGACATGCTTCCCAATAAGACATTCACTGCTTTGGCATTGGTTTCATACTTCTTCCTTTCTGCTGCATCGGTAGGAATACTTGTCGGGTATTGATAACCTTCTTCCACGATTGCCCATACATCTGCACCAAGACTTTGCAGATATGATTTTGTTCGTACCTTCCAGAATATTAGATTGCTTCCATTGAATAGAGGTGGCTTTATAGACATTACTCCTTCTTGACTTCCCATTGCGACGGATCTCCTTTGAGCGATCAAGCTTCTGCACAAGGACCTGCTCTGATACCAATTGTTGGGAAAAATACTGAGAGGGGGGGGTGAATCAGTATTTACTGCATATTCAAAACTTTCACTTTTTCTTGCTTCTAAAATGCATACGCTACTTTCCTGAACCAGACTTGCGTATATACGCAGATACCCTTTACGAAATTCGCGTATACACAGATATCTATTTATGTCATTAATTCTTCACTTAAATCATTCCTTCATTTATTCATCAGATATTCAATAAGCAGTAAACATGTGCAGTAAGAACAGAATAAATCATCACACAAAGCATCACACATGAACACCAGGATTTTAGGTGGAAACCCAAGTCGGTAGAAAACCACCGCTGCAGTTGCTCAGCCTTCAATATTTTATTATAGAGAAAACATGTTACAACATATGTGCTGGCACAGACTTGACCAGCACGCAGGCACCCACCTGCGCTCATTTACCAGCCTCTCCTGGAAGGGAGCTCCAAACCCCTGACTCGTTTACCAGCCTCTCCTGGAAGGGAGCTACGACCCCCCGATCTCGTTTACCAGCCTCACCTGGAAGGGAGCTACAACCCCCTGACTGAAGGCTACAACCCTCAGCACCACCTTGGACCACGTTTCATCAATTTTCACACTGGATCCAACAACTTCAATATAACAACACTTGCAGGCCACATTTCATCATATTTTCATACTGGACCCTTTCCATACTTTTAAGCACAAACATACATCACCAACAGATACATATCAACACAGATCAGATAGCAGAAACACAGCAGAACAGATCATATATTTCATACCCCTTGCTTCAGCAAACCCTAGTTTGCATACGCGCTTTCACTTCACTGATGTCGCGTATATACGCGCTTCCGTCCACACAAACCAGCGTATACCTCAGTGTATATTTTATTGCGCATACGCGCTTTCTCTTCGCTGAAGCCGCGTATATACGTGCTTCCTCCACGGCGAAGTAGCGTATAGATCTTCAATCATTACAGAGCAGCATACTTCATCAGATCAGATATTCAGTTCAGATCTACCCTTTTGCTTCAGACAGATGTTCGCCTAGATGTTCGCTTCATCACGGATCTAGGCCTTCCATAAGCAGATCTAGTAGATACAAGTGCATTTCAGATCTAGATCCCCTTCTTCATCATTGGTGCATCATACATTCAGATTTATCTTCAAGTGTAACCCTTTCCATTCAGATCTACTTCAGAGAGAAGTATTCATTCAAGCTCAGACATCTTGCACCCACACTCATGATTTGCATAATGAATTTCTTCTCTTTATATAGGTTTATCCTTCTTCAATACCACGGGCCCCTTTTTCAATACCATGAGCCAAATCAATACCATGATCCCAAAACTACCTGGACGGGGTCAATTAGGCGGATCATTACCCAATACAATGGGTCAATACCATGGTGGTTACCCTTGGTTTTGCACTTTGAAGGCGCTTTTTCCCATACGCGACTTGGAACGTTGTTTCCCGCGTGCATACGCGACTTCCCTTAGACAGATCCACGTATGCCTTGAGACATACTCTTTTTATCATAGATCTAGCACATGCTGAATTCCTTTCTTCATTGCCTTCTGTACAAGACATATTCTATCAAGCACAACTTCATCCAGTAAGTTGCCATTATCTTCATCAAGAGGGTTGCCTTTCAAGGAAAACATTCATCATCATATTGCTAACAAACATCATTTACCAAGTCCATCACGTCAAGAATAACTTCATCAGGTGGATTTCCATCAAGGACAACACATGTCAACAGTCGCATGTCTTCATCTTCATTCAGTGGGTTGCCATCAAGGACAACACTCTGCATCATATTGCCAACATTTGGAGGTAATTTCTCTTGGATGGTCAAATCATCAGCCAAAATTGTATCCTGATGTTCATACACCTTACCCTATCCTTAATGTACCTTATTAAACACTTCCCATCACTGAGATCCCCCAAATTCCTCATTTTTGCACAAATCCTAGTTTCTTGCTACAACTTGGCAATTTTCTAGGCTAGGCCTGTGTTTTGCCCTTTTGGACCCCTTCCCCTCACTCAATCTATGAAATTCCACTTTCCCCTACTTCCTAACATCCTTCCCAACTTTAGAAAATTTTCTCAAGAATTTAGAAGCCCCTTATCCCCTTCATTTCGCTTCATTTCGACAAATCCCTTGTTCCACACATTGGGATAGGTTTCACTCAAATGATGTTTTTGAGCAAGAAAAGATGAATTTGGGAAACCTGAGAGATGTTTTTTTCAAAAGAAGGCCAAGGAAGAAATACCTGCTTCACTTTTTACACAGGTGTAATGGTTTTAGAGAAATGTCAAACATACCGTTGCCTCAGGAGAATTGATGCACATCGGAAGTGACCTTGGGAAAATCAAGATTTATCCTAGCTTGGTTGGAAAAATGACTTTTTTAATGAGTCAAATGATAACTACACACAAATATATTTCCAATTAGCTCTCATGAGCTCAATTTGGAGCTGAGGAAGACTTTCAAAAGTTGACTACAACAGCACTCTGCCTTGAGGCAGCCTCATTTTGGTCATTTTGACCAGTTTTTGGAGTTTTGATTTTTGACAGGGTAAATGAACTCCAAATTGAAAAATTCTAGTTGGGTTGGAAATTAGACTCAATACGATTTCCAACGAGCTATCCCATGCCCCATTTGGATACCGGGAAGGCCTCTAAACGCCTCCTGCAAAAAGGCGCTACGCGTTGGGTTTGTGGCGCGGCGCATAGAGCTGCAAGCCCAATTTCACCATAAACTTCTCCAAAATTTGCAAAGATGCTCAAATCTGTGGTGTGAAAGCAAGTGAAGAGTCTTTCTCAGAATTTATGGTGGTTTAGTGTGTGAAAGCTCATCATTCAGCTCCAAGATTAGAGGAAACAAGAAAAACAGAGTTGTGTGAAAGTGCCAAAGTTTTGCAACACTAGGAAGTGGGTTTGTCAAAATGAAAAATCAAAACACATTGGTCTTTCCAAGTTCAAGCTCCATTTTCCCGCAAGAGTCATCAAAGAAGTCGAAGAAAATCATGGAGGGAAAATTCAGAGTGTGAAATCCAAACTATGGTGAAAGTGAGCTGCACGGCGCATTGGGCAGTCGGCGCGGCGCACTGGGCAGGCGCGACACATTGAGCCGACCTATGCAATGTAAAAATTACACTGGTGCGACGCATACAGCCTGCGCGACGCATTAGGCTGACTGTGCGGTGCACAGAGCCTCCAAGCAATTTTTCATCACTGTTTCATCGAAACTTCAAATTTTTCGCTCCCATTTGCTCGAGTAAGCTTATACACTCGCTCTTGCTGGTGTTTGATGTGGTTTCAAAGATTTGGTTGGAGAATTGGTAATATCAAAACATAAACCCTATCCTCTTATCAAAAACCACTTCATAGGGTTTATATTTGAATTTGAAATTTGGTTGTTGGTGTCAATTTTTTTGGATTCCATTCCCCTCTTTTGGTTCCCTTTCTCCTCACTGTCACACTATTATCACAAACCCTCCCCTATTCTCCAAACCACTCATACCATTGAAGCCCTATTTCCCTATCCACAAAACATATCATTCCCCACCACTCTTCTTTTCCCATATCATTTGTAATAAATTCCCCAAATCCCATATCCCAAACATGTCAAGTGATTGTCCTACATTTTAAATTCACTTGATAGAAACCCTTTTTTACCATTGTACTATTTCCCACAGTCCACTTGCCCCCACTTTTCCATATTCCTCACAGTCCCTCATTTCCCTTTGGCACACATTTGGCACTTGGAGACAAAGAAACCAAGTCCTCATTGGTCATTTTCAACAAAACCAAACATACACTTGTCATACACATTGCAAACACCATGATGGACACAGATTCATCCTATGAACGAGACAGTGAATTTACAACTGAAACTGCATGCACCAGGAGGGCACTGAAACGTCGGAAAAGGCCTGATCCACTTCGAATCTTGGCCAAAGCTTCTTTGGTTGAGCATGATACTTGATGAGGGACTTTCAGTCCAAATTTCAAGGAATTTGGAGAAAATTTTGTCAATTTTGAATTTTTGGTCACAAAACAGGTTTTCCTGCCCTACGCGTCACGCCACTTGGCACGCGCTTACTTTTGAGAGATATTCTAGAGGAAAAATTGATATTTTTGAGTTTTTTATGATAAATTATGCATTTTTCATAAATGGATGAGAGATTTCATCAAGTTATGGATGGTATTAAGGGTCAAAAACACTCCAAAAATGGCCTTTCTGCCACCTTTTGCACCAGCAGGAACCAATCTTGGGAGATTGCAGTTTTGGAGCGGAAAATGAACTCCAAATTGAAAAATTCCACTTGGGTTGGATAGTAGACATGCAGGGATTTTCAACGAGTTATCATGAGCTAAATTTGGACTTCCAGAAGTGCCTCAAAGACAGGCTCAAAGTGGCGCGACGCATTGAGTTTTTGGGCGCGGCGCATAGAGAAATTTGGCCTCATTTTCACTCTTCAGCTCAGAAATTCACCTATTTTTGACTAGTTTCACTTTTTGATGTAACTATTGATATACCTTGATGTAATTTGATTACCATGATGTAAATTTGGCACATTTTTACTTGTTCTAGAGGATTCATTCACTAAAAAGTGAAAATTAAATGAATGAATCAGTTTCCTTCCATATAGAGGCAAGTTGTTTCATTGCCTAGATTTCAGTTCCTAGTTTAGAATTGGTTGAAACAGCTCCTAGAAGGATGAGCTCGACCCCTAGAGGCATGGGGAGGGGTTAGGATGGTCTATATTATGTATTTTCTGAGTCATTTTTCAGGTTTGGACTCTTGGGAATAGTTTGGCACTTCATTGTACATACACTTCTGCATTTTTGGCAAAGGAAAGACCAGGGTTTGCAGCACTTGTTGGGATCCTTGTGGCTCTGTGTTTTGATGATGTTTTTCTCCATGTATCTGTAAGTTTCATTAATTTTATATGTATGCCATTTCCCTTCTCTTTTCTTCTGAAATTAAACAAATGAGAAACTAAGGTAGAATTCATTAGTTTGCTGGTGCTCTGCCTTAAAATTTTGTTTAGTTTTATATGTTTTCGTTAGTTTGAAGAGGATCCTTGCACCCTCTTGCCCTCTTCAGCTCCTCAGCAGTATTTTCCATCCATTCATTGAATCTAAGACATCAAATTCATTGCCTTCCCTGCCCCAACTTGAACTCTGCAAGAAATTGGCCTCATCCCCAAGCCCAAAATTGCCTTTCCATTTTTTCCAACAAAAACCCCTTAAAAATCATTCCAAACTCCTTGATTCATATACCTAGCCTAAAATTAGCACTCATTTCAGTCATCTCAAGCCCTATTGATACATTTTTCCTAAGATTGACCTGGAGAGAGCCCTCTCCTGTTCTGGTAGGACTAGCTACCAGACTGAGCGTGGTTTGCTGTTACCCTGAATCTTGCCTTCCTTCAGCCTAAGGTGGATTTGGGCTATAACAGCATGAAAAATAGCAGATATCATGATGGGTAATATTTCTATTCCAAAGTATCTAGACCCAGGAAATCCAGTTGTCAAAATTCACATCAATGGAATTGAGATCCAAAAAACACTCATTGATTTAGGAGCAGCAATAAATATCATGAGTAGACAAATCATGGATAAACTGAAACTTCCTAATCTTATTTCTACACCCACATTATTACAATTAGCAGACAGATCTGTGATTAAACCTTATGGGGTAATAGAAGACTTTTCAGTGTCCCTAGATTCTTGGGAGTATCCTGTGGATTTTATGATCCTAACTCAGAATAATCTAGGAGGACACCTTATTATATTAGGAAGACCTTGGTTAGCTATAGTTGATGCTTTCATTAGTTGTAGATTCGGTGATATGTATATCTCTGATGGTAGTTCAACTAATAAATTTACCTTGTATCCTCCAGCAAAGACAATTACAGATTTAGATGATACTCAATGGATAGAGGATGAAGAAGACTTACAACCTCTCTTCACAATTTCAAAAATTAGTGAAGATAGTCAAATTCTGAATACTTTAGAAAACTTTGAATCCTCTTCGGAATACAAACATGAAAAATTTCAAGAAGAATCCAACATTGAGTTTTTGTCATCAAGACAGATGTCTCTTTATTCTATGGATAAATTTGGCAGCTCTATAATTGAGATATTTCCAGGCAAAACTTTAAACATAAACAAGAACCTAGAAAAATCTCAACAAGAAGAGCTAGTCAAGATCTTATAGAGACATTCTTCTGCATATGCATGGGAGTACACTGATATGAAAGGGATAAGCCCCAAGACTTGCACTCATCACATCTACATAGAGGAAAATTGTAAACCAATCAGACAACCTCAAAAACGGATGAATCCAAATCTTAGGGAGATTGTTAAAGAAGAATTCCAGAAATTGTTGAATGTCAACTTTATCTATCCTATTTCAGATAGTCAGTGGGTTTCTCCTTTGGTAATTGTGCCAAAGAAAAATGGTAAATGGAGGGTATGTATTGACTACCGAGAATTAAACAAAGCTACTCTTAAAGATCATTTTCCCTTACCTTTCATAGATCAGGTGTTAGACACATTAGCTGGAAAAAAGTACTTCTCATTTCTAGATGGATTTAGTGGTTATAATCAAATTCAAGTAGCACTTGGAGATTGTTAGCCACCTGTAATATTTTTTTATACCAAAAGGTGGCTAAATCTTTTTGAGCCTCCAAGGAACAAATTTTATCACTAAAAATTGTTGGCTCTTGAAGTCTCCTTGTAGGCCTCATGCCTCTGTCCAAAATCCTCATTACTGTTCCTCTTAATTCTATTGATTCCAAGTAGAAGACTGCTGAAAGACCTTCATTTTCCCCCTTCTTAAACCTTCATCTGCTCCCCTATTTTCTCCACGAACTTCCTTGTTTTCATAAATCCTCTTCTTCCATTTACGAAAATCACTTTCCCATAGTTAAAAACCCATTTTTCTCTATAAAACCCAGAACCCGCTTATCCAAACTTTCAACTTAAAAACTTGAAGTCACATGTTTAATATTTTAATGGGTTGATTGAAAGACCGATCGCGCAATCGCAATCGGAGAAATCAAATGGGTAGATCAAAAAGACCCGCATCAAAGTTCCGATGCGATTGGGTCTCGTATGTTAAAAGTTTCCCCCGCCCCTGTTTCATATGACTTCCCCCGGGACCAAGTGTTAAGGACCCTGGGTGCCAATCGCATCGCAACGTTTCAAATAGGTTGATCGGAATGACCAGGCCTGATGGCCCGATTGCGATTGACCCCTTTGTTTTAAATACGCCCCGGGCATATTACATTCCATATATCCGAAGGCCCCGCAGTCGGGCGCCTGTCCGCTTTATATATATATTCTTCCGCCCGATCCATAAAAACCTTTGATTATTCCAAAATTTTGGGTTTCATAAAAATATACAAGGGTTTTTCCCCCGACTCATCTCCACCGTTGATCTAATCCTTGATCCAACGGTCCGTGCAAAATCGCATCGCAATGTTTCAATCACATGCGTTTTTGTTTTACCCCCGATTGCACTCCTCCGATTAGATCTGGACTGTCCACGTGTCTAGATCGGACGGTCCAAAACCACCCCGCCTTATTTCCTCTCCCCGCTCTCCTTTGCCTATTCTGCGCCGATCTCCACCATTAGATATTTTTATCCGACGGCTACGCTCCTCCCCCACCATCTGAAGCAGTTTAAACCTATTTTCGTAGGATTTCTTAACTGTTTTTGTGTTTTGCAGGTGTTTTAATGGTTTTCCATTATAGAATGAAGGAGAGCCGAGGGTTGGGAAAGACGTTTCATGTGCCTTCGAGCTATCTAAAAGAACCATTCACGGGCTCTGTATCAAATGATTTATCGATGTTTCATGAGCATTGATAACCTAAAGAGCCCTGCGCTGCCCTGCACATCGACAAGACACTGTTTTATTCAAGAGAGCAGTTAAAGAGTATCAGTTTTTGAATACAAAGCACATCAGATGAAGACCGAAGACAGTTTTTACGGGGATTACGGCTAAGACAGTTATCAAAGCCTAATCCCCAATCTAAAACACAGTTTAAAAGAAAACCTAAAGTGTTCATCAGACATATTGCCTCCACCGCCATACTTTGAGTCAAATTGATTCCTCAACCACCGCAGTGCCACCTATTGCCTCAAAATGCTCAATCGGGGGCTGAATTTATTGAACTAAATCATATATTTTGCCTCGAAGCAGCCAAAGAATATATTTCTGCCTCAAAATTAATGACATAATGTGTGCAAAGTAACCCTAACAGTACGCAGAGCCTCAAATGTCAAAAAAAGCTCCCTCCGAGCTTACTTCATAAGTGTAAACACATTAATGCAGTGGAACACCTGTAAAGATTTCTTCATCGAGCCTCCAAGGGCCAGGAAGGCATTAATTCTGCATTAATTGTATTTGAGATCTTTTTATCAGATCTCACCTCCTCATCCTTCTATAAATACTTCAATAGAAGATGAGTGAGGGGTTGGATTAGTTGGTTGTCAATGTAATTGCTGAAGCATTCTATGTAACTGAGCTGAAAACTCTTGACTGTAAATAGTGGTTTCATCGGCTCTTGGAGCTCTGCTTGTAGCAGATAGGCTAGGTTGTGAAGAGAGATGGATTAAAACATTTGATCTGAAGATTGTAACCGGTTCGAAGCATCAATACAAGCTGATCTATGGGATCCTGGTCTATGCTGATGGTGATGTTATTCTCACTTTAACTTGTATTTTGTTTCTGTTTTCAATTTGTTTCATTTTCCACTGTAAAGAACAGTTTAAACAGGGTTAGGACCTACTGTATATCAGTAACCTTCTCTGGCTGAGAAATATTTATCTAAATGTTTTCTTTCAACTGTGTTATTTGAAAATGATTTAATTCAGTCTAAGTACATGGATGCTGGCATTCCCTCATCCTTTTGTCACTGCTGAATGTTATTTTTAAATGTTACTTTCAATATATGTTGTGTGAGGATGAATTGAGGAAATCAAGGTTAGCCCTGAGTCCCTTTCCTGTTTGCCCAACTATTTGATTGTTTCCCTTAGGATGTGTTAAAAGCTGACTAGTTTCGAAGTACTTATCAGATCTTAGGCCATTCTGTGTTATCTCTGTGATCGTCTTGGAAGTAACTAAGTAAAGAAGAGCTAGGAGAGGATTATGGTGAGCCCAGACCGCTAGTTTCTACTCCAAAAGTTGCCTTCAAGTTTCCCTTTGTTTTTATATGTATTCTATTGGAAGTGTATCAAAGGCTAGATAGTTTCAAAGTACTTACCAGATCCTAGTTTACTTCTATGTTTCTCTTAAGTGCTTGGTCAAAGGCTGGCTAGTTTGAAAGTACTTACCAGATCCTGGGCTGCTCTTTGTTCTGCATCTGTCATTTCCCTTTCTTATTGTATCATTCCATCGCATAAATCAAACTTTAAAGAGATCCTTAGGCATAGATGACTTGCCCCATAGATCACTCTTGAACCTGATTGTTTCAATTAAACCCTCTTATGACTCCATAGCCCAATGGATTGAAAACTTGCCATCATCTTTCTTCTTGATCGAAGCTTACTCTTTTGCTTGCAACTTATCACCTTTGAACCTATTTGCATATAGATCTTTCTGCCTCAGACAACAATTATGTTCAATCATCCGAAAAGACCAAACAAAATCCTTGGACCTCATAACTAGCCTAATATCATTACCCTAAGCTTTTCAAAGACAATATCCATCTTTTTGCATATTGGAGAGATCCCTCTCTGGATTCAGGAGGGCTAGATCCTAGAATCCCAAAGTTGGTTGAAATGATGTTAACTCTGTGATCGGAATTTGCCAATCTTGCTTATTACAGAGACCTAACATTTCTGGCGACTCCACTGGGGAAGGAACCCCGAATTGCCTTATTAACCAGCTAGAGCCACCAGAACCTAACATTTCTGGCGACTCCGCTGGAGACTCCTTACCCAGAAAATTCATAAGACCTTGAGAGTAAAAAGCAGCTTTTTTCAAGCACTACCAAGAAATGGTAATCATGATGAGACTTGTTTGAATCAGTGACAAACTAGGTCAACCCTAAGATTATTTAATTTTTCTATCTAACCTTGGGAAATCAGCTAGCTTAGCCATAAGGATAGACTGTCTTTGTTTCATATCCGTAGCTAAGTTTTGAGGCAAAGTCAGGACATTATTTTAAACCACAAATAAAAACAATTCATAAAATACCAAAAACATTTCAGATTGGTAGTAAAACACTAGTTTTTGATATCTTGTTTACATTTTGGATGTGTTTTACTCTATACTCTTAAGACAGAGTCTGGAAAGGGCCAGGTAGCCTCCGGATCTCATCCTCTTTTTGAGGTGACATATCTGGTGAATGCCCTCCCAGTCAATCTCTGGTTAGAGTTTGCTGTGTTTTGAGATATCCTTGAAAAGGAATGTTTCACAAACACTGTGGTGGACAGTGTACTCCTTCGAAAACACTCTAGACTTTCCACCTGGTGACTCCACAATCCTGAACAGACCTTAAGACTCCACTGGGAAGAAACCTCATCATTACAACATCCGTCAAACCTAGCTGGAAGGCTGTAGGATTATAAGTGAGAAAATAGATTAGTTGACCTCTCAAAGATTGTCATATCTGGTTAAACTTTTCTTATTTTAGTTGGGTCTAAAACTTAGCATAGTGGCTCCTCAAAAGATTCACACTAGAGCCCATCCTGACCCTGATCCACCTGAGATAGTTGATAACCCAGAAAGAATCCTTAGGAAGTCTCCTAAGATACAATTTTCAACTGTTTTCAGATCACCCCTAAGAGCTAATTCGGTCCCTGAAAATATTTCAGCTCTTCAGAAATCACAAACTGACTTATTAAACCCATTTAGGACTAGGTCATTTGGCGATTTAGATCAGTTAGATTCTGAGCCTTCACTTTCATCTCCCGAAACAAGTGAACCCTTTGGGGATAGAGAATCAACACCCCCTGATTTACATTTTCTACATAATCTAGGTGCCTCTCATCCAAGATCAGCTCAAAAATCTACTGCTGTTCCATCCACTTCTGTTCACCCATCATCCACTGTTCAAACCACTCCACTTCAACCCACACCTCCTCTTGTAAATCCACCACGTATCATGGCATCATGGTATGCTCCCTTAGTCCTTCCTGTACCATTATTCAATCTTCCACAGGACTATCAGTCCAAAATTCCTTTATATGATGCTAGAAATACTATAACAGCATCTCAACATGTGGACAAGATGAATGACTACTTTGACAGAAATGAAATTGATGATGATTCTGTCAAACATAGACTATTTGCTCAAATTTTGGGGGGAGAAGCAAGAAAATGGTTCAAAGGTTTAGCCCCCCACAGTATTAACGATCTCCAAGGCTTCCATCAAACATTCTTGAACAAATGGGAAGTAAGGAAGAACCCTCTCCAAGTCCTTGCCGACTATAACAATCTCCATAGGAACCCTGGGGAGAGTGTACAAGCTTATTGTACCAGGTTTAACAGTGTCTATAATGCACTTTCCCCTTAACTAAAACCTCCTCAGGGCTCAGCTTTAAACAAATTTCCTGAAGGGTTTGATCCTGACATGACCTATTCACTCAAGGAAAGAGATTTTGTAACCCTTGAAGACATGCAAAGAGGGGCCCTTTCTGTGGAAGTAAACTTAATGGAGAAAAGGGCAAGGATGAAAACAGAAAAGAGAGCGTCTTTTAGAGAGGAACCCACCCCTTCTACTTCAAGCTCAAAGATGGAAAGAATGATGGAAGAAATGATGAAGAAAATGAGCATTCTAGAGAAAGCGCAAGCAAGTCTAAATCAGAACGCTCCTCAAAACAGAAACCAAAGCCAGAATCATAATATTAGAAGAAATCAGCCTCCAAACAGACCCCGGGAAGATGATCAATAGATCACTCCTCCCTTTCATCAAAACTTTTTAAGTGAAGTTGAACAAACAGATCAAATAACAGAGGAAGATGATATAAACTTATTTGGGGTAGATGATGATGATTTCGAGGTTCATTATGATGAAAAACAAGGTCTTTACACACCTTACGATGACAAAAGAGATGATAATGAAAATTATTATCAGAACATGGAAAACGCTGTCATAGAACCTTCAAAGGAATATGAACTCAGAAGAAAATCTAATCAACAAATCCCCAACAATAAAACCTCTGAAAAACCTTCTCAAAACAACACTGCAACCCAGTTGAAGACAATCAAACAAAAAGACAAAACAATGGCTGTTAATTCTGGTAGTGGTAAAGAGAAAGACACTCAGAATATTGAAAAATGGAGTGCAAACATTAGCAGTACTAACACCCCGGCTAGTACTCCTGGTAAAACAACTTTTCCAACTGTAGATAAAACAAATTAGCAAGCTGTTATTGCTGATAAAGTGGCAGTAAACAAGGCTGAAATCAATGCTTTAAAGAGTCAAAACCTTTTTAGCCTGGAACAAGAAATTTCAAAGATCAAAATTTCTGTTCCTTTGACTGAGTTAGTTGCCCAACATGTATATAGGTCCAAAATTTTGAAAGCTTTGAACTTAGAAGATAATGAAGATTCACTCAATCTTAATGATGACCAACCAGAGCTTATTTTTGGTCCAAAGATTGAAGGAAAGTTTCAAGAGGGTCTTGTCCCTCCCTTTTACGTAAGCTTAAACATTCATGATAAAATTCTGCACAATGCTATGCATGACTCAGGCGCTTCCCATAATTTAATGCCAAAAGCTGTAATGGAAAGCCTGGGTCTTGAAATTACCAGACCTTACAAAGACTTGTACTCCTTTGACTCAAGCAGAGTTAAATGTCTAGGATTGATAAAAGATCTTTGTGTTAACTTAGCCCAGATTCCAGCCAAATGTTTGGTCATGGATGTTGTTGTGGCTGATGTACCCCCAAAGTATGGAATGCTTTTATCAAGATCTTGGGGGGCTAAGTTACAGGGAACTATGCAAATGGACATGACCTATGTGACTATCCCTGTTTTTAATCAGACTAGAAGACTTTACAGGGAAACCCACATGCAGTACACAGTGACAAGTCAAGACCAGCCTCAAAACTCTCCTTTGTACGTTGTAAGCACGAGCCTTGATTCTTTTATCATGTTTAATGATGAAGCACTTTCAGAACAAATCATTTCAACAGAATCAATGGCTGAAACGGAGGAAGAGGAACACAACGCTGAACTGCCAAAACAATTTTCTGTGTCTGAAAATCCTAGCACACTAAACACAGGTCTTGAGCTACAAATCATTGATCCATTAAAATTAAAACTTGACAGTCAAGAAGACGATCCTCAACCCGATGAAAAACTTGAGGAATCAAATTATATAAAGGACATACACCAAATTGATAAAAATGAGAATGTTCCTCTCTGGACTATGTATTTTGATGGGTCATGCACCAGAACAAATGCTGGTGCAGGTGTCTGGATCACTAACACTGAAAAAAATCATACAGAATGTATTTCATGTAAATTAAACTTTCAGTGTTCCAACAACATAGCGGAGTATGAATCCTTTCCAAAGATTGAAGGAAAATTCCAAGAAGGTCCTGTCCCTCCCTTTTATGTAAGCTTAAACATTCATGACAAAATTCTCCATAATGCTATGCACGACTCAGGTGCTTCCCATAATTTAATGCCAAAAGCTGTAATGGAGAGCCTGGGTCTTGAAATTACCAGACCTTACAAAGATCTGTACTCTTTTGACTCAAACAGAGTTAAGTGTCTTGGATTGATTAAAGATCTCTGTGTCAATTTAGCCCAAATTCCAGCCAAATTTTTAGTCATGGATGTTGTTGTGGCTGATGTCCCCCCGAAGTACGGAATGCTTTTATCAAGGTCTTGGGGGGCTAAGTTACAGGGAACCATGCAAATGGACATGACCTATGCAACTATCCCTGTTTTCAATCAGACTAGGAAGCTTTATAGGGAATCCCACATGCAGTACACAGTAACAAGTCAGGATCGGCCCCAAAACTCCCCTCTCTATGCTATAAACACAAGCCTTGATTCTTTCATTATGTTTAATGATGAAGCACTCACCGAACAAATTGCTTTAATAGAATCGATGGTTGAAATAAAAGAGGGGGAACACAAGATTGAAATGCCGAAACGGTCTATTGTGTCTGAAGATCCTAGCAAACTTAACACAGACCTGGAACTCCAAGTTATCAATCCTTTAAGCTCAAAACTTGACAGTCAGAAAGACAGTCCTCAACCCGATGAAAAACTTGAGGGATTAAATGATACAACGTCCATTCACCAAACTGAAAATCTGCCTCTCTGGATTATGTATTTTGATGGGTCATGCACCAAAACAAATGCTGGTGCAGGTGTCTGGATTACTAACACTGAAAACAATCATACAGAATGTATCTCATGCAAATTAAACTTTCAGTGTTCCAACAACATAGCAGAATATGAATCCCTTCTCTTAGGCTTGCATCTTTTGAAAAAATTAGGTGCCAAGAGAATAGATGTATATGGGGATTCTGAATTAATCATTAGACAAGTCAATGGGGAGTACAATGCAAATCACCCCAGACTTAGGGCCTACAGGAATGATGTCATTGATCTTTTAAAAACATTTGAGGAGTACACCTTATCTTTTGTCCCAAGGAAAAGAAACATTGCAGCCCACAATTTAGCCTTTGCTGCTAGAACCTGCCCAATGTTGTATGATGACACCTCTCAGATAAAATTCAGACCAGCTATCCCAGATAACAAGAAATATTGGCAGGTATTTGATGGAGATAAACAAATAGAAGACTTCATGCAATTCAGAAATGAGTTTGAACCCCATAGTTCAGATTCAGACTATGATACAGACTGCAATGAAGAAAATTTTCTTGGTGAAGAAGAACCATCTCCACAGCTGGTAGATATAAACCTTCAGACTATCGCATCCACACACCAAACAGAATTAAGTCCAAAACCTGAAACAGAAGAAATAGAAACTCTGCATTCTAATAATGATAGTCTGCCCAAGGGTTTGGCCCCTCTAGAAGAACTATTTGATTTTGATGATGTGGCCAACAAACCAAAACTGGAACC